>MU545793.1:15230660-15325594 GCA_024362625.1 Silurus asotus | reverse complement strand
ATTTGAAGAATTTCAGTCAGGTTTCAGGCCCCATCATAGCACAGAAACTGCCCTAGTTAAAATAACTAATGACCTGTTTTTAGCTTCGGACCGAGGCTTCGTCTCGCTGTCGGTTTTACTAGATCTTGGCGCCGCATTCGACACTATAGATCGCGATCTTCTCCTAGATCGCTTACAAAATCGCGTCGGCGTTCGGGTACAGGCGTTAAGCCGGTTTAAATCCTACCCGTCCGATCGTTACCGTTTCGTAGATTTAAACGGAGAGCCATCCGGGCTAACGCGAGTAAATCGCGGGTGCCGCAAGGTTCGGTTCTAGGACCCCTGCTCTTCGCAACATACGTGCTCCCGTTAGGAAATATTATTAGAAGGCATGGAATTAGCTTCCATTGTTATGCTGATGATACTCAGCTATATATTTCATCTAAACCAGGCGATACAGCTCGATCAACCCGGATGACTCGGCGCGTTAAGGAACCGAGAGATCGGATGACCCGTAACTTTCTACTTTTAAATTCCGATAAGACTGAGATTTTGCTCATCGGCCCAAAAACTAGTATACGGACGCTCCGGCGTCTCAACCTGCATTCAGACGGATGTTCCGTAAACACTAGTTCAACGGTAAAAGACCCGGGAGTTATTTTAGACAGCGACTCGTCTTTCAAAAATCATATAAATCAAGTTACAAAAACAGCGTTCTTATCGTCCCTACACTGGCTTCCCGTTAAGTTTCGAATAGACTACAAACTATGACTTCTCACTTATAAAGCACTAAATGGTTTGGCTCCCATGCATCTATCCAGTCTTTTAACACGCTACGATCCGCCACGCTCCCCGAGATCTCAAAACTCTGGGCTTCTAGTAGTTCCTAGAATAGCAAAGTCCACTAAAGGTGGTAGAACATTCTCACATTTAGCTCCTAAACTCCGGAACAGTCTTCCTGACGGTGTTCGGGGCTCAGACACACTCACCCAGTTTAAGTGCAGATTAAAGACGTATATTTTTAGCAAAGCCTACACATAACACACATCACATTTAGTACATTTTAAAACACTACCTTGTGCTCCAGAACATCTGATCACATCACATTATCAACTTGTGCTGTTAATATCATGAACGGCAGCTACGCTAATTCCTCTCCACTGCTTCTCTTTCTCTCCCCATCCCGAGACACCCTGAGGTTCAGCCAGCTCCAGTCACCTCCCACCTCTTGGCGATTACGGACCTTTGAAGAAGTAGTTGCCGAACTCGCAAACATCCCGAACCATCTAGAGACGTACCAGTGTCATTTGGATCCCGCTACACGCGTGGAGTTTTGACATCGGACCTCCTGGAGCGTTTAAAGGCTCTGGCATGGAGAAGCTGATGATGGATCTGTGATGATCACAAATGTTGAGCTCAGTAGCTCCTAGTTTTATAACCATATAGACTGTATAAGACTGCAGAAAGAACATCACTTATAATCTTATACTCCAGTACTCATGTTAGTTCTCACTGTCCAGTGTTCTGTATTGTTGAAAGATTTATGATCAAACTCTTGATGTCACCCAGATGAGGATGGGTTCCCCTTTTGAGTCTGGTTCCTCTCAAGGTTTCTTCCTCATAACATCTAAGGGAGTTTTTCCTCGCCACAGTCGCCACGGCTGCTCATCGGGGATAAATTCGCACCGTTCGCCGTCACTGTTGATTTGGGTAAAGCCGCTTTCAGACAATGTGTGTCGTGAAAAGCGCTATACAAATAAACTTGACTTGACTTGACTATTTGAAGTGTGAAAAATAAATGACCAACTCAGAATGTGTAGAAATCACATTTATTTAAAAAAAAAGTAAAAAAAAACAGGAAACGGGAATCACGGAATCACTAAAGTAGAGCGGTTCACCGGCGGGTCCGTGCAGATTCCTCGGCCGCACACCTACAATACGGTAAAGGAAGAGAAGACGATTTAGTAAATTTTAAAACACTACCATTCACAGCGACATCTAAAAAAAACACGGATCGATATATAATCGAGACGTATCCTAGAATCTCGTCGGCGAACCGTTACCGCGGGAGACGGAGGCGGGAACGATTCGCCGACGAGATTCTAGGATACGTCTCGGGGGACCGGTCGCGAGATCCAAAACTCGCGAACGTAACGGTTCAAACGACGACCGGCGCCCGAACTCGACTCTCGAACAAACGTTCGTCCGTCGCCAAAAGCCAGCGATCGGAACGACGATTCCGATCGGCCGAAAGACGCGAAACCGTTACCGCGGGAGACGGAGGCGGGAACGATTCGCCGACGAGATTCTAGGATACGTCTCGGGGGACCGGTCGCGAGATCCAAAACTCGCGAACGTAACGGTTCAAACGACGACCGGCGCCCGAACTCGACTCTCGAACAAACGTTCGTCCGTCGCCAAAAGCCAGCGATCGGAACGACGATTCCGATCGGCCGAAAGACGCGAGTCGCGCCTCGGAGAGAAGAGAACGCGCGCGAACAGAAAAACCACCGAGCGAATCGAGAAAACGTCTCCGTCGGTCAAACGCCACGTACACCGCAAACGGCGCAGACCGCAAAATAAAGGTTTCGCGGGGACCCCGACAGGCGACGACCCCGTGGCGGCGGAAGGTGAGGGTTTTTTTTGTTTATTTTAACATCCCGATCGCGATTCCTCGGCTTCGCCGGTTAACGTAACGTTTTACAGTCAATTGTGTATTTCATCAAATTATTTAGGATAATAATATCCAAAAGGCCAAGGAATCATAAACAAACAACGTTAAAATAAACAAACAACTCACCTTTCGGGTCATCGACACACATCGACACCACCGACGAACAGACGCGGAACGATAAGCGGGCCTGGACGGGTTCGTCGCTCGTCGCGGTCCCCTCGAAACATTTATTTCGCGACCCGCGCCCTCGGATCGCGGTCCCGCCGGGCCCCTCGAAGCGCGGTGGCCTTCTCCGTCTCTCGCGTCCGTGACCCATTTACCGAGCGCAGTCCCCGGCTCTTTCTTACCGACAGTTTTCGGCAAACGGTTCCGCTTCGGGCTTCCCGTAAAGCAAAAAAATGCATATACAGGGAAGCACGCTACTTCGTCCGCCACGTACAAAGCGTGCGAGTTACACGAACTAAAAAAACTTGATAAAAAAGACTAAAAAATCACCAGGTTGCAAACACCTTCCAATCCACCGTTCGGCCAAACCGTTAACCGATCCGAGCGAATGACGATAAAATGACACGACACCGTGAAAAAGGTAAACGCGTCGAGAATTCGAACCGACCGCCGTAACGTCGGTTTAAGTTACTCGTAACGACGTTTCGTCTTTAAAAAGCCTTAGCGGCGCTAAACGCGGCGAGAGTTCCGCTCGGGGGAACATTTTTTTTATTTGTTTATCGCCTCTACCCGTTCCACCAAAATCGCATTTAAATAACGGTAAGTATCGTCGCAATCTCCTCAGAGGTACGCACGTTATATAAAGGCAGCGAAAGAGGAAGAGACTCCGCGGCGCTTTTACCGCTTCACCCTCCGTTATCGCGAGGACACCGTACGGAGAAAACGCGGGTGAACGCGGTCCGAAAAGTCGGCATTTCCGCATTTAATCGTTCGGAACGTTCATTTTCTCCGCAGGCGTTTATCTCCGAGGCAAACCGGTTCACTCGCCACGCTACATTAAATCAAATCAACAGTAAAACGTGATTAATTTAAAACAAAAGATCATTTCTTACCGTGACAGAGAGGTCAGGTTATCCGGGTCGGGTCAGGTCGGGTCAGGTCATCCGGGTCGGGTCAGGTCGGGTCAGGTCCTCCGGGTCAGGTCAAGTTCTCCGGGTCGGGTCGGGTCGGGTCAGGTCAGGTCCTCCAGGTCGGGTCAGGCGTTCCCGCGGTAGCGAGCGATGACCGTTTCTTCGGAATCAGAAGGCGGGAACACGGGAGACTCTGCGAGCTGCACAACCGGATTTGTTTTTTTGTTTTGTTTGTTTTTTTAAGGTCATATTATGTTATTGTTAATATATCATTTCTTTTTTTAATCCGTCGATGTTATAAAACACGCAAAAATCACATCGATCGAATTCGTCGTCAATCGAACGATAGATTTCTTTTGAGAAACATAGATACATTTAGCCGAAACGCGGCCCGTACGAGGCCCTCGAATAAACCAAACGGGCAGCCTAACCGGGGCCCACATTCGGGCCGTCAAAGCGCCCACCCCGACCCCGTAACCCGGATAAACCCCACGCGGACGCGTCGGCTTCGAAAATGGCAAAGTAGTCGGGTATTACGAAAAGCTAACCGGCGTCGACATTAAATCCTCGAGCGATTTCGCTCCGACACACGGCTCCGAGTCGTATCGGAGCAAAAGCCACGCGTTAAACGTTTAAAACGCGTAATAACTTTTTCGAGAACAACGAGACCGGCTTTCGACCGCGCTTTCCGATCCGCCTTCCCCCTTCGGGAACGTGCCGCGCGGGTTACGTAAAAGCCTTTACTCCTTCGCCGCGCTCCGCGAGCAGACGTCTCGTCGTTTATTTCGAAGCGGTATTTTTCGCAGTCGACGAGAGCTTTTCGGCGACGCGCGACGTACGCTCGCCCGTCGTTCCCTTCTTCTTCGACTCGAACGTTTCGAACCGACGAGAACGCTCGTATCGCGGCGACGCTCCGACCGCCGCCGCCGCTCCCTTCGAATCTTCGCGACCGCCGTCGTTACGATTCGGCGCGTATTTATTTATTTTTTTACGCAAAAACGTTCGACCGAAAAGTAACTCGCGTTACTCTTTTACGCGAGTTTAAATCGGGTTCAAAACCCCGTTTAAATCCCGAGCGACGTAACCCTAGCCGTAGCGGTTCCGAGAAAAGCCGCGAATCGAAGACGAAAAAAGAAAAGAGCCGGGGAGTTCCGGTACGCCCCGTGGCGATCAGACGTAGGCGGAAGTCGCTCTGCGAACATCAGTCTTTTCTCGTTTTTTTTTTATCGGCAATCTTAATTATTTTCCGCAACACGCTCGTAATCGAGTCCATCTGTAACTTATCTTTGCGAAAAATGCCTAAAGCGGGAAAGCGAGTACGAAATACGTCAAAAACGCCGCCCGAACCGGGAAACGCTCCTTCGAGGGAGTCGACGTCGTCGACCGTTCGTCGGGAAAAAGAACGAGATCCGTTCCGCCGCGTCCGCGCCACGAGCGACCCTCTCGTCGCGAGCTCGGAAGACGGGGAACGTCGAAGCGGCACTCGATAACCCGGACGGGCGATCGGCGGCGACCGCGCGCGGACGCTTCGAAAGCAGAGAACGACGGCTTAAAACTCGAGCCGGACGTTCCGGAGAACCGACGGTTCGCGGAGGCAAAAACCCGAGGACGATCGGAACGTCCGAAGGATCGGAAGGTCGCGGCCCCGTCGCTTTCGCGACGATGTCCCGTTCTCTTTGTTTAGCCTTTTCGATCGCGGAAAGGAAAAAGGATACCGCGTATCGTCGAGAGCGACGACGTCCTCGCGCGCAAATCTTTTATTTCGTATCGTTTTTTGTTTCGTTCTATTTCGTATCGTTGTTTTTTTTGTTATTTCGCTTAATTTTTTCTTTCTTTCTCCCGTCCGCGACGCTCACATTCGCGATCGGAAGGAGAGAGAGCGATAAAAAAAAAAAAGAAAGAGCCGACGAGAAAACACCAAAAGCGCGCGCGCGCGCACACACACACACACACACACACACACACACACACGTTCTCCAAAAACAAAACATTTATTTTATCGTCTACACGGCCCGTCTCCCGTCGAAAACAAACGCGGGAAGTCCGACGGGCCCCTCTTTCTCGGCGCAAATCAAAGTCCCAGAGAGGGCTATTTCGCGGCTTTGCACTCGGCCGGCGTCTCTCCGTTGTCCAGCGTCTTGAGGAGGCGGAACAGACCGGCGGCTTCGCGGATGCGGCTGAACTCGATGCAGAAGGCTTGCACCTCGATGAACAGGTCCTGCACGTTGATGATCTTGTTGCGGATCAGCGACTGGAGAAACACGCACACCAGGCGCACCAACCGGTTCTGCGGAGAGAAAACGACGGGAAAAGAAAGGCGACAGTCAGACGCGTCTCGAGGCGTACGGGAACGACAGAGGATCCGAAGGAAGACTCCCGACCTGCATGTACTTGTCCTTGATCTGCTCGCAGGTCGAGATGCAGTTGGAGATGTACAGGTGGACGAACTCGGGAGGAAGGTCCACGGCCGTCGTCAACCTGCGGCGCGGACGCGGTCAGAGGGGAAAAAACAACAACAAACGGGCAAACGACGGAAAGAGAAAGCGACCTACCTGTTGACCACCTCCATAGAGTGCAAGGACATGTCCATGTTGACCAGGACGGAGAAGTATTCCGTGATCTGGCTGGAGGACATGAGTTTGAGCAACATCTCGATGGCCACCAGCGGGTTGTTTTCCACCAGATCGGGCAGTCTGGCGGGAGCGAGGCCGACGCGGTACACCAGCTTCGGGTCCTTCTCCAACTCGGCGAGCAGCTGAGGGCGGGGGAGAAAAAAAACACGCAAATCAACCGACGACCGACCCGGAACTCCCGTACCCCCGGAGAGGGAGGAGACGACGTACCTGAGTCTGCTGGGACGCGGACAGGGGGCTCTTGAAAGCCTTGGCCACGACGCGTTTGATCTCGAGGCCGGCGGCGGCGCGGACGCACGCGGAGCGGTCCCAGCGCACGCGGTGCTCCGGCTCGGCCGGACTCAGCCACGCCAGCTCCGCCTCGCCGGCCCGGAACAGCGGAGGGGCGGGCCGGATCAGCTCGGGACGGAAGCGACCTGGACGGGGGAGAAACGAGAAACGTAAAGGGAGGGCCGATCCGAGGCGGTAACGGCCGAGGGGACGCGACGTCGGCGCTTACTCTCCAGAGGCGGGCGGGGCCCCGTGACGAGCGAATCCGTGATCCGGTTGGCCAAGGAGCTGTCAAAGCCCGAGCGGGAGGAGTCGGGGTCCGGGTCGCTCAGGAGGCCGGGAAAACCGGCTTTGCTCTGGGTGGGAAGCTCCGACTGACGCTCTGGAAACGCACGCACGCACACGCACGCACACACACACGCACACCTTGAAGCTTTCGACAACGTCGGACGCAAACGCTCAAAAATGCCGCGGACGCTCGGCTTACCGGCGAGGGCGAGCTGCAGGCCGCTGATGTCGACCGTCCGGGGCGCCGAGCTCACGTCCACGCAGGAGATCTGCCGCGGCGTCTTTTTGAAGAGTTCCCGGGGAGGAGCGAGCATCAGCTGGGACAGGAAAAACTTTTCGGGCAGAGTGACCGGGGGAAGGAAACCTGGACAAACGTCGCAAACAAACGCGGAACGGTCACGTCAGAGCCGAAAACGACGAAGACGGAAAATTAGGTTCTTGATGATGATGATGATAATGATTTGTGTCGGATATGACGATGAAGTGAGATATGGGGTTACACGTGTCAAAGTTACCACAATAACAACAACAACAATAACAACAACAACAACAGCAGCAGCAGCAGAAGGACCAGACCTGAGAGGTGTCTCTCGTGCTCGTTCTCATCCTTGCCGGGGCTCAGCAGGTGCGCGAACACGGCGCAGAACGGGTTGGAGGCGAGCGGCTCGGTTCGGTACATCTCCCATAGCAGGTAGAGCGCGGCGAGGCGCTGCGCGGAACCCGGGAGCAGGTCGGCGTGTTGCAGGAGCAGAACCAGAACCGAACCCACCCGAAAGTGTTCGGCTTTCCCGAAGCAGTGATGGAAGGCGCTGGCGAGGCTTTCGAACGAGCTGCCGGCGCACGCCTCCTCCGAGAGCAGGCCCAGCAGCGTGCTCAGCTCCTTCGGCGCCAGAGTCATCGCTACAGCATTCCCCGAGAACCTAATCGCCCGATTAATCAATCAATCAATCAACAAATCGATCGATCGCGCGTGCGCGCGCGCTTTAAAACCAGATCGACCCGGCGGATCCTCGCGTATTGATATTCGTGAAACGTTTTTACTGCGAGTTGAACGGCGGTTCAAAGAAAAAAAAACCAGTCGCGATCGCGCCCCAAAAAAAGGTAAATAAAGAACAGAAAACACACAGAGATTATTTCCGCCTTTATCCGCTCCGCTCAACCGGAAACGCCCGGCTCACACCGTGTACCCACAACCCCGTGCGCGCTCGTTCCAAAGTCCCTAACCCGGAAGTGTCGTTTATTTTAAAAATAAATCATTATTATAATAATACAAAAGAATTACGCAAAATATATCTCTATCTCTCTCTATAAATATAACCGAATTATTTACACAGCGCACGTATCGTAATACGAAAGGCAAACCTATTTTTTTTCTCATCGATGTGAAAATTAACCCGGAAGTAAACTCTTTCCAACCCCCTTTTTATAGCGCCGAGCCTATTCCGTTTCCTTTTCCGACAGTCATCGGACAGAGTGAGTACTCCGGGCTCGCCGTCGCGGCTCGAATCCGTTTTCATCCGTTCTTTCGGAGCGATTAAACCCGCCGTTTTCGGTGCGTGAGCGCGTACGAGATGTGGGAAAAGGCGTAGGTGGGCGACTCGGTGAATATCGGCGTTTAGACGCGGGACGCTAACCGGAGCGCTAGCGAGGCGCGAGACCGCGTGCGCGTTTGTGTTTTTAATAACCGTTTGTTGTGTTTTGTCAGATGGCACCGCTGAAGAAAGGAGGTGAGAAGAAGAAGGGCCGCTCCGCCATTAACGAGGTGGTGACCCGGGAGTACACCATCAACGTCCACAAGCGGATCCACGGCATGTGAGTGTGTGTGTGTGCGCGCGCCTCCAGAACACAGCTCTCAGAAAATCTAGACTCTCAGTAACACACGGTTCTGTACACGCGCTCGCTCCACATCACACACCGCGTTTCCTGTCACTCTTATAATTTACAACTCACACTATAATCTACAAATGTCTTCTACACACTGCAACCTACAACAGTCTCATACACACTCTCTCACTTTCTCTCATTGTTTCACACTGCAACCTAGAGCACTCTTTTACACACACACTCACACAGTGCAACCTATAACAAACCGTTACACACACACACACACTCCCAAGTTTCTCACACAGTTTCTCTCACATTGTAACCAACATGCACACACTTGTTCACTTTCTCTCACACACTGCAACCTAGTTTGTATCTCTTGCACTGTTTCACACTAACACACACTTTCTCTCTGACAGTGTTTGTCTTTTGCACACTGCAACCTACAACAGTCTAGTACACACTTACTCACTTTCTCTCTCACTGCGACCTAGAGCACTCTTACACACACTTTGAGGAGGAGCTTCTTCCCGCAGGCCATTTGGAGTTTAAACCAGGAAACACCCAGGATCTAAAAACTGGCCCACTCTCTCCATCATCACCATTTTTCCCCCCGCACAACCACACTTTTCGTGCTACGGCACATTATACACCGGACTTGCACGGCACAGTGCACTTTAAATTCCATCTCTATTTCATATTTTTTATCTTCTCTTTTCCTATACCACATCATCCTGCACACGGACACTTTACACCACACCTCACTGCACACGGACACTCGTGGTCAATCATAACTTGTTTACTGTCGTTTACTGGCTAACTGCACACTGCCATAAATATTTTCTGTGTACATTTTCAGTGTGTATATATGTATGTGTACGTATATATACATATATATTTGTACATCTCTACATCTTATTTATCTGCCTTCTTTCTTATATTTTTCTTTAACTTTTATTATAGTTATATTTTTTGTTCTCCTTTTTTACCCCATTTTATTCCCTCATGCCGGGCCGTCGTCAAAAGCATTTCGCTGCGTGTCGTACCCTGTATGTATGTGTTTGTGACAAATAAAATTTGATTCGATTTGACTTTGTCTCACGGTGCAACCCGTAACACAAACCGTTACACACGCGCACTTTCCCACTTTCTCGGACACCGGTTCTCGCGTTGTAACCGACACACACTCTTGTACACTTTTTCACACTCTCTCGCACACCGCAACCTAGTTTGTATCTCTTGCACCGTTTCACACTAACACACACTCGCACTCTCTCGTACCGTTTGTCTGTCACTCGCCGTAACCTACAACACGCCGTTTCCGTCTCCCTCACCGCAACTTACCCCGGTGTCTTACACACACACACACCGTTTGTCTCTCGCACACTGCAACCTACAACACCGTGTAATACACACACTAACCATTTCTCACACTGCAACCTAGAGCACTCTTTTATACACACACGCTATAACACAAACCGTTACACACACGCACACTTTCCCACTTTCTCTCACATTGTTATCGACACACACTCCTACACACCTTTTCACATTTTCTCACACCATGCAACCTAGTTTGTATCTCTTGCACCGTTTCACACCGTAGCACACTTACTCTCTCTCTCTCGTACCGTTTCTGCCTCTCGCACGCCGTAACCTACAACACATTGTTTGTCTCTCTGCAACTTACCCCGGTCTCTTACACACGCCGCAACCTACAACACGGTCCGATACACGCGCTAACCGTTTCTCTCGCACCGCGACCTAGAGCGCTCTTTTACACGCACGCTTTCTCTCACGGCGCGACCTATAACGCAAACACACTCTCTCCCACCGTTTCTCTCACACGCTGTAACCTACAACACGTTTCTGTCTTTCACCGCAACCTACACCGGTCTAATACACTCGCTCGCCGAAGCTTTCACGCTGCAGCCTAGAACGCGAACCGCTACACCGCAACTTAAAACTCGCACCGTTTCTCTCTCGAGATTTTCCCGTCACCCTGTAACCTACAACGATCTCTCTCGCACGTACAATTTTTTTTTTTCCTGTCCTACTCGCCGTCTCTCACACCGTATCTCGCTTTTACTTGTTGCTCTCGCAAAGTTTTGCTCTTACACCGACCTACAAACTTTCAGTCGTCCACGACACGTACTTTCTCACGCACCGCGAGTCACGTATACTTTCCTCTCGTCTATCGCAGTTCCTTCAAGAAGCGGGCCCCCCGAGCCATCAAGGAGATCCGCAAGTTCGCCGTGAAGGAGATGGGCACGCCCGACGTTCGCATCGACACCCGTCTGAACAAGGCGGTGTGGGCCAAGGGAGTCAGGTAAGGCGCAGCCGGGAACCCGGGAGTCACGCTCTCCCCTCGCTCGAGCTCTTCTAACTCTCCTCTCACTCTCAGGAACGTCCCGTACCGCATGCGGGTGCGCCTGTCGAGAAAACGCAATGAGGACGAGGACTCTCCCAACAAGCTGTACACCCTCGTCACGTACGTCCCCGTCACCACGTACAAAGGTGAGCCGGGACCTGACGACGACTCTGCCGTTTCTTTCTAGCTCTATTTGTTTTTCTTGGCAGAAGGACGTTCCTTAGCGGCCGAACGCGCACAGTCATCCTAGCACTCGCGTATCCAGGGCAACGGCTAAGTCACTCCACGTAGCTTGTAACATCTAACCGACACGTGCACCTTCAAATTCCAGGGAATGTCTTTCTGCCTTGTTTGTATTAAACGGTATATATGCATGCATATGGGCCTCGTATGTGTCCTGGTTCATTTTTTTGGGACCCTGGTGGGCAGGCAGAAAAGTAAGCAAGTAAGCAAGCAAGTAAAAGTGTAGAAACAACATGATGATGAAGTGAGGGATGAGGAGGATTCTTCCACTCATACATGATTGAGTGACTCATGCTTCTGTACACTTCTGTGTCGTTGCAGGACTGCAGACAGTCAACGTGGATGAGAACTGATGTGGGATGGACAATAAAGGGTTTGAAATGAGAGAGACATGACTGTATGTGTGTTTATTCACAAGGTCCCTTATTGATGAGACAGACATGTGTCATTCACACACACTTGATTTAGTCTTGTCACTACGTACACCCTCCCTCCTAGTAAATCTACATGATGTCCCTTATTGCTGAGACATGGACACTCCATCCACTCGACTTAGTCTTGTTTCTCCCCTCCCACTAGTAAATCTGCACAATGTCCCTTATTGATGAGACATGTCATCCACACACTTGACTTAGTCTTGTTCCTCCCTCCTCTCCTCCTAGTAGATCTACATGATGTCCCTTATTGATGAGACATGTCATCCACACACTTGACTTACTCTTGTCAATACTCACTCTCCCCTCCCACTAGTAAATGTGCACCATGTCCCTTATTGCTGAGACACGTGTTATGCTTACAGAGTCAATAAAACACAGTCACAGACGAGACGCAGCCGATAAAAACATGAGACCCAACAAATCACGTTGCATTACGTTCACATGATATTGTAAATTTAAAAAAAGCCTCATTAATCATTTCTGGCAACAGGCATATAAAAAGAGTTTGGATAAATGGGACTGATCAACAGCGGTTTAATTTCCACGGGCTTACAATTGTATTAGTGGCTGAATGTGTAAGAGCCAGGAGGATTGTGGATTCTCAAGTTTGGAATGTTGAACAATTAATAAAATAAAATAAAACGAGGCCAAATAGAAAGGCGACGCCGCTGGCATGACGGTCCTGGCACGTGCGGCTGCTCGGCTCCGGTCCCGGTCCTCTCCCCGGCGACGCGCTGGAACGAGAGAACAAAAGGTACTGTCAAAACAAGGGTGAGTAGCTATTAGAGGTGGTGGTGGTGGTGAAAGATGTGGCGACAACTGCACAGATTCTACTTCTTCTACTCTTTATTTCCTACGCGATACTTAATAACCAGGAGGGGGGAGGAGCAGAGTACAAACACTTGGTTCGGGAGCGGTATTTGACTCCGCTATGAATTCGTTACACGACCGTTTACTCGTTCCGTTTGGACATCTGTACCTGGTGCTTCTTACGTGTTCAAAACCGGCTCGTGACTTTGGGTCGAATCGAGGGATTTGGTGATAAACACATGATTTGTCTTATTGTTACTGCGCGTTTGGGTTCGAGCGGAAGGTCGGGGTTAACGTTGATGAGACGGAGGGAGTTCGGGGACTGAAACGTGAATTCGGGAACAACGCTTTTCAATTAGTTTTGGACTCGATTATAGAGATGGATGGATATCGAGATATTTGGCTGCCAAAATGAACACGATTGTAAACGACACTAAACGTTGCGGTAGGGACCGCTCTGATGATCGCAAACGGAAACAAAGGACCAAATATCAGAGTCTTAGAGATTAAAACCGCCCGCCCGCCAAAAACACGTTAATCCGCCGCGTCCTTTCTGGACGTAGATAAAAAAAAAGAAAGAAATGAAACGACTCAGGATTAAAAAAAACAGAAAAAAGGTCGAATCGGGTCGCTTTAGTTTTTAGATGATCGTAACGGAGAAACCAACTGAAAAGACCGTCTTTACTGATCGTGCAGGTCAAAAAACAAGACGCCGTCGAAATGGGTCGAATGTCTACGATCTCCTCGATATAGAAAAAACAGCTGCTCCACTCGAAGCCGCGCGGAACCGGAGCGAAGACTTTGAACGCGTCCGGTAGACAAAATGTGGATTTAGTTTTTGACGCGGATGAATCGAATGAAGCGCGTGAGGTTCGTCTACAGACCGCACGAGTTAAAATGTGTTTAGAAGCTCGTTAAAGCTCGTTGCTCTTCCTTTGTGTTTGATTTTTCATCCTCGTCTATTTGCTTTAGACGCTCGACGATTAGATAGGATCTTATGACGGCTCGCCGCCGGGACCCTTAAAGGCAGGGGTCTCGAACTCGATTTACCTGGGGGCCGCATCGGGTTTTCCACAAGAAAAGCTTTGTTTACAAATTTCCAATCTTCTCAAAACTCAATTTTTGAACACAAAATAAGTTGAAAACATAAATAACAAAATGAAGAATCAATAAGAAAATCAATCACTAATAAATAAATACAATAATAAGAATTAGATTTCTCTAGTTAGCGACTATATGTGGTTTCTTCAATCTTCTAGATCTGCTGTATTCGGATATAAATGTCTGTATGAACGGTTCTTTAAGCATTTTCATCATACCTTTACACGTCTCGCTACACGGAGAACTTCATTCCCGCTTCTTTTGTATGTGCTGTTGTTACAGGGGGAAAAAAGTGGAAATGACACAGTGCCGTTGTCGAGGTCATTTGTGTTGACTACTTTTACATCGTGTAGAAATAGATGTAACGATCATTGTGGGAGGCAACGCGAATACACTGCCGAGGACCGTTATAGCCGACGGACGTGTCGCTGTGTGACTGCGGACTACGTTAGGCTGCATTTAACTCCTTACTTTTCTTTTATCCCTCCGCGTACACGTCACTTTAATTTATTTTGTCAGAGAGAGAGAGAGAGAGAGAGACCCCATATTAACTTTCCAAGTGCCATTGACGTGTGTGTATGTGTGTGTATGTGTATATATATATATATATATATTACACACACAGTGACGAAAATAAGTATTTAAACACGCTGCTATTTTGCAAGTTGTCCCTCTTGGAAATCACAGAGGGTCTGAAATTGTCATCGTAGGTGCATGTAATTGCAAACAAAGGCTCCTGTACCAAATATTAACGTTGACTTTCTCAGGTGTTCAAATACTAATTTGCAGCTGGATCGTACGAATAAATCGTTTGAAATTCATATTGTGATTATTGGATTTATTGTTTAGAGCAGGGGTGTCAAACTCATTTTGCATCGTGGGCCACATACGGCCTAGGGAGATGTCAAGTGGGCCGGACCATTAAAATTATACCATACTCTGCTATAAATAACCAAAATATCATGTCTTTCCTTTGTTTTGGTGTAAAGAAGCACAAAAACATTAGGAAAATATTGAAATTTAATGAACTATCCTTTTAAAAACATTTCATGAAACACCTCATATTTCCTTAGACAAATGTGCAATTTACTTTTATCATTCACAAATATGCATTGCAACTGATCCCACTGATTGTACAAAGGCACAAAACTTTAATTGGTACTGAAAAATATAGTAATGCGCTTTAAGATTAAATGAGACTTTTAAAGAAAGGAATTTTTAAACCACTTACACATACGCATATAAAATCTAAATGTAATCCCTGCGTACACCTTACAAACTAAGGAGAGTGATTTTAAATGTGTAATGAAGAAAGTGTTCGCCTGTCCTGTAAATCTGTAAACTTCATACATGAAACATACATACACATACAATACATACTGAAAATTTATGGAGTTGTATGAACAGTAGAATTCCATCACACAACTTTTGTTTTGAAGCTGCTGACTAACATTAAAGTGCACATTTTTTAAATCACCACAGTAAGGATTCATCTTCACAGAGCTGTATTCTTTCAATGCAAACAGTATTTAAGGCAGCATTTTAAAGGTGTTAGTCTAGTCTGGACTTGTATTTGTTCCTGAAACTTGGCATCTTTTGGCCTGTACAAGTGCATCAACACCAGGTGTCATGTCCTGACTAGCTGTCACTTTCAGAATGTAATTTAAGTGCTTGTTTGTGAGCCTTGAACGCATTTTTGTTTTATTGATATTCATCACTGAGAAAATTTGTTCACAAAGGTAGGTTGTCGCAAACATGCACAAAATTTTAGCAGCCAGGGCTGTTAATTTGGGGTACCCTGGTAGTAGATACTGATAAAATCTGTCCAGACCTACAGAGGCAAATTTGCCCTTCAAATCTGCATCACACTGCAAATCAATTATCTCTAGCTGAATTTCGACCGGCAGATCAGAAGCTTTAACTGTGAAAGGTGAGCGAAAAACTGAAAATTCTGTCTCAAGTTCACCAAATACCTGAAAACGTTTCTCAAACTCCCGCAGTAGTCCTGCAATTTTGTCTTTGTACCGTTTCATGTCCGCATCAGGTCTGGTCACACACACATCTCTCAGACAGGGGAAATGAGCAGGGTTGCCATTTGCCAGTTGCATCTCCCACAAAGTCAGCTTCAACTTAAATGCATGTATGTTGTCAGAAAACTGTGTGACAACTTTTTTGCGGCCTTGCAACATTTTGTTCAGATTGTTCAAGTGTTCAGTAATATCAACCAAGAATGCAAGGTCCCGTAGCCATTCCTGAGATTGTAATTCCAACACCGGTTTTCCTTTTTTCTCCATGAACTGTCTGATTTCCTCTCGTAGATCAAAGCAATGCCTCAGCACAGCGCCTCGGCTTAACCATCTCACTTCAGTGTGGTATGGCAGGCTGTGGGTAATGTTGCTGTCGCTGAGAAGTTTGTCAAACTGACGATGGTTCAGACCTCTGGACCGGATGAAATTTACAGTGCGAACAACCACCTTCATGACGTGGTCCATTTTCAGCGACTTGCAACACAATGCCTCCTGGTGCAAAATACAGTGAAATGTCCAGAAACTATCTCCTCCATTAAGGGCTTGTACTTTGTCTTTGAACTTTGTCGCGACACCTGCTTTCTTTCCGACCATGGATGGCGCGCCGTCTGTAGCCAGGCTGACAGCGCGGGACCAGTCCACTCCAACTCTGTCCAATGCAGCAACGACAGAGCCGAAAATTTTCTCGGCTGTTGTGGTGTCCATCATTGGCACCAACTCAAGAAACTCTTCAGTAACAGCCAATGTCTCATCAACTCCTCGAATAAATATGGCCAGTTGGGCCACGTCTGTGATGTCAGTGCTTTCGTCAATTGCCACGGAAAATGCAATAAATGACTTGACTCTCTGTTTCAATTGACTGTCTAAATCTGCCGATAGTTCCGAAATCCTCTCTGCTATAGTATTCCTCGTCAGGCTAATATTGGCAAAAGCTTGTCGCTTCTCGGGACATACAAGTTCAGCCGCCTTCATCATGCATCGTTTAACAAAGTCACCGTCGGAATACGGCTTCGATGCTAATGCTATTTCGCTAGCAATTAGGTAGCTGGCTTTTACCGCTGCTTCACTGACTTCTCGGCTCTGGATGAAAGTTGACTGCTGTTTCCTCAGACCCGCCAGCAATTCGTTAATCTTATCTCTTCTCAGTTGTCCTTGCAAGCCGTCATATTTTTCGCTGTGATGAGTCTCGTAGTGGCGTCGAATATTATATTCCTTCAATACCGAAACTTGTTGCAAACACACCAAGCACGAAGGTTTTCCGTGCATCTCTGTAAATAAATAGGACGTGGTCCATTTTTCTTTGAAAATTCTACACTCCTTATCTACTTTTCTCCGTTTGGATAACGACATTTTGGCTAATGAGGGTGTAGCGGAGAGGTAGAGACCAAGGTATTAACAACGTCGTAACAAGCAGCAGATGGCGCATTGATACCGTCTGCTGTTTTCAGTCTGTCTCAGTGATGCGGCTTGTCTTCTACTCTGATTAAAAATATTAATTCCATGTCTTTTATGCATTTTTTCCACTTTTTCCACTTTCAAATTATCCTGCGGGCCTGATCGAACCTCCTTGGGGGCCGGTTCCGGCCCGCGGGCCGTATGTTTGACACCCCTGGCCTAGAGCGTCTCCGATGGGTATTCTTCGCAGACAATTCCGCCAGTTCCAGCTCTTCTCCCTCGCTGCTGAGCTTACTCAATTTCTTGAACAGCTCTCTAGCCCAAGTGTCCCAGAGAATCCCTTTCTGCCTCGTCGCGTCGTGCAGAGCACTTCTACGCGCGCCATGGGCATAGCTGCCGCGAAGGCTCCTGCCCCCCTTAAATGATGCCACTGTTTTCTCCCTATCCTTCGCACTGGTCTCCCACTGATTATTCCCCTACGTCTCCCGTTGCTTTGCCAAGTCACCGTTTACCCGGCCTTGGGCCTAGCTACTCCTTCATGTCTCCTGCACCTGCAGTAGCCCACCCGCCTTGTTCCAATAAAAATGCTTAAACTCTCTCAAGGTCGTTTTCTGTCCTTCCTTGTCTATTCCACACACTCATAAAATTTACTTATACTTGGTGTAAATAAAGGTTTGATTAACATATAGATTAAATAGATTTTATCAAACTACTTGTATTGTGTCTAATAAGTCCTACATTGATTATTAAGTTAATTAGGTCAATTTTGTTGGATTAATGTTAGTTTGATTATAACACACGCTAGATAAGGTTGATTCAAATTATTTTCTCGACACCGGCCTGTTTCCACTAGACCCCACGGTTCCGGGCTTGTCGCGTCCAGGGTCCGATTTCTTCGATCGAGCGTTCTCGATTCCGTCGTTATAGCGTCCGGCGGTTCGGACGGCATGAGGCCGGGGAACCTTCGGCGATCCCTTCTCTGTTTCGACGGGGAGAGGGCGCGGGGGCCGATGCGTCGCGTCTCGCGCCCTTTTCTCGTAAAAAACGACCGAAACGCGTCGCCGTACCGTTCTGTACCGAGGAACTTGTTCTTGTAGCGGGTTACGGATGCCGCGTTCGCTTTCGTCGCGTTGTCGGTTTTGGTCGGTTTCTCTTTTTCGACGAAACCTGCGTCCTTTTTCCGTCGACAAATTTGGACGTTTCGGATCTTATCGTCGAATCCGCAAAGACGAGGGGACTCGAAGATGGCGCCGGCTTCCCGCGATTTCGCCGACGGCGTTCTTTTCACGCTAAAAGTCTCGACGACGACGACTTCTTCTTTCGGCCGCTCCCGTTAAGGGGTCGCCGCAGCGGATCGTCCGTCTCCGTACCGCCCTGTTGAACGAGGGGATGGAGTCGGTAGAACACACAGACCGTGGGGGTGTGGGTTAAAGGGGTCAAGTACAAGAACGGGAAATGATGAATGAGGTGCGACCAATAAAAGCACAATACGCAACTGATCGAGCTACACCACGTTACGTTCGCATTGCATTGTAGAAAGAGTCGAAATATGAACACATCATCGGCTGTTGCTGCGAACGCGACGATCGACACCGGTGAGATTCGGCTCGGAGCTGGAGAGCGTCCCCAGAGAGTCGTTCGCGCGGTTCGATCAGGTGGCACGAGTCGAGCGTGCGACTTCTCGGATCCGGCTCGAGTCCTGAACTCGAGTTGAATGCTGATTAAATTAGATCCTGCCCGGGGCTGTCGACACTCATGGTGGTGTAGGAATTTGACACTGACCTCTGCGAGTTAATACAAGTTCGCTTGTGTTCGGTCCAACGGCGAGTTTGGCAGTTTGTAGAACAATACGGTCCTTTTTTAAACCGTGAACCATAAAATATTCAGTGTCTGAAAGCGGGTCCAGTCAGTCGATTCCACTGATTATTATTTCTAGACCCCCAGGGGCCCGACTCGGATTTTCTCATGGCATTCGTAGATTTCATAACAAATTTAGCTACTTCTTTAGACAAAGCATTCATTGTTGGTGACTTTTATACTCATTTTGTTCATCAGGAAGACTACTTACGAGCGACGGTTGTGTCCACACTCTTGATTTGTTGTTAACATTTGGATTAGAAATTAAAAAAACTTAGTTATAATTCCACAGTCTGAAGCTCTTTCAGACCATTATCTGATCTCTTTTAAAATCTGCCTCTGTAGTGTTCTCGTACCAAGATGCTAACAAGACAGAGTCGTAGTAAGGTCGGCCGTTTACTGTGACCTCCTCGTTGAGATGTGGCGAAACCTGTAATACAACATTACATGAAATACCGCATAAAATATTAAAACATTCACGCCAATATAAGTGACTAACGTCGACTCCCTTGTAGCAATTACAAGAGCTACTAGTGTTGCTTGTACACTCGTAGCAAAACTTTCTTCTTTGCATTGCCTTGGTCGACTGTTGTCACCTCAACCTTTCTTACATATCCATCCTTTCCTGGGAATATGGCAGATGTTCTGGAGATGGGCCAGCTGTGGCGGGCAATTTCATGTCTAGCGAGACCAGGACCGGGTGGCAAGCACTTACAGATACCGTCTTTCGACAAACTTTGAACTCCATCGGGAAATCGCCCGAGCGGCGCGGACCGTCGATCCCGACGAGGGAACAAAGGAGCGAGGCGGCGGCGGGGCTAGGCTAAGGATAAACCCGCATCGACCGTTGATTCCGAGCATCTTCGTCGCTAATGTACAGTCTCTTGCAAATAAAACGGATGAGCCTCTGCTCCGGATATCGTCACACAGACGGATTGAGGATTGCGACGTCACGATTTTTACGGAAATCAAGTCTGCGCGTTCCGCAGAAGTTCGCCGACCCGACGGTCGAGCGGCTGAAAAAGAAGAGATCGAGGCACAGGATCCGGGTGCTTCAGGCCCGCGAGGAGACGGCGAAAAAACACGGTGAGGGGCAATATTTGTAGTATCGAAACTGGGAAAATGAAAAACAACCTCGCGGATACTAGTAGTTTTGAGTAAACAGTGCTGACCACACTGGGGTACCGCAGTTTACGAGGGCCTCGAAGCAAATAGAAAAAAAGTGCATAGGGCGTATTTTTTAAATCGATTAAATAAATATTTTTTAACGGAAACCGATAGCTACGTTGGAACGTACTCGATGGTGCCGACCAATAGTTACAAAAAATTTGGGTTAAGAACTGCTTCACGATACAGAGAAAGACGTGTTTTCCCAAAGAGTCTAAAACGTCAGGGTATAAAAAACAGACACCAGCGCAAGCGTGCCAAAGTTAACGGGTACGAGAATGATATTTTTGTGGATTTGCCGACATTGCGATAAATTTGAGCGTTACCGTACGACCGAGGTTACGCGGTATGAACGGGGTTAGGGGTCCAATCGGCGTGTTTTGAGTCGTCGCTGCGAAAAAACACCAAAGTTGCTCTCTGATTCGAGAACCTGCATTTACACCGTAACGGAATTTTGTCGCTGCAAAAGCGACTTGAAACTTTAAAAAATTACATTAAAACTCACATTCTTCGGTTTACGCCGTGCTCCGTGCTTGTACCCTTTTACTGGATGATGTGCAATGAAATGGCTCGTACCTCCTCTTTTAAACGGGTTCGAGCGCGTAGTGCAGAAACATTGCGATTGTAGGGATTTTATAATTATTTTATGGCACAAAAGGGTAAGGCCTAAAGATCTAAACCTTGGCCACCATGGTGGAGCTCCATTTGGGGAGACAAATTATCATCCCAATTGGCCAAAGGGAGGTGCTATAGTCAAAAAGAAATTTAAAAATGTTTTGGCCATAGCTCACAGTTTGTCTCACAGGCATGCAATGGGCCTGTGAAGACCTTTACAGATCTCAAAAAAACATGGCACCTGTTACACAAGGTTAACAGAGGCTCTAGGGCCTAAAGAGATCAGCCGCTTGGGGGCGATATACTGTTTTAAAAATTTTTTTTTGGTTGCGAAAGATACGAGCAATTAAAAAGATACCACTAGCTTATTAAAGCCAACGATGCCGGTCTCGCTCTGAAACGCGACATGTTCGGGCAGCGAGCGCCTGCGGTCTCGCTCGATCTCGTCCCTCGTCTGCTCGTTCGTCCTTGTCGCCAGCAGGTCGGAGTAAGATCGTGAGCGGTCGTTCAGATGGGAGCGCGCTTCTGCAACGAACAAGTGCACACGCACCCTTCATCGTCAGTTACAATAAAAATTCCATTAAAAAAAATAATAATTCACCACACACACATCAGTAGCTCTTACCTTAAAAGGCCAGCCACATCTCTCTCAAGTTTTCGTGTTTTTTCTCTGCGGAAGCCGGGCGCCCAAACTCCTCCAGACGCTTTGGGGAAGTGGATGCGATACCGACCACGTACATACAGCCGTAAAACTGAAATGAATTGACATTTGATCACAGGGGCTCTTCCGGTGCCTCACTTCCTGGCAGGGGTCAGCATAAACAGCGAGCTTTTTAAACGAGTAAGAAATTCAACCGAAAATAAAGTTAGGGTTAGCGTTAGCATCGTGTATGTACATGCTTACAGTCGGAATGTATTCAGACCTCCTTCACTTCACTCATTTTTTTGATACTACAGTCATTCAAATTGTGTTTATGGGGTCCTGAGCGAAGGAAAAATGTTGAAAAAATAATAACGATTGCCGGCGTTTCCAGCAACGCTTTTGGCTACAACACGTAGTGTTGTTTGTCGGTCAGCTTCTGCTCGTCTCGTTCGTTTGCGCCTTGCACGTTGTTAGACGTGAACTGGGTGTGTTAAAGGAATTAGAGATTGGATGACCCATAACTTTCTACTATTAAATTCTGATAAGACGGAGATTTTGCTCATCGGCCCAAAAACCAGTATGCGGCATCTCGACCTGCATTTAGACGGATGTTCTGTAACCACTAGTTCAACGGCATAAGACCTGGGAGTTATTTTAGACAGCGACTTGTCACAAAAACAGCTTCTTTCACCTTAGAAATATTTCCAAGTTAAGAAACATGTTATCTATATCCGATGCAGAGAAGCTCTTCCATGCGTTCATGACCTCCAGAATGGACTATTGTAACGCATTACTGCGGCAGCAAGAGTTCTTACAAGGTCAAGAAAATACGATCATATAACCCCGATCTTTTAACACGCTGCAATCCGTCACGCTCCCTCAAATCTCTGAACTTCTAGTATTTCCTAGAATAGCAAAGTCCACTAAAGGTGGTAGAACATTCTCACATTTAGCTCCTAAACTTTGGAATGGTCTTCCTGACGGTGTTCTTGGCTCAGACACGCTCTTATCCACTTCCACACCCTTCTCTCTTGTTCGACCTTTTTTCTTCAGTGTTTACCTGCTCAGGGGTTTAATAGTTTGTATTTATTTGAATTGTTTTCCTCGTTGAAATATAGTTCGATTGCTCGAAGGTTTAACCCACAATAAAGCACAGTGCAGGTTTGGTGAGTGTTTATTTATGGGGAAGGAGTCACAAGAACAGAAAGGCACAGTGGTGTGGGTTAAAGTGGTCACGTACAGTAAATGGGAGGTAATCTAACGCTTGCATAAGTTAATACTTGATTGAATGTGTCCACAATGATGTAGGTGGAAACAATGGAAATAAAAATAAAAAGCTAATCACATTACATTCGTATTGCATGTCTAGGTTGGACGAGAGGAGTCGACACGCGAGTCAAGAGCTTAAAAACACTAATAGCTGTTTTCACATTTTTTTTCACACGTATCAAACACGTAGGCCGTCCTTGTAATAATATACACGCGCGGTGTTTATTTCGGTCACACGCATGGGGCGGCTCAGTGCAAACTTCAAATCTGTGAGTCGCCTGTGAAATTTGGCTCTAAAGTAAATACATTTTGTGTAAAGTTCCTTCAATAAGATTATTCTTGCAAAAATTCGTTACACGGCACAAGTCACACGGCAAGCGTGTGCGTCAGGAACCCCACGGATCCAGAGTTTTTTTAGCGGAGGAAATCTTGCTGCCCAGGTCCGGGTGCGTTTCCAGGAAGTCGACCAGCGCTCGTTCCGTTAAAACAGAGGCCAGGATCTGCTCAAAAGTCACCGTCCCGTCCGAAAGCTCCCGGGTGTCCTCCGGTTCCCGGTTCTTGTGCGCGGCTTCTCCGATTCTCAGCACCAGCCCGGTGACCGCTCCTACCGCTTGGATGAGTTCGTTCTCATCGGGAGCGTCGTGGCACATCGTGCAGAGGGTCTTGCAGAACTGAATGAACTCGTGCTGTGAAAAAAAAAAATAATGGGTGTGTGAAAGAACAAAGGCTGGCTAGGCTTAGGTGGTCAGTCTGTGCGCCTGTCTCCCTTTTCTCCGCACACAACCGCTGCCTGACCTCACTCACCTGCTTCATGCCAGGCAACAGCTCCTTGCTACGCTCAGCCTTGGCCAACTCCTCCCTGAGCATCTGCTGCAGCAGCTCGCTCGGGCTCCCGCCCTCTCCCGCTCCTCCAGCACTGCACCCACCTGTACACAAAACAACCCGGTCTCTTCTCCAGCCCCCGAAAACCCTAACCCTTTCATTGAAACAACACCATGAAAAGACACACACACACACACCGAGACTCTCCGTGCTCCGGCTTCCTTCTCCAGGGGAAATGTGCAGCCGATACAGGAGGCGCACCTTCTCCGTCAGGTCGTCGCCGTACACCGTATCTAGAGGCGCACACGAACGGACGCGTCAACATCTGGTTCCGAGAGGTTTAAGGGGTGATCGAAAAAGGGGCAAATAACAGCGGCAAAAAGGAATCGAACCAAACCTATCCATCGCGCAAACCCGTCAAACGAGACAAAGTTCGTTCCTTCGGGGTCCAGCAGGTCGAAGGTTCTCTGAGCCAGGGCTTCGCCCGGCCACGGACTCAACCGGTCGTGAAGGGTTCCGAACTGGACCCTGTCGAGTCGGTATCCTTCGGCGCGAGAGGAACTCTCTCCGTCTCCCCGATACAATCCGGTCAAATGCTCCGTCTGAAAAACACGGGGGCGGTCACGAGGGGCGCTACTCGACGCAGGCGTCGGTTCCTTAGCGACACACGCAGCAAACGCACCTTAAAGACTTCGTAGAGTTCCGACAGGTCCTCTCGAGACAGGGACAGTCCGGACGACGCCAGCCGTAACTACGGAAGGTCAAACACCGGTCAATATTGCGCTCGTTTTTGGTCGGCGGAAGCGCGACCCGGCGAGCGTCTACACTCACCGTGTTCTCTTTAGCCGTGTCCTCGTGGGCCTGAAGCACCCGGATCCTGTGCCTCGATCTCATCTTTTCCAGCCGCTTGACGGTCAGGTCGCCGAACTTCTGCGAAACACACGCGCTCGTTAACTTCGCGTACGCCGTTTTACGTACGTGTCCGAGTCGTTTCCGGCCGCACGCACCTCGTAAGCGGAGGCCAGGAGACCGGTCATCTGGATCGGCGCTCGTCCCGCACGCCGGGTCTCCTCCTCCTCTTCGTCGTCGTCTCGGACGCGCTCCAGGAAACTGGGAAAATAAAAAAAATGTCACAGATATTGGCAGCTTTGTGGAAATTTGCTGGTGAACAGAAAAAAGTGCATAACGCATTTAAAATGTATTAAATAAACCGTTTGAATGGAACTGTTTAATTTTGTTGGAACGTACTTGATAATCGACCAATAGTTTTGAAAAATTAGGATTAACTAACGGCTTCACTATGCGGAGTAAAGCCGCGTTTGCCCAAATAGTCTCAAGTCCAAAATGGCAGAGTATAAATACCCGTCACCTGCACAAGCGTCGTACGAAAAGATGATTATTGTAGAATTCCCGACATCGCAATAAATCTGACCATTACTGTATAACCGATCGCACAATCTTTGAGGAGGGGGTTAGGGGTCCGATCGGTGAGATTTGATTCGTCGCGGCGGAAAGCGCCAAAAGTCTCGCCGAACTCGGAACCTGCGTTTACAGCACAACACAATTTTGTGGCTGCAAAAGAGCATAACTTACATTAGACTCGAGTCAAGTCACACAAAGAAACTAAAATTCTATAAAAGAGCAGGAAAAAAAAAAAAAAACCCAAACACAACTAAACAAACCACTATGCCACATCAAACTCGACTCAATCAAAATGGGTGTCTGGGACGATTTGGCCGCACGATTGCGAGTGTTTTTTGAAAATGATTCTCTACTGAATCCTCAGTTTAGACCAGGGGTTTTTTTCACCGGTGGTCCGAGGCCCCCTGGTGGTCCGCTCAACAGTCAAAAAGAAATTTCACATGGGTCAAAACTAAGTAATTCCCTGATTCGCTCTACAAAGTCTGTCTTTTCCACAAAATGCAGTCATGTCCAAAACCTACTTTCGCAAAGTAGTGCGAGGTTTTGCGCCCGATCGGAACCGGACCGTTGCAGAAATGTTCCCTGCACAGTGAAGGGTGAGGGGGTGCCGAAACATTTTAAGTACAAGGTCTTCACTAGTGGAAATGTGATAATAAATGTGATAACTGGAAAGTGATCACTCCCACAGAGGTCATCCCAGACCCTCCGTGAGCAGTCAAGGTAGATATCGGCACTGCGTATTGTCAAATCGATCGCCGAATAGGTACCGTGACCTGGGTGAAGATGTGGTTTTGTCCCATCGTTTAGCAAACACAAATCATTATTCCCTATAAAAGCTTCCCTTCTTTTCACTAAATTGGAATTTCCTGTAAATAGAGCATACTGTTATAACTCTGCGAAGAGTAATTTGACCTGCTACTGCTTGGAACCGGGTATCCGACGTTATATGACTGCGACGTTATTTTTCACCAAGACCGCCGTTCCCCCAGAAGGCCGGTGGAGATTTGGACCATACGCACTGTACATTTTGAAATCTTTAAACCTCCAGGCATCTTTTGGAGATAAGTGGGTCTCCTGAATACAATAGACAAGTGGACTCAGATCCGCAGTTAGCCGTTGTAATTCCGCAAAGTTAGTTTTTAGCCCTCGACAATTCCACCGGATTATTATGGTTACTTATCCCAAAGAGTCCTTTGCTTTTACACTTAGGGGAGAGACTGCGGTTAGGACTAAGCACAGTTTCAGTCATTTCAACGTCTTTTGGATTATCTTTTTCCTGAGATCGGCGTATGTCCTGACTTGAATGTTGAGTTACTGTGCTTTGGGATTTTTTTTTTCTTTTGAACCGCTTTGTTCCAGTTGTTCATCTTAAACTTGCTTGGTCTAAATGTAAACATCCCTTGTTTTTTGGGAATTCAAATTCTTTGTGCTGCTTATGTCTTTGGGTTTATCTGTAGATATCCAAGTTAGTACCGTTTGACAACTACCGGTACGTGTCTTATATACTGTCTATAACAGGGGTCACCAACTTCTCGGGTACCGTCTAATGTGAAGGGCTACCGGTTTGATACACAATTCTGAAATAACAAATTTGCTCAATTTACTTTAATACAAACTTTAATATGTTATTATTAATAATTCATGATATTCATCTATATCAGAAAGCCAAAACTCAAAGCACACTTTAGGTCGTGGGTCAAACAGGATAAACATTTATTGAACACACTAAAACTATATTTTTTTTACATAAATATGAATAAAAAAAAGACAGGAATATTATTCCAGAATAAATAAACTAAAACTTTAAATAAATATATAAATATCTCCTGTCAAAATGATACAAGTTAGAAATATGAACATGCTGTGAAAAAACCCTGAACAAATCAATAAAAAATGTGCTTTTAAGTAAACGTTAAAATAACAACAATTTTAAACAATCAGATTTCTTTGCTCTTATGCCATTTTATAAAAAAATAATCTTCAACTTTAAATAACTTAAAATATTTGGCTCTCCATAAAAATATCTCCAGTCAAACACCAGACGTCTCACAGCTTCATCATGCATCTCTTCAGAAACTCTCCCTCAGTAAATAACCTGCTGATGAGAACTGCTGATTTCTCCTCTGTTTTCACACCAGCTTCACTTTGTGATTTTGCTCTGCTGAAATGTCAGATTCTTCTTTAACTCTTCTACTTTCTGTATCTTCTGCTCTGCATTCAGGGTTTTCGGCTTCTTCTGATGTTTTGTCCCGTTGTTACGTCTTAGATTCAATTCCCTAATTACAGCCACATTCGCGCCAGTAATAAGACACACGAGTTTACAGGCAGTGTCGGTAAACATCTACTCAGAGTCCCATCGGTTTTGAAAGGCTCTGTTTTCAGAATAAATTTTTCTCTTCGCCACTGTAAGGCGCTGTTTCCAATAACTATACAATAGGGTTAAATACATCAACAGAAGCTCGACTTGATAGACGCTGGATGTTCCCAGGTAGTCTAGCGTTCGGTGAGACAGCTGAAGCGCTGCATTATGGGATCTGTAGTTTGTGTTTATCGTCGCTTCATATCGCCAGCACATTAATAACAATAATAATAGCTCAATATAAAATCATCTCGCGGGCCGGATATAATTGTACGTCGGGCCGGATTTGACACCCCTGATTCATGTGTAGACACTGATCATGTCAACGATTTCTCACAATTATCACCAACAATCATTTAACAAGGTAGGAAACAGCTATTTTTAAAAAAGGCTCGCGGGCGACTCGTCTGGTCCTTATGGGCGACCTGTTGCCCGTGGGCACCACGCTGGTGACCCCTGGTCTATAATAAC
The DNA here is from genome assembly GCA_024362625.1 of Silurus asotus. Taxonomy (NCBI): domain Eukaryota; kingdom Metazoa; phylum Chordata; class Actinopteri; order Siluriformes; family Siluridae; genus Silurus; species Silurus asotus. The sequence continues at coordinate 15,297,841 of MU545793.1, read as the reverse complement.
ATCAGAATAAGACTACTACTTCAGGGTAAAAGCAGGGAGTCCTTCAACTAATTTGCGAGCTTCAACATAGCTCACCTTCCTTGTGTGTCTCATTCTTTGTATTTCCTTCTCTTTAATCCACACGGGACAATTTTTGGATGAAGCTGCGTGATCTTCAAGGCAGTTTTTGCATTTAGAGGGTTTTGTACAGGTCATTTCATGATGCTCTTCACCATAATTCCGGCAAACCGGCTAATTCCTACATCCCGCAGAACCGTGACCGAACTTCTGACATTTTAAGCATTTCAGTGGATTTGGGATAAATATATCCACGTTTGATTCTTTCTGGTGGTTGAGGTTTGTTAAAAGTCAGATGGCAGGCACTGCCATTGTACTGTAAATTGTGAAAATAAAAACGTAACATAACATAAAATGAGCAAACCTACAAAGAACATTTTTTTATGAGTGTTTAAATGTGGAACCTGATTGAAAATGCACCCGAGGTTTTGAACTGTAAGAGAGTAGTGGACAGGAACACTGTGCGTCTGACGCAGCAAAACCGAACCAGTTCCAAATTACAGATGACACCGTGCCTTTCTTAGGAACGAGTTCTTTTGCTCGCTGCCATGTTGTTTGCGTATCTCTATGGCAAATGCGTGGGGGGAGGGGGAAGGGCTGAGTTCATTCGAAACTATGGAAGCCCAGAGGGGAGCGTTGGCGGACATTAAAGAGAAACCCGATTTTTATTAAAACAGATCGATGTGAAACTACACAATCGAGTTAATCGATAAAATCGATTTATGACCCAGCACTACCCAATTCTGAGGTTATATCAGCTTCATCCATATCCTGCAGTTCTTTGGCACGGATTACGCCTTTGCTATTGTTCAAAGAAGGATGACAGAAGGCTTCCATAGCTATACCAGCCAAGGTATACCACGCAAACCCGTTAGCTTACCGCGCCGCTAAACCCGCTCCGACCCGGACGTCTGACGCGTCAAACCGCTCGGCGCGGCCCGGGGAATCTCCGGCGGACACTTGTTTCGAAGTCTGAATAAGTCTAATCGAGCGTAGTGTCAGAAAACGACAAACCGTAACCATAAAAGACATAACGGGTTAAAACATATACCTGGTCAGAATCATCAGAGACTGGCCGTCGTCGGTGCTGGTGCAAATATCTTCGACGTTCGAGTCGAGCACGGCGAGCCCCAGCTGGAATATTATTTTCGCTCCGTGGCAGAAGAAGCAGTCGAGGACGCGCAGGCCGCTGCGGAACGGTACGGAGCTGAGGAACAGGGCGAGGAACCAGGAGAGAGACAGAGACGAGAGAGCCGTAAGGTCCGGTACTCGCTCGGCCAGGTGGGGCAGCCGCTCGCGGATCAGCTCCTCGAACACTGAGCAGTCCACCTGAGCGCCTGAAAGAAAGAAAGACGGGGAAGAAGGGAGGGCTAGAGGCACACGCTCAGGACGCGACCTCGCGGCGCTGAACTGGCAACGGCGAACAAAGCCGCACACAAGAGACCGCTATAAATTTCAACAAAAAACCCACAGAACAGTTGTCTTTTTCCTCCCGCACACACTCACCTATGACCCTGCGGTCAAAGTAATCGGGCAGCATCCTCTCGCACACCGTGACCAGCAGCCAGAACGCTTCCTCCTCTCTGGTGTACAGCAGCAAGAACGACGCCAAGATGTTCATAGACTGCGCACGCAAACGAACGAGACGGCGTGAGATACGGTTTCGCGTCAGCGGACGGACCGCTCGTGCGGGTGCGCGTTTGTACCTGGCAGTAGCCGATCGCCGGGTTGCGGGCGGCGTAGGCGTTGAGCACGCGCCGCAGTGCCGCGATGCCGGTCTCGCTCTGAAACGCGGCGTGTTCGGGCAGCGAGCGCCTCAGGTCTCGCTCGATCTCGTCGCTCGTCTGCTCGTTCGTCCTCGCCGCCAGCAGGTCGGAGTAAGAGGGTGAGCGGTCGTTCAGATAGGAGCGCGCGTCTGTAACGCCAACAAACAAGTGCACACGCACCCTTCGTCATCAGTGTATAAAAAAATTCCTTTAAAAAAAAAAGAATTTCAACACGCACACTAGCTCTTACCTGAAAAGGCCAGCCACATCTCTCCGCGTAGCGACTCTGGGATGCCCGCGGCCACAAGTTTTCGTGTTTTTTCTGTGCGGAAGGCGGGTACACCGCGCCCAAACTCCTCCAGATGCTCCTCCCACAGCTACGACACACATCAAAGGCCTGATTAGAAGACAAGGCAGGACCGTGGCCCCAAACGCTTACAGGGTTGATACAAAAATATCGTAGCGGTGAAAACGGAGGACCAACGTTGCCCCTGGTTTCTCGTACGCTTCGGGGGAAGTGGATGTGATACAGACCACGTACATACAAAACAAAAATTATTTGACATTTGATCTTGTCAGGGGCTCTTCCGGTGCCGCACTTCCTGGCAGGGTTCAGCATAAACAGCGAGCTTTTTAAATTAGTAAGAAATTAGACTGAAATTAAAGTTAGGGTTAGCGTTAGCACGCACACCGTGTATGTACATGCTCACAGTAGGAATGTATTCAGACCTTCTTCACTTCACTTATTTTTGATACTACAATTATTCACATTGTGTTTATGGGGTCCTGAGTGTAGGAAAAATGTGAAAAAATAATTTAAATATGGTCTAATTATTTAACAATGAAATAATCCGGGGTAAAAACAAAACAATCATGTGTTGCAGCAACACTTAAAAATGAGTTCAGACGCCTCCAATTTCTCTTGATGTCAAACCGTGTTTCCATTGGACATGATTTGGGAAGACGCTTTTCTATACAAGGCCCTGGTTTCAATGCGGTTTAAGAGATTGCCGGTGTTTCCACTTTTGTCGGTCGACGGTGGATGATTCGAACTGGTTCCGTACGACAGGAGGAGGCAACCATATTTTAAACCAATTCTTTCCCGCCCTCTTCAGCATTAGAGCTTCTGCTCGTCTCGTTCGTTTGCGCCTTGCCCGTTGTTAGATGTGTAGATTAATCGGAAAAAAAAGTTAATCAGAATCAGGCTGCAAAAAAATTTGAAGAAAGGAGGTTTGAATACCTTTCGAATGCAGTGTTTTATAACTCGGACAGTAATGCATTCCATAAATATTCTCACACAACAAAAAAAACAGGAAAAAAACAAACACATCGCTACTCGTACTTACGCGCCTGCGCTCTGGGGATTCCGATCGGCCGGACAGGAACGTGGCCGTTAACGCTGCCTCGAGAATCACAGGACGGGCCGTCTCGTCCGTGTCGTAGCAAAACGTGTAATACGGGGTAGAGGAAACCTACCAGACAAAATGGGCATAAAGGAGACATGGTTATAAGCGATAAAAAGATTTGGCGAGTAAAGAGATCAGCCATGCCGAGGTACGGTACCTGGGTGTTTTTGACGGGCGTGGCTCTGAGACGAGCGTTCAGGTCGTCCACCAGCCGGTCGTGGTGAGCCACTTCGATCAATTGGAAAGCGCGCTTGGAGCGCACGCTGATGATCACGGGGTTTGGCAGTGTGCTGGTGCTCTCCGCTTTCTCCACGGACTGCACCTGAGAGAACGGTATGAAATCGGTCACGACGTTTGTCACGGTACGGTCGGCGTTACGGTTTTTACTCGCCCGAGGCGTGGCTCTTTTTCCACGCGCGGGGTCACGCTGTTTAAGAAAAACCTGGCTTTGGAGTTCATTCATTTCCTTCGAGTTCTAAATTAAGCTGTTTTTTTGCACTTGCTAGACAGAAGCGCTGCTGCGAAGCCTCCACAAGACTAGTTATTTCCTGTTCTCGCTTTCGCCTTTGGTGGGTGAGAAGCTCTATTTAAAACCGTTCTCGGTTTTACTCTCTCTCTCTCTACAAATTAATCGGGTGTTGCGGGGGTGAACGCTGGAGACTCCACCCACGTAATAATGATCGCAAGGCAAACTTCTCGACAAACTCTGGCAGAGGCCCGGCGTGACAGAGTCTTGATCGAAGACTTTTTAAAGGCATAGAAATCGTGGATATTTACAATAGTCGCTTCGGGCCGTACCTCGGCGAACGGGATGAGGAGGGTGCAGTGTCCCTCCTGAAGGCTGCTGAAGGCCATGTAATTTTCTGTGACGTAGAGAGTCCCGGCCGTGTGACATCGGGCGTGAGGCGTCCAGGCTGAGCATCGCATGGCTTCCTTCAGCGTCTCGGAACGAGGGAGGGTGAAGAGCGAGAGCACGTACTGGCGCAGAGCCTGCTGCTCCAGGTCCCTGTGGAACGCAACACACACAGCTCTAGATTAGAGGGCAGGCCTTGACTGCAGCCATTTTATAAACAAACACAGAGTTAATAAATCTCGAAAGCACATATTATACCACACATTAGCATAGATACACACACACACACGCACACACACACACACACCAGACACGCTGTACAGGAGCTACTTATTCTGTACAGCACTAAAAAGGAGACTCACTGCTTACTTTTTTCTGTTCCTTTTTTGTTGTTTCTCTTCCTTATCTGTACATCCTTCCTTTCATTTCAAGGAAGTCAAGCAAAAACATAACCCGCACACTGAAGAAGCTCGAATTTACACGCTTTTGATTGACACGTTTTCGGCAGAGGGGGGTCCGTACCGTTTTGTGACGTCGGAAGCCGGACGGCCGTCGTCAAAGAGCCTGCGCAGCGCCGTGTCTGCCAACTGCGTCATCGCCGTCGTCGCTTCTTCCACGTCGAGGAACATTGAGAACTCGTGCCGCTTTCTCCGAGTTCGGACTCGGACGGCGTCGTTGACGAGGCCGAAGGTCGCGCGCTCCAGAGCAGTGACTTCCGCCCACGGAATTAACAGCTTTGCTGTTGAAACGGGAGGGGGGGTAAAAATTTTTACCGTTTTCCTTCAAATTAATGTAGCGAACGACACCGCAAAGTAAAACGCCTTCTATTGTGATGTAAATTTAGCGACCGGAACGGGATCGGACGAGAGAAACGAAATCGCTCACCCTCTTTCCCGAGCATGGACGAGTAGAAAGCCAGGTGATTGGTGGAAAGGTAGAGCCAGCCCTGACGTGGCACTCTGCCTTTCCGGCAGCAGCAAGAATAATGAGCCACCAGTTTTTCTGTCGGCGGCAGGCCGAACCTCTGCTCGAATCGCGCCGTCGCCTCGCGGAAAGGGGTCGTGTCTTCTTCCGGCGACGCCGGGCCCGCCGGCGCCTCCTCGGCGATCAGGCCCTGGGAAACGATGCGGCGTTTGATGAGCGATCGATCGATGGTCTTTCGCCATCGACAAACACATTCATGTAGGTGAGAGTGAGGATTTAAATAAAACCTCGAGTTTAAGGTGGCTTATTAAATGCGGTTTGAACAAAAAAAAAAAGTATTAATCTGCCATGCGCCTCAGTGTTAAAATACGAATCGGCGAGATAAACCTTGACTTTGCCTTGCGCAAAACTCGCGGCGTCCAGTTTGTTCTCAAACACAGACATGTAGGGCAACAGGTTCTGGTCCAACCAGTTCCAGTGTTTCTGAACTTCTTCAACCGTGGTTCCTACACACACACACAAAATATCAAATATATAAACAAAGTATCTAAGCCATTATAACAAAAGTTGCATCTGTGTAATGATATTCTATGACACGAGTGTTCAAAGTGTAATGCTTGCAAAAGGCTGTGAAAGTTCTTGCCGCTGGCGATGACCCAGCTGTTCTGCGAACCAGGAACCTGCAGTAGGATCCGAAACGGTGCGACTCGTGCGTTCGAGTCCAACACGGTGTCCAGCGCTCCCACCAACATACCTACACACAAATATACACATTTCCATGAGTCTCACAAACAAGCAAGTCATGGGCTATACCGCAAACCACGCCATAGACAATGCCCTGACTTCCTTTTCCTCATGTTTCACTTTTCTTTTGTGTTACTAAAAGGTGCTGCTCTCCATCTCCACTCAAACAACAAAAAAATAAATTTCTACATTTTCTAAACCGAATATATTGAGGTACAGTTTCCAAAGGTCCATGAGACCATCAGAGAGTGACCATGAGAGGGAAACACCGCATCTTTGTGGCAAGACGGACAATGGAAAAACACACCAGACTGAGACATTGACGGAATACTTTTAAATATTTCTACAGACAAACCAACCATAAGAGAGAATATCAAAAAGAAATGGAGATCACGAGACAGACGGATCATCGGATAGAGAGACTGAGATAGTATCTCAATAATGCAAAGCATGAAAAGAATCCAGTGACGCTAAGCTAGCCCGCAGCCTGGTGGACCACGACACGCCGCGAGTCATTTCCCCCGTGTGGTCAGCGATAACTTTAGGGCTGTAACGAATTCCACAACATTTATTTCCTTAATGCTTCATTCAGTCTATTCAAGTAAACACGGAGCACCGCGTTTCCCACTGACCATTTTCATTGACGCACCACTCACTAAACTAAACACAGAAGATGCTGCAGAACAGGAAGGAAACAGTGTCGGCCGAGGAGAAGATTCGGGTCAAAGAAAATGCCAGAAAGTTTCCCAAGTTTGGGATCAAAACAAAGAAAACACTACAGTGCGGTTACCGTTTTAAAGTCTATTAAAATCGATACTATTATTACAGTGCTTTCAAAAGATTCCTCCACAGTGGCTGCGAAGAGCAGATAGTGGAGTCATCATCTTTTGGCTACTCCCTCTCCCTCTGCCCTCTACAGGCGCCTTTTTCATACTGCATGTCCTCCCTCACCACATCCATAAATCTCCTCTTTTCATCCTTCCTGGTGTCTCCATCCTCAGCATTTTCCTACTGATATACCCCATGTCCCTCCTCTGCACATGTCCAAACCATCTCAATCTCACCTCCCTCACCTCGTCTCCAAAAAGTCCTACATGCGATGTCCCTCTAATAAACTCATTTCTAATCCTGTCCATCGTCGTCACTCCCAACGAACATCTCATGTATGGTATCATCTAGGAAAGGAAACGAAAGGCCTCTGGACGTAAAGATTTGCGAATCGTGGGTTGAGCTCTGGAACTCCGGAAAGAACGAGCAGAAAAGCGAGCCGAATGCATCCGCAAAAGCAGGACAATCGCACGAGTTCTGCAAAAAGAAAAATGGAGAAAAAAAACTCCACCACAACACGACTCCAGGCTGAAAGTAAGGAGGCTAGAAAATGCCACCGCCGAGTCTCTGGAGAGTTCATGATCGCTCGCAGGAGGAGACAATAAGAAGAAAGGGATTCCTGCAAACTGCCATTTGGCTTTTCTACCAGCAAAAGGAGGAATGTGAGATGGCGAAGAAAGAGAATCGTTTGTTCTCTTTTTACACTTTTTTTTCCCCCCCTCGTCATGGAGATTGTGTCTGGGCTGTCCGGGAATGCGCAAAAAACACTCCAAAAAAAAGTAGGACAAATGTGTTGCTCAGATTAAAAGCTGTTAACATTAGCCTACAGTTTCACCGCATATCCACCAGACTGTGAGTTTGGTCTCCTGAGGGTCACGGCCCGTTGCTATCTTAAACAAATACACCAGGCCCTTGCTACGACAGGTGCAAGTTCAGCTGCTGCCCGAGACTGAAACAGGAAGGTGGAGAAACCATTTCCCAAATCTGGTTTGAAATAACCGTTCTAAGTCAAGACCAGTAGATTATTAAACTGGTCACAAGTTTGATAGACTTTTGCTTTTCTGTTTTTTTTATGCGACATACACACTTCCTCCTCACACCCTTCCTGTGTATTCTACAGATTACCAGAAGCTCTGGGGGGATTGTAGACAAGACAGGGTTTATTATTTGGAAGGAGTTTGAGAAGTTTGGATCCCTGGTTTTATTTTCAGTCGCACAATCACAAGCCTGGAAATGAAAAAAGCTGAAACGTGAGACTTTCCAGAATAGAAAAAAATAAAAAAACCAACACAATGTTTAAAAAAGCCTCCTAAACCTCTACTCAGATTCTCAGTATTTTATATACACGGATAATGTGTGTGTTTGTGCGTGTTTGTTTCTGTGTGTGTGTTTGTTTCTGTGTGTTTGTTTGTGATTTGCATATGGAGCTGCAATGTTCTGCAATGGATTTTTGACAAAAACAAAGAAAGAAACTGATGTAATTTGTTGCTAAATACAGAAACAGACTTTGCCTACTTGTTTTTTTAATCTGTTACAATGTATGCAATTTATACAACAGCTTCTCTCTCTCACACACACACACACACACACACACACACACACACACACACACACACACACCAATAAAAACGCTTTTCAGCCTGGTTTTTAATGCACGTACCTGCGAATCTGCTCCCGGTGTCTCCATGTCCTCTTCTCCTCTGCAGCAGGAAATAGTCGTTGGATTTCTCCGTGATCCAGAGGCTCAGCGCGTTTTTTAGCGACACTTCGGCCGGATTCAGCCACATCTCTTTCCCCGCTCTGTCCCTCTCTACACCCCGGCAAAGCTCTGGAGGAACCCAGCGGCTCGCGTCACGTCACGCCCCGATACCGGAAGCACATTCCCCGCTGTCCCTACATCCCGTGTGCGACACGCTTTTAGTGCGGTTCTGGTGGTTCTGGTGTTTAGCGACCAGTTTCAACTCACCGCTCTTATGCTTCGGGATTGATTGATTTATCTCCACCGTCTCACGTTGTTTGCTCACCAAGAGATCTGGAAACTCATCTTCCCCGATACACTCTCACCCTCACCCCGCCCCGGGCTGGGCTTCCCCCCGCACAGGAATCCTCCAGCTTCTTTTCCTCACTTTACACAAATAAAGGCTGGACTTTGCTTCCGTCAGGAATCTTCTCACCTACAAACTATAAAGGTTTTTAAAACGCGTGCGCACACAATGGACCGTGAACAATGTATACACGTGTCTCAAATAAATAAGCGGATACAATAACAATTATTTCTTGAGTCTCCGACCAGGATTAACTCACGAAAAAACATGGTTTGGAGATACCAGTCCATCTGCAGTCCTAAAACCGAGGAGCGTTTCAGATTATTTGGCGAGTTAACGACACCTAGTGTTCAAACCAGAAACTTCACTTTCCTAACTGTAAACCTGCTGTTAGGTCTAAAATACTCGTGTGTCACGGTTTAGGCCTCGACATAGCACTGAGACGAGATCAGTTAACCCTAGAGCATCCTCAGCAGTGTCGAAGAGGGATATCCATAAAGTGTCCTTACTCGGTCAAGGCCTTCTTTCTCAACTGAACCCCTGGAGAGGGGGACAAACGAGAATGCGGAACTTTATTTATTTTTAAATACAGGAGGTAACCAAGCACTAGGGATGAACAAAGGGCTAAATCAAGGCTTGGGAAAAGCTAGGAAACTGGACAAAGTATAACAAACAAACATACACTAAAATGTCCAACTCATAGTGACTGTCACTTACTAAGATCTCGTTAAATAGCTAGATAACTAAAGCAGCAACCAAACAAGGAGCTTAAATAATGTGTAAATTATGTGAATCAAAACCAAGTGCACAATTAAGAGAAACGATTCCCTGCAGGGGAACCGGTATGGCAGTGGGTTTGGTGGTCTGAATGGAAAATATTCACGATTTTCATGATGTTTCATGGTGCATTTTAGTTGTTAACATGGATTTGAGCATTCTCATTGGTTTCCAGGCTCAGCCGCAGTCTCGGGATCTGAATATAGCCTGAAAAACGTATTTGTTTCGTCACGAGTTTTTAGTTTACAACTAGGTACTGCGGAGTTTATTTATAAAGTATTATTATTAATAATAATAAATATTTAAAGATTATAACAATTTTCTTTTTGCTATTCTACGTCACCCAGATGATGACCGGTTCCTTTTGAGACCGGTTCCTAATACAGCGTTTATGAGATCGCTCTTTTTTGAGCCTGTTTATTCCGACTAGAGTCATACGTTGTATATGCTGTTTAGAGACAGTGGCACTGAGTAAAAGACAGGAGGTGGAGCTGGAGGTAGCAGAGCTGAAGATGTTGAGATGTTCTTTGGGTGATGACAACAGACAGGTTTAAAAATGAGTTTTTTACAGGGACAGCGCATGCATGTAGGACGTTTTGAAGACAAGGTGAGGGAGGTGTGATGGAGATGGTTTGAACATGCGCAGAGGAGGGACATGAGGTATATCAGTAGGAGAATGATGAGGATGGAGTCACCAGGAAAAAGGAAAAGAGGAAGGAGGTTTATTGATGTGGTGAGGGAAGACATGCATGTACTTGATTTGAAAGAGGCAGATGTAGAGAACAGAGGGTATGGATGATCCGCTTTGGCGACCCCTAGTGGGAGAGGCCGAAAGAAGATGAAGATTCCGACTGGAACTGGTGTCTTGTGTCTCTGTAAAACCAGAGCGTGATATTCTGTACCAAAGCGAAAGTGAAAGTTGGAATGTGCGGACTGGACGGAGGAACGGCAGCTGTTAAATGGCTTCACTGTTTTCAGTGGAGGATTTGTCCTCTCCTGTGTGCTGTGAAATTTTCAACGACCCAGTAATCCTTCTCTGCAGTCACAGTGTGTGTAAAGTGTGACGAGAAACTGAAAATCTTCTGTCTGGACGATCAACAACTTGTTGGGATTCAAAAACACACACCAAACACAAATCCACATGTCCAAACCATCTCAATCTCACCTCCCTCACCTTGTCTCCAAAACGTCCTACATGCGCTGTTCCTCTAATAAAATTTCCAATTTGTCGATAAATTAAAAATGTTTAAATTATGCTTGTATAATTTATTTAATAAAACAGTGCAAACTGTGAAAGAGTGGTACGATTGATTTAAAGTAATAAACCAATAAACCACTGAGTCACTGAGTCTGAACAAGATTAGTAGACCTGCTGATTCTGAACAAAATGCTAACTGAACAAACTGAATTTGGTTATTAAATTTTTTCACCCTTTAAACAAAAAGAAAGAAAGAAAGGAAAAGAACACTTACATAATGCATTTTTCTAATCACACTTTCCAACCTTAGGGCACTCTTAATAACGTATAATATTCATATAACAAATACTGAAAGAGTCACTGAATGAATCATTTTGGTGAACTGAATGAAATGATTCGAATCACTGAGTTAAACTGAAATGAAGAGAGATACTATAACAGGTCATGTGGGGTCTCTCTAAATCTCCTCTATTTATAGCAGTGTTAAACCTGAGACCACCGCAGACCTTTTGCAGTGTTCTACTGTGGTGAGTTTATAGAGAATTCTGAGTCTCGTTTCATCTCCGTGAAAGGAATTGATCACTAAGTGGACCTACAAAATCGTGTATTACCTTTAACAAACCCGCATCAAAGCGTGATGACTTTTTACCAAAGTGAAACTTTGGACTGGAGAGAACAACGACAGCTGTGAAATTAAATGGCTTCTAAGTTTTCAGAGGAGGATTTGTCCTGTCCTGTGTGCTGGGAAATCTTCAAGGATCCTGTTCTCCTTCCCTGCAGTCACAGTGTGTGTAAAGTGTGTTTGCAGACGTTCTGGAAGTCCAACGTATCCAAAGAATGTCCTGTTTGTCGGAGGAAGTCGTCCACTGATGACACTTCATCAAATGCGGCCTTAATGAATCTGTGTGAGACTTACATACAAAAAAGTCAGAGATCTTCATCAGTTTGTGAAACGGTCTGCAGTCTGCATGATGAGAAACTGAAACTCTTCTGTATGGAAGATCAACAGTTAGTGTGTGTGGTGTGTCGGGATTCAAAAAAACACACCGACCACAAGTTCTGCCCGGTTGATGAGGCAGGTTCAGATTGCAAGGTAAATAAAATTTCATTTAAGTTCATATACTGTAATAAAGTTTATTCTACATATTAATATCTACAGATTTAATTAACAAATACATGGTGAATTCCTTAAATAGAATTACATAGAAATTAATAAAAGAACCTGTGTGGGAGTTTCTTACAGGAGAAAAGTCAGAAATCTTCACTAGACTGTGAAATGGTTTGCAGTTTGCACAGTGAAAAGCTGAAACTCTTCTGTCTGGAAGATCAACAGTTAGTGTGTGTGGTGTGTCGGGATTCAAAAAAACACACCGACCACAAGTTCTGCCCTGTTGATGAAGCAATTACAGATTGTAAGGTAAATAAAATTTCATGTGAGTTATTGTAAAGTTTATTCTAAATATCAACAGTTATGTCCATCTACAGGTCCAATTAACAAATACATGGTGAATTCATTAAACAAAACCTTAACTGTCTTGTGATAAATGTATTGACATCATAACTACAGAATGTAAGTGTGTTATTGGATCATATTTAAATTGTACAGCTCTAAAGTTCTGGTGAAGCTCTAATGAGTTCTTAGAGAAATCCAGAGATACCTGAACAGAGAATCTTCATGCAGTGTGTTGATTTGTTTCAGGAGGAGCTGAAAACGGCACTGAAGCAATTACAGGAGAAACTGAAGATCTTTGAAGACTGTAAACGATCCTGGAGTCAGACTGCAGAACATATAAAGGTTAGAGTCAATAAGATGGGTTGATGTTTTGCATCACTGCATACTGAGATGGATTTCATGTGATTTGCTCTTCACTGCAGTTTCAGGCCCAACACACAGAGCAGCAGATTAAGGAGGAGTTTGAGAAGCTTCACCAGGTTCTACGAGATGAAGAAGCAGCCAGGATAGCTGCACTGAGAGAGGAAGAGGAGCAGAAGAGTCTGATAATGAAGGAGAAGATCGAGAAGCTGAGCAGAGACATATCATCTCTTTTAGACACGATCGGAGCCGTGAAAGAGGAGATGAGAGCCGAAGACGTCTCGTTCTTACGAGTGAGTGTAGTTTATTCTGTATTTCTACCGTGAGAAAGTAAAAACCGGTTTCGGTCGTCAGAAACGTCACATTTCGGTCAGGAACCACGTCAGTCGGATCCACTGATATGCGCTTTGTTGTTTTACAGAACTACAAGACCACAGTGAAAAGGTGAGTGATGTGCTTCCCCTCTCTCTCGTTCTCTGTGTTTCTGACTCCAATCCTGATGTTCCTGCAGAGCTCAGTGCACACTGCAGCATCCGGAGGAGCTTTCAGGGGCACTTATCCATGTGGCCAAACATCTGGCCAACCTGAAGTTCAGAGTCTGGGAGAAGATGCAGTGTGCAGTTCGATACAGTAAGAGCCTCTTTCTTTGTTAGTTAGTTACTTAATTATTTATTAATTTTTTTTTTTCTTTTTCATAGCACCTGTAACTCTGGACCCCAACACCGCTCATCATAAGCTCATTGTGTCCAATGATCTGACCACTGTGAGATTCAGCAACAAGGAACAGAAGCTTCCTGATAATCCAGAGAGATTTAATCATCATTGTTGCGTCCTGGGCTCTGAGGACTTTAACTTAGGCATGCACTGCTGGGACATTGAAGTAGGCGTCTGTACGCAGTGGTCGGTAGGTGTGATGACAGAATCTGCTCAGAAGAAGGGAAGTATGACCTCCAAAACTGAAATGTGGTACGTTGAATGTCGTGGTGGTAAATATGAAGCACGTTCTACAACGCAGCCGTCCACTCCCCTCTCAGTAACGCAGAAACTCAGAAGGATCAGATTGCAGCTGTCACTGGACAGAGGAAAGCTGTCATTCTCCGACCCTCTCACCAACAGCCACATACACACTTTTACACACATATATACTAACAAATTACTGCCTTTTCTAAGAGTTGCTTGTCAAAAATACCCAGTAAAGATCCTCCCACTTCAGTGCTCTGTAAAAGTGCATCAGATCAGTTAGAGCTTTATTACAGTTCTGTAATGAATTATTGATGATTAAAAGATTCATTTGTGAAATTCTGGTTTTACTGAAACACTGAATACTTTCACTGTGGAAAATCTACAGTGGAGGAGAATTCTAACTGAGCTTTGTGGTTTTGCAAAGTTCAGATGGAGTTGTATGTAAATTGTGCATCAGACGCTAATTCACAAAATACAATAGAGTTCAGCGTGGAAAATAAATCGCTCGGTGAAATGTTCCGGCTCTGATCTTACATGCTGCTGGACTCGACTGTTCTACGAACGTAACTTCTCTTAAATGTGTTCATTTTTCAGTGTTCATCTGAAAGCTCTATTATTAAGTAGTATTGTCTGAAGAAAATGACATGGCCGTGCAGATTTTGAATGTTTTTGTTTTTGTTGCTGTGCAGATTTTGAATGTTTTTTTATCCCTCCTAATGCTAGATTAGTTTACTTTGCTCTCCACCATACACATTAGCATTACCTTTCAATGTTCATTGTTTGGACCTATTAAAAGAGCATTATTACTCTCATAATAAAATTGGTTTTATATTCTTTATAAGAATGGTTTTATATTCTCTATTTTATTTATATGAGTTGGATCGTATTTGCGATAACCGTCTAATCAACTGATTAACATGGATTTTTAACATGGATACTGGATAGAAAACAAACACACTCCATGTAAAAGAGTACTGAACTTTATGACAAAAAAAAAAAAACAGTACTAAATCATGAAAATATGCTAAATGAAATTCATAAAAATATATGAATTAATAAATCATAAAAAAATGTATATAATGAACAGCATGTGGTGTCATTGATTCGCCCCTAGAGGCCGCTCTCGTAGTGGCACCGGACTGGAACCAGGAAAAACTATCTGTATGCATTTTTTTCTGAGAGCCGATAGTTCCAGCGATCTAACTATCGGTGCCTTGACCTTTATTAATAACCAAAAGACATTTATTATCAAATACAAATAATGATATAAGTAAAATATATTTAAAACATTTCCAGAACATGTCTCTGGCATTGTTTATAGATGTATGTGTATGACAAATATTGACAGTAGTCCAGATTAAAATTGTCGCAGTGGTCAGTATTTATTAAAAGTGCTCCAAGAAAGGAACAGTGGTGAACCAGCGACAGGGTCATGGGTGGCCGAGGCTCATTGATACGCGTGGGGAAGCGAAGGCTGGTACGTGAGGTCCGATCCAACAGACGAGCTCCTGTAGCTGAAACTGCTGAGGAAGTTCATGCTGTTGATGCTCGATGGGTCACAACTGTTTTGGCAGGTGGTCGTAATGTTTTGCCTGATAGGTGAATGTTTGTATGATACAGCACTGTATATTCAGGATAAATAATGATAAACATAATTTATGGATAGGGCAATGATTACTCAGATTATTATTATTATTATTATTATTATTATTATTATTATTATTATACAATTATTATAAACAGAAATAATTGTTCAGAAATGTGGACTGTTAGGATCCGTTTACGCTTCAAAAGCCGCGATTGATTGATTGATTGGTTGATTAACGTCACGGAACGCGCCGCTGTGACGCAACAGTAGAGGGCGCTTTATAAAAACTCGCGAGCAGAGAGGAAGCGTTTCATTTTTCACGTGACGTTTTTCCCGCGGCCTCACATGAATAATTTCACGTTAGCTCGCGCTCAGATGAAGAATCTCGCTGTGCCCCCTCTGCTGTTCACGGCCGGAGTTGCAGCTGCTGCAGCCGCGCTGTTTTACTGGATTCACCGGGGCGATAGGAAGAGAAGAGCGGAGGACGGAGTCGGTGTCAGCCCCTCCCCCCGCGCCGTCTCTGAGGTAAACATCAACACTTGTCCTGTTCTGTCCTGGATCGAACCGAGTCTCATTCTCACTCAGGTTCTGACTGGAAACTGCTCCTAAATACTCCTGGATATTTCTTTCTACTGGAGCATTTGATACTGTACCTTATCCAGCTCAGATCCAGCAGGATGGAGAAAAAGAGCTCGAAATGAGAAGAAGCGCTTCAGTCATTTACAAGTTTCCTGAGATTTTATAAAAAAAAAAAAAAAAAGACTGAATCCAGTGTTTAGGATCGGATAGCAGATGTAGCAGTGCTCTGAAGGTGTCTGAGGAGCTTCACACGATCGACCCGGTCATGACAGTTCAGAACATTGGAGCAGTAAATGATTGTTTCTGTAACCTTTAGAAAAGCCTGAAGATCTTCTTCAGGATGGTTTTTTCTCTAAATGTGTTTGGTCTTTATGAATGCTTCCAGGATTCTATGAGCGCTTCTGAGGAGGTGAAGAAGAAGAAGAACGAGTTGAACAGCGAGAAGTCCAACCTGGAGAGAAAAGTGAGCGAGATTGAGAAACTGCTCAGCGAGGCACAAAAAGAGTGCGATATCAAAACTGAGGTGAGAGAAAATCCTGGTGGAAACGATGGTCCAGCAGATGGTTGTGGACGTGAGCGTTAATGACTAACTCGTTCCTCCTCTTCCTCACGGCTGCGTTGTAGGCGTATCAGCAGGAACGAGAAGCTCACAGCATCCTGATGTCCCGGTATGAACAGCTGAGGCAAGCTCTTCACCATGTTGACCAGGTTCTACATGTAGGTTCTCTCTAAATCAGGACTTTTGGAATACGTACCTTTTTTTTTTAACTGAATTAAACGCCATTGATCCTTTTCTGGTTTTGCGTTAGGAATGTGAGCAAGAGTCCAAGGATCATATTGTTCTTGAAGAGCATTTCCATCAGATGCAGGACACATTAGCCCACAAGGAAGATTTACTACAGGTAGGAGTACTGGAGGATCTTCTTGATCCATCTCCTAAACATTTCTGTTGAGTCTTTAGACGTGTCCGAGAAAATATGGTGTGAGAAAATATCGATGAACGCGAGTATCGCGGTATTCTGTTAAATGTCCACCTGGGGGCGCTGCTGTAAAAACCGATGATATAATCCGTTGGAAGTAAGAGCAGCGTATCATCATGCGTATCGTATCGCCAGTTTTTTCATAGGTAAAGCCAATAAATAAAGCTTGTCCTTTTGTAGAACCTCCAGATCTCCCTGAACGAAGCTGAGAGAAAGTACGAGCAAGCGATAGAGTCTAATGCTGAGATGAAGAATGAGGTCTGCAAACTGGAATTGGACATGGAGTTGCTGCAGCATTTAGCTCAGGAAAAAAAAGACAACCTCAATAAGATTATAATGGTAAGCGAGAAAATCCCTGCAGGGTATCATGTGAGAACTTCGAGTGGGCCTCAGGTAAAGATGGGATGTGTGGGATTGATTGCGATTCCATTCATTTATTCGTCGTATCACAAACACTGAATATCCTGTCTAAATGCTTATATGAAACGTATTGCGTTTTGATTAAACGGATGTAAAGTTGCAAACTCTTCTGCTGCATGACTGTGTGTAGAATTTAAAGAAGGACCAGCATTTTCTGTGCATCATGAAATCGAGGTATAAATGGATGAAACAAAAGTTACGCAGAGTAAGTCCTGACTTTTATAATACACAATATGCAAGATAATATAAACACCATTTTATAAACCAAAATCAATTTTACTTAGAATTTCCTCATCTTCTGCCCCCTGCCTGTGTTTCAGGAATTTATTCATAAAAATGATCAATATAAAATGCTCAGGCTGCAGCACAAGCGAACACTAGTCACCTTAAAAAAACACAAGCTGTTATTGAAGGTAAGTGTTTGTATAATTCTCGGACATTTTTCTCCATAAAGCCCCACAAGTCGTTCTGATCATTTGAACCATGAATAACGTGCGTAGCAGAAGTAATCAAGTCGTTACGTTTGGGTTGTAGAACGTTCAGGTGGCTCAGGCCCAAACTGAACTAAGATGCGGTATGTTGATGGAGACGAACGCGGAGCTACGCAGAGAGAACTCCGACCTGATATCCGACTCGAACGTCCTGCAAGACCACGTGCACGAGTTGGAGCAAAAGCTCATGGAGATCCAGCACAAGAATGTGAACTTAACGGAGGTGAGGGAGAAAATTTCAACGTGATGCCACTGCACACGTTTTCCCGAAAGAACGGGTTTCTGACTTTTCCCCTTTTTTTGCGTTTTAGGATTGTAAACAAGCAGAGAAGGATTACGGCGTCCTGCACACTTTCTACGAAGAGGCGTTAAACCAGGTCAACCAGGTCAGCTTTTTCTCCCGTTCCTCCACTGCACTGAAATTCCCTTTTCTATCAATTTTCTTTAGAAGTATGTACAAAAATAAAAGATTTGCTTGTTGAACTTCCAGGAGGAGAAATACGAGGTGCTGCTGTCACAGGTGGCCACGCTGCAGGACTCGGTGCAGAAACTGGAGGCAGCGCTCCAGGAGGCTTGTACGGAAATAAAGGAGATACGGAAGGTAAGAAAATCCCTGCGTTTCTAAAATAATAATGATAGTGTTCGCTTTTTCTTAACCTGTTTTTGCCTCCTGCTGGTTTAGGAGAAGGTGCTAGATCAGGAGCTTACCAACACATGAGGGAAGCTGGAGCAATGTGTGAGATGTTACTAAAAGTAAGTGGTTCAGGACTGATATAGTGCACAGTGTGTTGGGTCTGAAAAGCGAATACACCACCTCATTTATCTTATTATTTTATTCTGACAGAAATGTCGCAGAGCTCCGTGATCCGAAAATCCGACAGTTCTGCACACACAAGAGATTCTGAACCTTCAGTACACCACCATAACCTTCCATAACTGCAATAGTTCTCCCAGTGAGGGGTCCCGAGATCTCGTCACCAGTACCTCCAAAAATATAGTTTTTGACAGTTATTTGTGTGTATATTCATATAATTAAGATATATTTTGGTTTATGAGACAGGTACAAAATAGAAAGTGGAGAGAGAGAGGGAGAGGGAGAGAGAGAGAGAGAGAGAGAGAGAGAGAGAGAGAGAGAGAGAGAGAGATCCATGATAGTGAGCGAGACGCTCTCTCTTCCTGACACTGTAAAACTCTATTCTCTCTGTTCACCCCCTCACGGTTACAAACACATTATCAGACCTGCTGATCTGAAACGGAGATAAACACATCTCGTCACGTCACAACACATCACGGTGCACAAAAGTCTGACCTTCTGAGAAAGGGTTTGTATTCTGGTTTATTCTGCCAGTTCTTTTTCACACTCATCTCAGTAGGTTTTGTTTAGAGAAGTGGATCATCAGCGGGTGAGGAAAGTTCAACACATCACATCATTAGTGAAACACGGTGGTGTCGTACCGGGACATTTCCGGTTCCCAGGGAACAGAACCATGCCGTGGTCTGGTGAGTTTAGAGTCTCATTTTTAGCTCTTTTAAAGGAAGCGCTCAGTAACTGGACCTAAAACTGTTTGAAGAACTGTTTGCAGTGTGAGATTCAGTGATGAGAAACAGAGCTTCCTGAAATTGTTTGTTGTTGCATGGATCATTTTGATTGAAAGTGCTGATGAACCAGAATGTGGCAATTCTATCTGTTATGGCAAAAAAAGAGATGCAAACAGACATTTCTAAACAAAAACCCAACAACTTGGAGGTGGACATAAATCCAGGCCTTTTTTACAGCCTTTCTTGATACATCACATTGAGAGAATCATCTCCACCTACCTAATAAACAGTAAATAGAGGTGTTTCCTCACTGCTTCATCCCTCCATCCCTCCCTGCCTTTCCATCACCGTGTACTTTGTCCATCTAAAATATGCTTCTCTCAGTACAACCCTTCAGATATGTGAAACACTCACCCTGGAGTGGAGGAGGGGCACTAAGGGAGTGGATAATTGTTAATACAAATGATCCAGTTGTTACAAATATACAATTAAAAAAGAAGATGGGACAAAACTATTTTTATTGGGTACCTCATGTTCAGAGTCTTAAGATGTGCCGTAGTTCAGGATGTGCTCAGTCATGAGTAAATGACTAGTCTTGGACATCTCTATTATAGGCACAGATGGTGGTGGGGAATGGAGGAGGAAAAAAAAAAAAAAAAGAGTTTGAAGCAAGACCAAATGTATTAGTGTCTACACTCCAGGAAGTTCAGGACCTGCTCACAGCTTGAGCATCTGTCCTGAGTTTAAACTTGCTGCTTTGTCATGGATTTGTATGGAGGTACATGCATGGGTGGCCAGTTACACTGCTGGTGGGCTCATACGCTAACCAGCATGTCAGGTAATTATCTCCTTCAAGAACATGAGGTGACATGCTCAGAGACAGAAGGAGAGATTAGCCAGCTGTTTGAGAGTCTGGCTAAGGGTAGAGAGAACCAGAGGTGGTCAGGAATGACTGATGTTAGATGCTCGACCACTGTTTCCCTAATGATGGTTATGATCTCTATATACAGTGATGGACAAATACACATTTCTCTACAATACTCTGTTTACTTACAATATTCCAGTGAAAGTTTGTGTAAAATGTTTGGGTAAATACAAGAATTCTTGCCTAAGAATACTTAAGTATGAAATGTAAAAGTACTAATCTATAAAATCTATATTTGAATTATTTTTGCATTTTAAAATGTTCTGTTCTTTTATGCCCATCTTATTTAAGTTTTCAGTTCAGAATCGAAAGAAAAATTTATAAAATTAGCCAGTGCATAAAAAACAAACAAACAAAAACAACAACAACAACAACAAAAAAAAAACCCACCATAATAGCACCAAATATTATCAAGGTAATTTCTGCGTGAAAACACAAGGTGGCGCCAAAATCTGCGTTTTGCTAGAGAAGTGGCCTATGTGTAGGAAACAGAGGAAACAAAGGCAAATGCCCGTGTCTTAAAAATTGAAAGAAGATTTCTCCGAAGCTCATTAAAATAAGCAGTATTAAGTGAAAAATAACATCTGCTGAAGAATAATCATGACTGAAAACTGATGACTGGAGTAGACACCAAAACCCAGGCAGAAAAGTCAAACAGGGTGAAATTACATTCTTCACATTGTCACTGTACAAACCACTGAATCCTGTCAAGGAATAATTTTCAATGTGAACTTATACTCTGTCCTTCTCAAACCAGAGCCGTTAGGAGCCGTCAAAGGAGACACTTTTTAAAATTAAATTAAATCAGATTATCACATGTACACTAAACCTCCACTTTAATAGGAACATCTGCACGGTACATTCAAGCAATTATGTGGCAACAGCACAATATATAAAATACATATGCTGATGTAGACCAATTATCTCAAGGTCTGATTTCTTACGTGGGCTAAGATGCTTTTCTGCTCATCACGGCTGTAGAGTTCACCAGCCTGGGCATTCTCTACTTGTGTACTTGTGTACAATTAGGTGACCTAATAGATCACCTATAACTTCCACATAATGTAAGGAACAGTAATCAATACAACATGATGGTTTGGAAGAATTTTTGCTTTTTCCTTCTTTTAACAACTGCTTCAACGCCACTTGCTTTATTTCCTTTCACACAATTTCTCTTGGGTTAAAAGAAGAACTTTGCCATTCCAAAGTCTTACATTGTCTTTGCTTTTCAGCCATTTCTTTGTAGACTTATGTGTGTACTTATGGTTAGTTTTTGAGCTAATTCACTCTTCTGTTCTTGAGCTGAACTAATACACTGCATCTTAAAGCAGAAACATAAAAAAAAAAAACATTCAAACAATCAAGATAAAAGACATTTAACTCAACGAATTGCTTTAAATTCTTTTTGCGTGCCCTGAAGATCCTTCACTTTGAAGCGCTTCCAGCATTATGTTTCCCTTCCCTTGTTTCCCTGTTGGAATTTCTCCCAGGGCTCTTTAAGGTTTTCTTTGTGAAGGGTCGCAGTATACGTCTACATGCATCAATGACTACAATAAGGACTTCCAACATCTGAACTTGGGAGCAGATCCTGTGTGTGGCAAAAGAAACAACTCCAATTACCCAGAAGTCAATGGCAAATAAATTAAAAAGCCCCTGGGCTTCACACTATGCTAGAAAATGCCAAACGTATTAAGATAGCCAAAAAGAGAAACAAAGGTCTGGGACTCTGCCTCAGCCGTTTTCGAGTCTTTCCGCAGCGACCTGATTCGCCTGCACAATATTCAGTGTCTGCTTTTCATCAAGAGCCAAGAAGGACAAGAAGGTTCCTTATTTACACAAGTCTGCGGATCAAAAACACAAACCGTGACCGCCGAGAGGGAGGTGTTGAGCTCGTACAGTGAAGTGTAAATGCCCACCGCTGAAAACGTGACAATAAAGTGAGAAGAGCCTTTAATGAACTCTGATGTGGATTGAGA
Organism: Silurus asotus; assembly: GCA_024362625.1. Lineage (NCBI taxonomy): Eukaryota > Metazoa > Chordata > Actinopteri > Siluriformes > Siluridae > Silurus > Silurus asotus. The sequence goes on along the minus strand of MU545793.1, from coordinate 15,275,969 downwards.
TGGAAAAAATGATGGTGTGCTCACTTAAAGAATATGAAGAAAAAGTTTATAGTTTTGTTTCCGATATATATTCGTTTTTGTTTTTTTTGGTTGCGTTACAATGCTTACACACATTTAACATCAAATTCTCCACTTTAATGCGCTTTTCACCTTTTCACTCTTGTGACTAAAAAACAATTCTCTTAAGAGTACAGCACTCATTTCCTCTAACTATCACCTGTCTCTTTTGATTGACATCAAATCTAGAGGCAGTTCTTAACCACTGGTAATAGTTTTTGCAAGGAAGCACAAGCCTCCTTCATCTCGCCCTTTTGCAAACATGAAAACCGTACAAAGACGGATTCTTTTTCTCCAGCGAAAGCATTTTTCCTGACAACAGGCAAAACAAAGAGAGCTAAATCTAATTACCAGCCCTTCTACTATAAGCATGGGGCTTACAGGATACAATGGATCCTTCAAGATCCCAAAAGGTCTGTCAATCTCTGTTCCTTATTCTTCTTTTTGGCAGGACCAAGAAGGGTATCTCCATTAGTGTAATTAAAAACTACATGTAATCCACTTGCATTTCAGAATCTTCCCAGTTCAAGTTATTTCTTTTTTCACCCCGGACCAGAATGTTCCGTCTATTCTGTCAGAATGTTCAGATCTTTTGAAAGCAAAGAAAAACAAGAGACCACATCACAGGTACTACGTAATTTCTTTTTTAATCACTACTACTGCAGTCCATCATCTATATGAATTGAACAAAGCTACAACCTGCTTGGTGACCACCAAACTAATGGGAGTGACCGAATAAAAGATGAAAAAATACAGAAATCAAACATGTAAAAAAAGAAACTAATATAATACTATTCTATTTGTGGTTTAGAAAGTGCAAGCAAATGGACCGGGGCGGAGCCAAACGCGGTCTATTTCAGTGTCCGGAGAATAAATTGGGCTTTGAAAAAAAATAACAACTTTAACACCAAGACAACAGGAGTCTGTCACCACTGGCAAGAGCAAGAGCATCTTACAAGGTGAGAGATGAGTACATCCTGGCAGCATTCCAACGTATCGAATTGAAAATTAAAATGCGTTGTGCTGATTTTAATATTAAAAAAAATGTCGTAGCGCTATCGTCATCGTCATCGTAAGAGCAAAAAGTCGAAACCATCTGTACTGGAAACCCACTGATGAATTCTCCACTAACTCTCACCTAGTCTTCTAATCTGGGCAGATTTTGGATATTCAGGGTCATGTGTTTGACCTTCTCGCGTCTAAAGGTGTTGCAGATGAGATTAAAACAGAGATCTGAAAACCTGAAGAGCAGCTGTGTTTTTACCTGCTTTCTACTGCACCACCTGCGAGAGAAAGTCCGGGACCAGATTTTAGTCCCATTTGTAAATTCGAATAAGCAGCATTAACGACTTGTTGAAGTTTAATTATGAAATGCAGATAAAAAGTAAGTCATGATTGCTGGGTTTATTAATACGTGAGGGCTGTTCTGTTCTTCTGTGTTTACCTCCTGAAGGTCCTTGAGGGCAGACGTTCCTCTACCAATCTGACAGCTTTCTGGTTTAGAAAAACACCTGCACACACACACTTATATCTCAACAGACAAATAGTGGAATGAAAAATAGGTGAAAAGCCTTTTTCCTTGTGGGAAGTAAGAAATAATGGAACAGATGTATCTGTATTTATTTTTAAAGGTTTTCATTAAAATGTGCAGCATTAAATTCTCTGGAGCACAAATATGTTTTAAAGAGATAGCAAGAATGTTTACGCTGCTCTGATGCTTAAAAGCTTGATGCGATATTACCTCCGGCCATAATTCTTCAGCAGAGGTGAAGGAACAGGAGAATTTCAGAAACACACACACACACTTAAAATGTGCAGCATTAAATTCTCTGGAGCACAAATATGTTTTAAAGAGATAGCAAGAATGTTTACGCTGCTCTGATGCTTAAAAGCTTGATGCGATATTACCTCCGGCCATAATTCTTCAGCAGAGGTGAAGGAACAGGAGCATTTCAGAAACACACACACACACACACACACACACACACCCCTGTCTTTTTCCCCCCATAACACACACAAATGTTTTCTTACTGTTCCCATGAGGACGGTCCAAAACAAGCCTTTTTGGCTTAATTTTAAAATGAATGCTGTAAATTAGCTTCCATCTGGGGACCAGCCAAATGTCCCTCTACAGGGTCACATTACAGCTACCCAGACATGGTCTCCGTGTATTTCAGCACCCGAGACACATCTTATGAACACGAGTGTTTGCAGTCACCATCCCGCTGATTACATGCACCTGGGCCCAATCCCTTTCACACTCCAGGAGGATTCTCCTGATCTACAAAGGCTCATTGTGTGTCTGATGAATGACGGACCTAAAATAAAGCATTTCAACCTGCACTTGGAACAGTTTCTGATACCTGATAGGAGAGACAGCAATCTGCATGGATCCGTCCAACATGGCAACAAGATTTGACTCTACAAGGTAACAGCTTGCCAAACATCAAGCTAATCCCCCTCAGTTTAACCACTAGCTGCATCGTAACGCCACCCTGCTAATTGCTCCCAGTAGTGTGAGTATTCTCACGATCCTGCCCTGTGCAAGGGGTTCATGTTAACGTGTTTCCTTTCATTTCCCAAATCGAACTGATTTGCTGATTATTGGCTGATATCTGCTTTCGTTTTCTGTTTCGTGTTTGTATCCTGCGCCTTGCAATGAAGCAACTAAGATGTCCTGCTATTCTGCTCCCCGAGCACAACAGCTAACCACTCATTTCTGCCCTGCTGGCAAGACACATGTGGCAGAATGTCCCAGAGAGAAATTCATCACCTGAACCTGCCAATAAGACGTCCAATCAGCCACAAATCCAATCCCTAAACCTCATCTCTCCCCCTGCCCCCCCCCAGGCAACCTCAAAAGATCTTTAACCACAATTTCAGATATTTCTGTCTTCTGTAGGACACGATGGGCTGCTCGATTCACATCTTGTGTTCTGAGACGTTATAAAGGACCAGCTGTGGGTACCTTATTGCACCACATTTTGCTTTGGGTGTTTGGAATTGTTTGCCAGTTAAATTGAAGAATTTTACCTTGTCCCCACAGCCGTCTCTTTCACCTGCCAACAATAATGCAGACACACACACACACACACACACACACACACATGCACACACACACAGCCAAGAAAACAGGCTAGTTTTTTAACTCTTGACATTAATGAGGCAGCAGCAGATTCCCATTCTCTGACAGACTGTTTATTTTCCTGAACAGCACTTACTGCTGCATTGACAACATGGCCCATGTCACCGGAAATCACAAACACAGCACTTTAACAGATTGAAGAAAGAAAGACTGCCTGAAAAGATGGCAAAATCTCGACAAAGATTAATCACAATATAACACTTTTGCCTGTTTATTCAAAATTATCTTCCCTGCAGCCAGTTCTTCAAAGAAACTCTTCAGTGCTACAAGGATTTTTTATTTTTCTCAAACATACCGTGAAAATAAAAACCCGATCGGCTGCTAATTAAAATGTCTATAAATATAAAAGAATAAGCAGAAGACGTGCCGTCTGTTTGATTATTTGTTTGCTGACAAAAATGACAAAAATCTTGGAGATCAAATTAATCTAAAATAATAAATTACACCTATTTTTCTGGACATTTATTTCTCAGCTTTTTTCTACTGTATTGGCAGATAATTGTGCTGCTTTGTAACAGCAGGTTCAAGAATTATTATGTTTTTATTTGTAATCTCTTTACTAATAGAAAGCTTCTTAAAAGTTCTGCTAAAATTGTACATAATTCAGGAGAAGACCTCCATAATCTATCACAGAAGCTGGCGCTGATCCGGGGTGCACACTGAATAGACTTAAAAAAAAAAAAAAAAAACACCCACCATTTTTCCAAGAATTACTCGGTACTTCAGCCTCACTAAGTGCATGTTTTGGTTGGTCACCATGGAAACTCTCCAGGTCCGAGCGAGACATTACTCACAGAGGTGTAAAGGCTGAACATGCGCCTGCTTCTTGTGAGTGTATGGGTGATATTCTGCATCTTGCATTCACACATTGTTCGATTCAGGAGACATGAGATACCAAACATTTGCTAGGAAGCGAAACTTAACCAAAAGTTTTAACTAATAAAATGTTTTCAATGGTAGTAATATTAATAATAATAATAATAATAATAATAATAATAATAAGTAAAGTCTTTTGCAAAATGATAATATGCATCCATGACCAAGGTTAACCAGCGTGAAGATGCCCCTGTGTACAAATCCAGCACCAGGAAAATCTGCTTAATGGTTGGAGTGGACGTTCTCCTGCTATAGAGCTATAAACCCTATTGAACACCACCTCCTCACCTTCTCACCCACATCAACACCTGACTCTACTTTCACGTTCTGCTCGGTTTAGTGTAAAGTGATGAAATAATGAAATGAATGTTTAGGAATAAACTCTGTACATAACTGTAGACTGTGAAATAAAGCTAGCGCGTCTAGACTGCCGTGTGAGACATTTCCTTTTTTGTCCCTTAAGGTCTTAATTATGGTTATGAAACAGCTTGCACTTGTATCACACTGATAGAGAAGAATAGAGCACACAATCTTTTGAGTCAAACGTTTCATTTTTTAATTAGTGTTTCAAAGAAATACACGAATCAAGAAAATAATGATAAAACTTACGAAGACCTGAGTGTTAATAAAGGACATTACAGAGGAAAAAGAAAGAACTCCATTAACTTGGCTGGTGTTTTTGTAGAACTAAAACAAGAAAGACAGACACAGAACAAGAAGGAAAATATTGGAAAGAGAGGAAGATAAATGAGGGACTGGGCTTTGCCTGTTAATGAGAAAGAGCAAAGGGGAAGCCAACGTCCTCTCATCACACTGCTAGAGCTTGCTACAGCTTCCAAACCATTTGTGTGATGAACTCTGCAGGAACCTCCTGAGCGCTGTGGGTGTGGTGGATCATGCCGAAATACTGACTGGTCTAAGGTTGAACACAGAGCAACTGTGGGGTGGCACCAGCAATGTGAGATTTAATGCCAAATGATGCCAGAAGTCTGACACATCACATGTTCTAGTCTATGCTCCAATAAATCTGAACTATTAATGATCTCACATGATATGGATGTGCTCACAACAGTCACTGTATACGTACAAGCACAGAAATATGCTATTGAACACTGGTGTACTGTGTTGTGTAGTCCAGCAGTTTTGCACTCTCTCTCATTCTGGTAACAGCAGTTACTAAACTATATTTTTGTGTAGGGTTTGTGTAGGCAACATAAGCCACATTATCTGTGTAAAGCTGCTTTGAGACAATGGTTATTGTTAAAAGCGCAATACAAATAAACATGAATTGAATTGAATAAGGGATTATTTTGTGCATGTAGGATTGGTTTCTGTTTTTTCAAGTGTTTGCAGTCAGCACATGTGGTTTTTGTGCATTTTAACCTCACAACAAAGTTTCATATGTTGCAGTTCTTCATATTAATAAATAATCCTTTTAAGTCTAAGAACATTTACAGTTAAAAATAAGCTTTCAGGGAAATCACATTCCAAAACCACTGGCGTCATTATAGTGTGGGTCCCAATTTACTGTTAACTGTTAAGTGACAGAGAAAATAAAAAGAGGTTCTCGTCAATAGAATGGTCTCCAGTGGTCTTGGTGAAGCCCCACATATTTTTAGCCATATAATATACCAAAATCATGTTTTATATTATTATCCTAAGATAATGAATTCATATATATAGAACATATTTTATTGCTATAGATGAACAAATATATATATATATGTAATCAAATTAGAAAGCATTTAAAGATAGGATTAAAATATCAAATTGGTGCACTTTCCTTCTGGACCAGTAAGAAGTTTTTGCACTAAAATCCCAAATCCCAGACATTAACATTAATTGTAACTCAAAAAGTTGGCACTCCTGCAAAGTTCAACCTTCATCATCATATGATTAACACAAGGTACAAGTAGAAAGAAAAGGAAGCCTTAATTAGTCTGAACTGAGAACTGCATGTGCTGACAAATCACTTATCATTCTCACTGTCTTAATACAAAACCCCCTTCAGTCTTACAGTATCTGGGACATTTAAACTCTCCTACATATAAAAAGAATGGAAAGATAAAAACATCCCTTTCACTGCAAAATTGTACAGAGTTCCATAATAACGGCTTTTTTTTTTTTTTTTTTTCACCCAAAAGATTTATGTTCCTGGTTGCTTCTTTATATCTGCCAACTTCTTTTCTTTTTTGTTGGGTTTTCTATAAAAAGGAATAATTTATCATAATGCAGGAAGTGTCTGTGCGTGTCAGCACTGTTAGCCCGGTGTGCCTTTGTCCTTTCTTTACTCTTCCTCAATGGTGTGGGAAAAGGGTAGAGAGAACAAATGAGTAGGAGTGAGGAAAAAATAAAGAGAAAGAAGGGCAGCAAAGTTCCTCCTCCACTCAGAGCTCCATCAAAATGTATCTTAAAATAAAATACCAAATCCCTAAACTTTAAGTGTATCAAAATAAACTACAGCAGCCACATCATGTGTCAAAATTAACTTCTGTATTTTTGTATTTTAAAAATACTAAAAAATACAATGGAAACAAACATACACAACAAAGCTATTTTCTTCAACCCACATCAAATACAAAGGACTAAATCTTATTTAATATTTAGAATACATGTATTATAAAAACTGCACATCCCTGTTCAGGTGCATGGACATGCATGTAAGCAGCTGCCTGTTGGTTTTTGAGAAGAATCCATTGAGAGCACTCAGTTACAGTCCCAGAAGCATGTGTTTGATTGTTGGAGATTGTTTCTGAGTAAGCCAGAGGGGCTGGCACAAGCCTCCATGTCATTGCTCACTGTAATCGCTCCTGCCACTGCTGCTGCCAAAGAAAGTTGCTGTATAGAGCTGGAAATGTCAACATGCAGAAGAAGCCTGACACATCGCTGCTGCTGTCTTTTCAGAGCTTACATGCTCTACACCAAATGCTCTGACTTGTGTTTGCATTGCAATAAAGGACTCAATAATTATGCACAAAAAAAATGATTTAAAACCAGAGAAATGGCTGCCTTTAACTTGGGGACTTGAACTTTTAATGCATTGGTTAGAAGCTACAGTTACATACGAGGTGGTGTCTAAAAGCTTCAAGACTAATCTTGTAACTGGTGCTATTGTTTCCACGTTTGATGTGACGCACGTTTGACATACGGCAACATTTGAGGCGTTTTGAGCATCATATGCACTACAAGAGTGGAAGAACATCGCTGGAAGATGACGAGAGACCAGAAAGACCTTCATAGAGCACGACCCTTAAAACCATTCAGCAACTCACGCATAATGATTGTCGGAGAACTATCCAAAAAATCTCACTACTTCTCACTACTTTTCACCAGATTTGGCTCGTGTGGACTTCACCCTCTTCCCGAAGATAAAGATCCATGTTCTTGATAAAGTCTGGCTGGTTTCGATATTAATGATTTGAGATCAAATCAGTATTGCTTGTGTAGTGTAGTGTAGTGTAGTGTAGTGTAGTGTAGTGTTGTGTAGTGTAGTGTTGTGTAGTGTAGTGTAGTGTAGTTTGTGCTGGGTCAATTGTAGAATGTTTATTACTTCTACATCAACTGACAGAAAAATAACAATTATCTTACATCAGAGCGACTAAACCACTGAGCTGCCACTTCCCCAAATACCAAATAATCACGAATGCTGTGTGAATAAGAAACGTAGCAGTAAAAGTCCAAGAGAATTAAACGTAAATTATTTCGACTGGTTTTATCACCAAGCTGAACGTATCACATTTTCTGAGTTCAGTGATCAGACCACGGCCTAACCTCATGTTCCACTGAGCATTCGTGATTATTAGCTCTATAAAGCAGCCGGCTACGCACACGAATGATGGGTTAAGTTTGAATGTAAACAATCAGAAATAATTGGTAAGGTTTATGCTGGATGAAGATTAGAGCTGTTACATATTAATGACAAAGAGAAACGACTTCAGAGAAAACCAACGAAACAAAGAACCACCATGAAACAAAAATCACCATCATAAAGAGGGAAAAATGTGAAATGTGAAAAGAGAGGATAAATAAAACTGATCAGAATGACAAGGAACAGGAACAATTAGAGACATGTGACCGAGTCATGTAAGGATGCAGTGAATTGTAATCCAATTTCAACTGTAATGTATTGTGGGGGTGTATTGTCTTCATTTATTTAGTAATTATATTTTTGCATGTTAAGTGTATTACATTTTAACTAGAAATGCTGAATATAAGGATATAAGGCTAGGGTCAGGGCTAGGGTTATGTTTAGGGCTTGTTTTAGGGTTATGGCTAAGCTCAGTGTCTGCAATATATAACATTGTACAAAAGAAATGGTTTTGCACATCAGACCACATCAGACATTCCAGAGAAAATCTGCATATTGAAAAGATCATTTGTGGCGAGTTCAGTAGCATTTGCCTTTTTTGGACCAGATGTTTAATTGACCATATTTTCTGCCCAGGTATCATGTGTCCTATTTAGAGCTTTCACCTTTCTAACTAGTATCATTGTAATAATAATAATAATAATAATAATAATAATAATAATAATCATGACTGCACAAATCAGTGTACAATCAGAAAACTGTGAGCCACAAAAAATAATAATAAGTAAATGTTTAACAAAAGCCTTTTTATTTAAAGAACTGGATGAAGTGCATGAGCTCTTAACATTATTGAGCACACAGGTTCTTACCCTGATCTTTAATCGTAGCAGTTAGCATTCTGTTCTAATGGCTTAATAAAGGCCACGCAAGCTGCACATCAAGCAGCAGTGCCAAAACACACACATTTACCACATGTTCAAAGCGATAAAGTAATGTCCTTACAGAGTTCTCCACAGGAGTGTGTGTGTGTGTGTGTGTGTGTGTGTGTGTGTGTGTGTGTAATTGCACCTAAATATATGAGACTTTTAAGGTCACATTATTTAATGGACCTACTTCATTTTCCAAACATATACCTCAGCTGTCATTGCACTAAAGACTGCTTTGTCCTCTCCACTGCTTTGTCTTTTCGGTTTGAATAGTTTCCAGCTCATTTAAGTCTAAATGCCTTCGTGTCCTAATCGTAGCTATTAAGTCGAACGCTTCCCTGCCATTAGCACACCATTCACCACAAAATGCAAAACGGATGACATTTAGTACATCCACTCCAGAATGTGTTTTTTCTGCTGCAGGGTGTAAGGAAATTATGAGGTAGTCGAGCAGATCCAAATCCAAAATCATAGCCAATAGAGCTGGAGTGTAATTGTGTAACTGTAATTGCATACCAGATAACCAGCAGGGGTGTTTTTAACACCTGGATAACTTCCCATGCATCAACACTTACATGCTAAAGACCTTAAACAGAGTCAGATGGTGGGGGTATGATGTAATGCTTTACTTATTTACGTATTATATATAAAGACCGTTTAGGTCAGGGGTTTAGAATGACTTTTCCTGCAGTAGCTCTACATACAATCCACTGGAGGTTTTGGAAAACATTTCCATTATGTCTTCTTAAGATTTCTTTGAACACAGGGTCAGTAGAATTGCTCTGTATACAACATGGACATGTATTGAGACACCTGTCTCTTCCAGCCATATGTGATTCTTCAAGAGACACACAATTGAATACACTTGAACTAGGAGGCCTAAACCTGTTCCAGCATGACAATGCACCTGTGCACAAAGCTGTTTTTTTGTCAGTTGGAGTAAAAGATCTAAAGTGTCATGCTCTAGAGCTGTAAACTCTATCGATTATGTTTGGAATGAATTAGAATGAACACACTAAAGACATGATCCATCACGTTGCTAAAAAGCAAACAAGAAAAGTCCAGATAAACGCAGTTCATTCTGATGATGCCTGCTCAGATCTTTGTGGTCAATAATTCATTCTTGGTTACCTTCATCTCTTCCGAAAAGATAAGTGTACCTCGTAAACCACATGTGATTCAGCATCTACTATAGCAATCATTAATAAACTATAAAAAGAACGTATTCATTAGATAGCATTTTATGCCCCACTCTTATATAATTAAGTTACTTATTTAAAGTTTTATCTCTCACTCTACATGCACAGAGAGAAGGTTCGCTGCAGGACTGGATGTGTGCACCAGTAGACTCTTTTCCTCCATTAGCATGCATACTTAATTTGACCTTGTCACTCCAATTCTTCACAAAATGATGAATGAAGGGGAACAAGTCATGAAGAATGACAGATGAGGAAATGTTAATGGTAGGGAGGAAGACAGAGGAAAAAGGGAGAGAAAGACAGAGCTGTGTCATTGCTAATGGTTTTACTGACGGGTTTGACATCTGTACAGTGGGTGGCCTTAGTGAATGAGCGGCAACAGAAAGAACAGACTTTTGTGATTCATCAAAGCCAGATCTCAGATGACACCAAGAGAACGGCTTTGGTGTTGCACGTCATTTTTTTGTTAACTACATCTACTTGCTAAGGGATTATTCCACAATGGACCAGAACCTGTAACATTATGGTACGTGAAACTTCACTGATATAACGTGAACACCGAAGTGTTTTCTTCACGTCGCCTGCCATCAGAAAAATATCGGCGAGGGCCTGAGAAGTTGCTGAACTTTATGCTAATACACATCCAGGGGCCAGAGTTGGCCTTCCCTCCGTCACTTTTTATCTACACTCAATGGGCTTCCTGCAGAGCTTTGGATCTGTCCTGCAGCTCCTGCAATTAAAGCCTGAATTTGACTTGAATTTGACACAAATGCCACAGCTGAAACATCCTGCTAATCATAAATGACCTTCTAATAAAAGACCATAAAACAATGACTACTATTGAGAAAAATAAGAAGCCAAGAAAGTTCTCAGAGACTCTACTGAACAATGTGGTGGACTAATTTCTCTAAAGGAAGGCTTTTAGCTTCATGAGATCACTTCACAGAGAAGAATATTATATACACATGTAGGTATCAGTATAATTAAAAATATGTTTATTTTTAATGCACATTAAATCCATAAATATACCAAAATAATGTTCATTATTTATTTATTAATTTTCTCCAGGTTTCCTGTAGAGATTGTGTTCGTTAAGGAGCCAGTTTAATAAATGTCTATGTGCCACGGTGAAATGGACATGAGCCTAATCAGTTCCATTTGTATTCAGATGCCAGCTGTTAGAGTGTTTTTGAGACATCTGTGGCATCACAGTTCCTTTGCCGTCTTTTATTAGAGAACATTTAATAGCACTTTAATCGCTGCTACACAATCACTGATTACACACACCCACGTATTTAGAAATCGAAAGGTTTCAAGATTTAAAAAAAGGTCTTATTCGTGTTTCTTTGCAATTGGGCTGCCACCAGAAAGAGGAGGAGAGATTTTGTTTGATGTTCTCTTTCTTTTTAACAATACATCTTTGCTTTGGCACAAAAGAACATGAAAGAAACCAGAGGTGGAAGGAACACCATCCTCATACACAACACTGGATGTTTATTCATTATATATCAAATCATTAGTGAGGTTACCAAATGTTCTCTGATGTTCACGAGTGCAAAAATGTTCATATTATTTGCATTATTGCGATCCGTTTTAGTCGATTTCAGTAATTTGTCAGTATAGATGTTTGCAGCCCAGAGTATGACCTTCAGGTCCACTCAAAGTAGCACACTAATTCAAAGATGGATCAATAATCAGATGTGCCCATAGTCTGTCAAGTACAGGTGTGCTGAGCAGCAGGAATAGAAACCTCTATTGATAATACAAAATCGATTCTTTATTTTAATGGTACAAAATGGAGAATTGCTTTAAAAACAGGCAGACTGAAGGCTCTCGAGTGCTCCACGATGCCACCTGAGCTACAACAGCTCATGTACAGAACTCAGAATGTCCTGAATTCTTGTGTGGCCGTAAACTGTGTCAGGTTTCATTACAAGTGCAAATTAATACATTAATTAGCTTCTCTGTTCTGGCACCAAGGTCCTGGATGGCCGTAGAGTGGAGTCCCTGGCTATCTTCAAGCGACGGTTGAAGACCTACCTACCTCCTGAAACACTTAAATTAGCACTTTTCAAGTTTGCTTATAGAATTCAAGAGTTATATTTATATTAAGTTTGTAATCTTGCGTACCAGTGTAGATTTATTTATTGCTAGAGACTCAAAGCACTTTTGTACATCGATCTGGATAAGGGCGTCTGCTAAATGCTGCAAATGCAAATGTACTTAAAAGATCCGGTTTCATGCTGCTGATGTACGAGGAATGAGGAATGTGAGCATGGGAGTGGGGAAGTGTGGGAGCATGTCATATGAAATTTGCTGATGTAAATGTAGAACATACTGTACATACATTGGTTTATATATTAATGCACCGTTTTGCATTTCACGACAGCAACAGTTACACCACTAGCCTCCAAACTTTTTTAATAGCACCTCGTAACTTTTACAAATGGTATAAAATTAAAAGAAAGGTTCTGGTTACCGTTAACACCATTTCATATGACTTCTACATAAATGAAAACAAACCCCAGGGATATCAGCTTTTTTTTTTAATTTATTTTTTTTATCATCTCTAGAATTTCTATGAAGGTCTGGTTGAATACTCATATTTCACATATCACAAGAGATTCATAGGACAATTTATAGATTTCTGAATACATGTGTATGTTGTGACTGATATTTTGTGCAGTTTCGCTTATTGAATGTTTTGATACAGTGTGTGCTCTTATCAATTAATGAGATCAAACTTTACTAATTAGACTCTGAATGCAAACCTACTCAGGTCAGTAGAAATGGTGGGAGGGTGAATGGCTTTTGTAAATCAAAGGTTTGTGGGCACCTGATCATTAGTCTCCATGAACCTCCTTATAATAATCTGTCCTGATAGAAAAAAGTAAGTGCTCTATCTTCCTATTATCACAATTTTGTCTAATGCAATGCATCAAAAGATCTCATTGCTGAGTGCACAGCAAATGGAGACTATAAAAAAGAGAAAGTGAAAATGGTTCTGAAACCAGACTGCTGTCCTGACGAATGAAGTAACCCACGCTTCTAGAAATAGCAGAAGGAAATGTATGTGGTGTACATGCAATTCTAAATAGCAGTTGACTGCATTTCTGCTATGTAACGAGTCAGCGATGCACAGTGTATAGGGAAATAATCTGAGAATGAAAAGGGAATTACTACAAATGTAAATAATTAGAATTGAATTCTAATTAAGTGAAGTTCAAGAGCGAAAGCGTGCTCTCGTTAGAATCAGAGAAACCAAAAAAAAGCACACTACAGAATTATGCAAAGCATCTTGGTATGATGGATGGCAACATTCATGAAGACAGAATGCATACTGCTGATGCCTGCTGAATCAGTTCCCCAAAATACCTGTAAATAAATAAAGAAATAAAATGCACAATATGTTTAAGTCAAGCAGCGTTTAAGTGTGACTGCAAGCCAAGCATTAAATGTGTGCACCTCCCTCAGTCTGATGTCTAGATCTAGTTCACTTCTATATTTACTGCACAATTTGTGAGAGAGAAAAAAGAAGGGACTGGTGAGAAGAAGATTCCTTTATATGTTCATATTTCAAATACTGGTTAAATAGGGACAGCTTTTTAAACCTTCCTTAAACTGTTACCACAAAGTCTGAGGCACACAATTGTACAGGACGTGTTTGGATGCTGGAGCATGAAATCTTTCCTTCATTTTGAGACCCAAACCTGTTCCAGCATGGCAATGTCCCTGTGCACAAAGCCAGCACCATGAAGATCTGATGAGTGAATATCATCAGCTTCAACTGCATAGTTATTGTGATGATTAAAATGAATAAGGAAAATTATTTAACGTGTCGGCATAGAAAAACATTCAGACGTGTCTATGATAAAGTATCTGTGCCATTTAATTAAAACTAATAGATATAAGTACACGTTGATCGTTTTTGGAGTCTGTGAGGATTAGGCCAACGTGTCTGCATTCCTATCTTGTGTTCTAAGATTCCCTTTTTCTTCTCCTTGATTTTCAGTTTTGTGGAATTATATGCAGAGGAGAGGCACGTGGTTTAATGTGTTTACAAGAATTGCATCAGTATTTCTATTTTCAGAAGGTTTGTTTGACTGATTGAATTGAATACAATTGAATTGTAACAAAATTTACCGTTTTTATTCAATTAACAGTCAAACAATGCTTTTATCAACAAATAAGCATTTGCAGGAATTTCATCTTTGCATATACAAGTGCATTTTCAAGAGTGGAAAGATAATGAGTCACGTACATGAATGCAGTGACATTTCATGCCAAAATCCGTACCATATCAAGCTGGATCTAATTTATTGTAAAAAAAATAAATAAATAAATAAATAAAAAAGACACACTTATATTTGCAGATCAATGTTCAGTGACGGTGATGTATTTCATTAATTATTACCTTTATCCTTACATCATGAAAACAGTCTGATGGTTGAAAATGTACAGTTATCCAGCATTTATCTTGTTTAAATGGTTTTAGACCTTTGTTCATTTGTGTTTGCTACAGTGGATGTGCTACAGAAAAGAAATGAACACAGCATTCACAAGGATAAAGCATGCATGAGGATAGTTCAAGAGTGTTCCCAAATGAATTAATGGATTCAATAAACAACTAATTAAACAAGTTATAAAGGTAGTGTTACTTTTGATTTCTCAGAAATGTCTCTCTTCTCTGCAGACAGCAAGAAAAGTAACATATTGCAGTCAGCACTGAAAAACAGGCAAATAATGTTCACTTTCGATTTCCCAGAAATCCCACCCTCTTCTGCACGCACTTTAGCAGAGGACCAGAGCAGATAAAAGGAGGAAACACAGGACACTGAGGATATCAGACAGAGAAGACACACAGGCAATCACACAAGGTAAGTGCTTATTGTTCAGAGAGCTTCTAAAATATACAAAACAGATTATTTCTCTCTCTCATGTACACACACACACACACACTCGATTAGTTCTATTAAATACATTACGACACTTTAATCACTGACTGCATTACTGTGCAGTATTTACTTTCAGATAACAGAATTTTCCTCAGTAAGTGTCAGTGTTTATTACAGTTACAACACGATGCTGTCATCACTTTTACTTTCTGTTCAGTTTTCCTGCATTTCCTTCCTCCTCTATACAGTTACATCATCTAACACTAACACTGTAACTGATAACAGTTTCTTATAATGTTTCTTTAATACAGATTCAAACGTGGCAAGAAGCATGTACGAACCAGGTATGTAACACAAACTGACTTACTTTAGTATTACAGTAATGCTGAATGAGACTGTAGTGCACTAGGCAGCGTCTACATGTAAATGTATCTCTATTTATCATGTGCACTGTTACTGTAGATAAAAATGGTATAATATCAAGCAAAACTGTCAGCAGAATTCAGACATTAGACAACAAGACTCAAGAACAATGCATATAACAGTGCAAAAGAAATTTACAAATCCACCATGTGACAGATATGAAGAGGTGAAATGAAACATCCAGTTTGTTCAGGACTGAGAGATTAATAATGTGTGTAACACATACGGATGATATGATGACTAACAGCTCTGAAAGTGCAGCACTTACAAATGTAAAGCAGGGAATATATTTATGGTGAGTTTTTATGAGGCTGATAGAAAAAAAAACTGGAAAGAAACTGTTTCTGTGTCTGGTAGTTTTGGTGAACCGAGTTTTGTAGCACCAGCAGAAGGGAGGAGCTGAAAAATGTTGTATTCAGGGAGTGAAGGGTCAGTAGTGTTTTTTCCTGCCCGGTTTCTGGTTCTTGTATGGTACAAATCCTGGAGAGTAGGCAGAGGAGCACTAATGATTTTTTTCTGCTGTTTTAACTGTGCTGCAGTGCGTTTCTGTCCTGTTTTGTTGCTGCTCCAAACCAGATATTGATTGATGAGCACAGGACAGAATCACTGACTGCAGTGTAGAACTGCATCAACATCTCCTGTGCCAGACCGTACTGCCTTAATTAGCGTAGAAAGAACATCCTCTGCTGTCAGGGGCGCGAGAGGAAGGACCCAAATGCAGGACGCGGGAAAAATTCAAAAGGCAGTCTTTAATTAGGGAAAAAACAAAGAGCACTAAAGCACTAAAGCACTTCCCTTAACAAGAGCACAAAAAAACCCCAAAGAGCAGAAACAACAAACCAGGAGCAGGGCAGAAGAGACCGGAAGAACACAGAAAACAATAACAAACAAACGTCCAAAAACCGGTAGAAAAAAACGGCAAAAAAGTCCCAAAAAAACATACACGAAGCCAAAAGACAATCTGGCAAGGGATAACAGGAGCCGGCATCTATTTAAACACACAAAAGGAACATGCCCTGACAGGCCAGAGCCGGGAAACGTGGAACGTAGGATGGAGCCGAAGGGCCCTGGGCAGTCTGAGGCGCACGGAAGGTTAATGACCTTGGAGATGGGGAATGGTCCCAGAAATCGCGGGGCGATTTCTGGGACCATTCCCAGAAATCGCGGGGTGAGCTTGCGACACACAGCCTTGAGAGGAAGGTCCCGAGTGGAAAGCCACACCTTTTGACCAACCCGGTAATGGGGTGCAGGACAGCGCCTCCGGTGGCCCAGCGAGCATAGCTTTGGGAAGCTCTAAGAAGTGCAGTGCGGGCCAATGCAGATGGGACGGAAGCCTCAGCCTCCTGGGTAGAAAATAGAGGGGGTTGATAACCATAAACCGTCTGAAAGGGAGATAATGCAGTGGCGGCAGTAGGTAACGAATTATGGGCGTACTCAACCCACAACAGCTTGGAGGACCATGTGCGCAAAGGACACGGAGTCCTGTCTCTAGCTCCTGATTAAGCCTTTCAGTCTGGCCATTGGTTTGCGGGTGGAACCCAGAGGAGAGGCTGACCGAGACCCCTAGGAGGCGAAAAAACTCCTTTCAAAATCTGGCTGTGAACTGAGGGCCCCCCGGTCAGAGAGGATGTTATGAGGAAGACTGTGCAGGCGGAAAGCGGTCTCCTTAGCAGAGGGCAGTTTGGCCAGGGGAATAAAATGTACCATTTTCGAAAACCGGTCCACAACGGTAAGAATGACTGTGCTTCCGGCGGAGGGGGGGGAGACCGGTAACAAAATCCAGGGCAATTTGAGACCAGGGGCGTTTAGGCACAGGAAGTGGACGTAGTAACCCCACCGAATGGCCCTTCGGATTCTTGTGTTGCGTGCAGGTGGGACAGGCGGCAACAAATTCACGGACATCTTTCCGGACAGCGGGCCACCAGAACCGCTGCCGGAGGACGGACAGAGTTAGAGGAAAACCGGGATGACAAAACAGAGGTGAGCCGTGACACCACTGGAGGACCGCAGCTGCTCGGAAACAAAGAGTCTGTTAAGTAGGGCAACCCTCGGGAACCGGCCGGTCCATAGTGGCAAATTTAACCCTAGCCTCGAGGTCAAGGTCCAGGGCACGCACGGTAACTGAAGGAGGAAGTATGGATGTGAAGATGGATTCTTCTTCCTCCACAGGGGAGTGTAACCTGGAAAGAGCGTCAGGCTTTCCATTCTTGGATCTCGGGCGGTAGGAGAGAGAGAAATTGAACCTGCCGAAAAAAAGTCCAAAGCGAGCCTGGCGAGGATTAAGGCGCTTGGCAGTGCGTAGATACTCTGGGTTGCGGTGATCAGTCCAGACCAAGAAAGGGGTCTCAGCCCCCTCTAACCAGTGTCGCCATTCTTCTAGGGCAAGCTTGACGGCCAGGAGCTCACGCTCACCAATGGGGTAATTACGTTCAGCTTGGTTAAGTCGGCGGGAGAAGAAGGCGCAAGGGTGCAACTTGTTATCAGAAGCACCCCTCTGGGACAGTACAGCGCCTACCTCTAGGACAGAGGCATCGACTTCCACAATGAACTGGCGAGAGGGATTGGGAAAAACCAGGACCGGGGCAGAGGTGAAGAGGTCTTTGAGTCTGACGGAAGCTCGCTCCGCCTTGGGAGGCCATGAAAAGGACTAGCGGGAGGAGGTCAGTTGATGAAGAGGGGCAGTAACTAAACTGTAGCCTCTAATAAATCTCTGGAAAAAGTTGGAGAACCCCAGGTTAGCCCCAGGAAGCAGCTGCTTCCTAGAGGAGGGTGTGGGTCATTCCTTGACAGCTCTGATCCTGGCAGGATCCATACTTATGCTTCCCATGGCAAGAGTGAATCGCAGGAAGGAGGTGCTAGAGACATGGAACTCACATTTCTCCGCTTTGACGTACAGACCATTCTGGAGGAGGCGCTGGAGTACCAAACGAACGTGGCCAACATGCTCATCCAGAGATCGGGAGAACACTAAGATGTCATCCAGATACACAAAAACATAACGGTTCAACATATAACGCAGCAAGTCATTAATAAGAGCCTGGAAAACCGCTGGCGCGTTGGTGAGGCCAAACGGCATGACCAAATACTCATAGTGACCCGACGGGGTGTTGAAAGCCGTCTTCCACTCATCTCTTTCCCGGATGCGAACGAGATAGTATGCGTTTCTAAGGTCCAGTTTAGTGAAAATGGATGCTCCTTGGAGCTGTTCGAACGCCGTGTCCATTAAGGGGAGCGGATAGCGGTTCTTGATGGTGATGCTATTGAGACCACGATAATCGATGCAGGGGCGTAAAGTCCCATCCTTCTTCTCAACAAAAAAGAACCCCGCACCGGCAGGGGAGCAGGAAGGGTGAATAAGGCCAGTAGCAAGTGAGTCCTGAATGTACTGCCTCATGGCAGTCTTTAATTAGAGAAAAAACAAAGAGGCAAAAAACAGTCCGAAAACTAAAGCACTTTCCTTAACAAGAGCACGAAAAAACCCCAAAGAGCAGAAAAGGGCAAAAAACAAAAACAACAAACCAGGAGCGGGGCAGAAGAGACCGGAAAACAAAATGATCCACAGAGGAAAAACGGCAAGAAAGTCCCAAAAAAACAAACATGAAGCCAAAAGACAATCTGGCAAGGGATAAAAGGAGCCGGCGTCTATTTATACACACAAAAGATGGCCGCCGCGTCGTGCCGGCACCGCACCGGAAGCGGAAGTTGGACTGCCGGAAGTTGGATTACCGGAAGTGCACGCACCGTTGGCTGACATCTGCTGGGCCTTTTTCAGAATTAATACATGAATATAAACTAGGAAATTTACCATCAGTGTGTTTTTGTAACATGTTTTTCTGATGATCTATTCAACAGGATTTTTCAATTTTCCGTTGTTGGCCATACCAGGTATGTAACACAAACTGACTTACTTTAATATTACAGTAATGCTGAATGGGACTGTAGTGCACTAGGCAGCGTCTACATGCAAATGTATCTTTATTTATGATGTGTACTGTTACTGTAGATAAAAATGGTAAAATATCAAGTAAAACTGTCAGCAGAATTCAGACATTAGACAACAAGAGCCAAGAACAATGCATATAACAGTGCAAAATAAATTAGCAAATCCACCATGTGACAGATATGAAGAGGTGAAATGAAATATCCAGTTTGTTCAGGACTGAGAGATTTGCTCGGCATGTACATGAATATAAACTAGGAAATTTACCATCAGTGTGTTTTTTATAATGTTTTTTTGATTATATTTTTAACAGGTTTTGACACTGTTCTGGCTGATAAAAATGTTACAAGTGGAGAAACGGTTATTCTTCGATGTGAGGCAAACACAGAAAAAGTAACGGCAACGTGGGTAAAAGACGGCAGTAAACTGTTATGTGTGGAGGGCAAACACAAAGTAAAAACTACAGGTACAACATTTACTTTGGAAATTACAAATGCTGAGGAGACTGATGAAGGGAAATACACTTTAACCCTCAGCAACACATCGAGATTTGCATCATGTTCCGCTTTCGTCAGAGTCGGTAAGTAACATTATATTATTTAACTATAACAATTTGTCAGGGTGGCGAACATGACCCGGAAGCAGAAATAACTCAATCATTGTTTATTAAACCCACAACATACACACTAGTCATTCAGAGCCATAAACTGAAACATATCCGTTTGGGACACGTAATCCAACAAGTGAAGCAACATCCAGAAACGAAAGTAAACTCCACTGGCTAAGAGTAATCAACAAAGGAGACGAGTCAGGATAGGGAACCAGCGTGGAAGGCTGGCGGTCGAGAAAACACTGGATGACCAGCATGACATTCACGTACCGGCAGCCTGTGACTTGAGAACGTGAGTTTATATAATCATCTCCTTAACGAGTCACAGCTGTTGGAAATCAACGCCGGCGCGGCATAACGAGGCATTGTGACTGCTACTGAGGGGGGCGTGGCAGGTGGATCCCTGACACATACACATAAATACTAATCATGTAAATATTATAATACTGCAAATGGAAACCTCATGAAATAAAACAACAATAATATTGTATTAATAACGTGTATTTATTCATTACAGAAATTAAGCAATGGAGAAAAGTGCAATGGCAAAGGTATCATTATCCTTCAATCAATTTTTATCTTCTAACACATTCACTGTTTTTATTGTAATAGTTATAACTGATACAGCGCGGAAAATAACACATCAGCATTTTTATCAGTAAGGGGATTTCTAAGTGGGCTATTGACACAAAAATTCCACCAGATGTAGCCATCAAGCCAAATATTAAATTCATACAAAGAAATCAGAACATTTAAGTACAGAAGTTGAGTCATAATGAATAAAGTGAAATGCACAGGGAATAAGTATTAAACACATAAGGATAACAAGGTGCAAAAGGGCATAGAAGGCCAAGAGATCACCTGAAATCTGTCAGTATTGAGAGAGCAACCCTGCCCCCTATCAGTACTAATTGATATAAGCTGTTTTAGTCCTAATTGATGGCCCATAAAGGCTTCTCATTACCCAGGAGGAACACAGGAAAGACTTCATGATGGGTAAAAGCAAAGAACTCTCTCAAGATCTCCGTAATCTTATCCTTGAATAGCATTTTGATGGGAATGGTTATAGGCGCATTTCCAGAATGCGTCGGGGCCATTATCCGGAAATGGAAAGAGGCCATAAACCAGCCACAATCAGGTGCTCCATGTAAGATCCCTGTCCGAGGAGTCCAAAGAATAACCAGGAGAGTTTGCCAAGAGCCAAGAACCACTCGGGCAGAACTTCAGGAAGACCTTGCATCAGCAGGGACTGTTGTTTCAAAGAAAACTACAAGCAATGCACTGAACCGCCATGGCATCCATTCGCGCTCACCACGCAAGACTCCATTGCTGAACAAAAAGCATGTTGAGGTTAAAGTTTGGGGAAGAGCATTTGGAGAAGCCTGTGGATTATTGGGAGACTATAGTATAGTCAGATGAAAGCAAAATTAAACTGTTTGGCAGTCATTTTACACAAAATGTTTGGAGAAGAAATGGCACTGCCCACCACTCCAAGAACACAATACCAACAGTTAAGTTTGTGGGTGGAAGCATCATGGATTGGGGCTGCTTTTCAGCAAGGGGTACCAGCAGACTTCATATTATTGAAGGCAGAATGAATGGAGAAATGTTCCAGGACATTCTGGATAAAAATCTGCTGCCATCTACCAGAAAGCTGAAAATAAAAAGATGGTGAACATTTCAGCAAGACAACGATCCCAAACACAAAGCCAAGGAAACAATGAAGTGGTTTCAAAGAAAGAAAATCAAGTGCTTGAAAGGCCCAGTCAAACATTATACATCCCTACAGCCCATAGAAAATCTATGGAGAGAACTGAAGATCAAAGGTTATAAAAGAGGCCCAATTAACCTTCAAGATTTAAAGACCATTTGTTTGGAGGAATGGGCCAGAATCACTCCTGAGCCATGCAGACGACTGGTCCCTCCATACAAGAGAAGCTGTAATCACCAACAAAGGCTTTTCTACAAAGTATTAAATAAAGTATTGTTACGCGAGGAAACTGGAGGCGAAAGCCGAAGTGAAAGCAAACGAAAGTTTATTTGAAACACAAGGCTTATCCAGATACACTCGCTGAAAAAAAGGGTTTAATATCCGGTGGGGCGCAGAAGCAGCGCGGTCCACGGTACATGAGAACAAACACAGGGCAGTCGGTAAATGAATCCTGGTGCACTCGGGGAGGAAGCACGGTGCTGAACAGTCCAACGGGAAGCGTGTGACGGGCAGCAATACCATGAAACAATAACTGACAGAGTGTGTGTGTAGGTGAGGGGCTTATATGGGTTAGGTGATGAATGACATAAACGAGGTTCAGGTGTGTGTCCTTAGTAAGCTGGGGATGAGCTACGAGTGGGCGCGGCCTGCACAGGAGAAGGAACAGGTAGCTCCCTGACAAGTATGTTCAATTCCCTGTGTCATTTCACTTTATTTGTTATGACTCAACTTGAATGCTTAATACTTAAATGTTCTGCTTTCTTTGTCTAAATTTAATATTTGGCTTGATGCTACATCCGGTGGAAATTTTGTGTCAATAGCCCACTTAGAAATCCCCTTACTGATAAAAATGCTGATGTGTCAAATACTTATTTTGCCGGCTGTATATAAACTAACAAACTGATAGATTTTACATTTTCTTTTCTCAGTCAAGCTGAAATGTTAAATAATATCAAGAGATTTAACATTTGTAATGAAGTTGAAGAGCTCCACTTCCTCTTTTATGGACCAGTTGGAGCAGGAAAATCCAGCACCATAAACACCATCAAAAGCATCTTTGAAGGACGTCTGTTTGTAAACTGCTTGGCTTCTGCAGGATCTACTACGAGTCACACTCTCTCTGTGTGTGTGTGTGTGTGTGTGTGTGTGTGTGTGGGGGGGGATATTGACATATAAATATCAAAATAAATGTTTAAAAACAATGTCTCAACATTCTCAACATCTTCCAGTATGAAAGTTACAGACTTGAAGATGAAGAAGGATCGTTTCCTTTTGCCTTCTATGATGTAATGGGTGCAGAAGCAGAAGAAAAAGCTGGTGTGAACACTCAAGACATCATCAGTGCTTTAAAAGGTCACATGAAAGAGGGATACAAGGTAAAGTGTTCACATTACTGTGTTCAGCTCTTATCACTCAATCACACTGTATGGAACTCAGAAGGAAACACATGTGTCTATAAAATAATTGTACTATTTATAACTACTTATTATCTTTAATATTTTGATATTTTAAATATTCTTTCGAATATCTTTTCTTCAGTTTAACTCTAATGCGCCGTTGTCTGAAAACGACAGTTGTTACAACCGAAATCCCAGTCTGGGTGATCAGATGCACTGCCTGGTGAACGTCATAGCAGCTGACAAGATTTCACTAATGAACGATGAATTTATCAAAAAATGGAAGACTATCAGAGAAACAGCGAGCAGTATGGGTGAGTCAGTTCACAATAATCATCAGTTCACAACATCATCAGTTCACAATAATCATCAGTTCACAATAATCATCCTGTTATAGAAATACTGTTCTTTAAAATGTCCAAAAACACTCCATCTAAATCATTAATCAGACTGCAGAACTATATCATAAAATGCTAGTGTTAACTTGTGTGTATATGTATGTGTATGTATCTGTGTGTTTATCTGTGTTTGTGTGTGTATCTGTGAGTTTGTGTGTGTGTGTATCTGTGAGTTAATGTGTGTGTTAATGTGTGTGTGTGTATCTGTGTGTTTGCACTACAGGAATCCCTCAGGTGGTTTTCATGACGAGACCAGACTGTGAATGTAAAATAACAATGGAGAATTCGCAAAACATCTACAAAAGCAAAAAGATCCGAGATAAAGTGAGTTATTTTGGTGACTGTAATTTGCATTACTGCAACGATTCCCAACTACAATTTGAAACAAAATAATTTGTGTGTTTTTCTGTGTGTATCCAGATAATTCAGTGCAGTAATCTACTGGGTGTACCAGTGAACCTCGTCTTCCCTGTAGTGAACTATAATAAGGAGACCAACGTGAACACGGATATAAACTGCCTGATGCTGGATGCCTTAAGAAATATTGTCCCCTGGGCGAATGATTACGTGAAGAAACGTTCCAACAAGCAAAATTCACATCAGCAATCAAACTAGGTATAAAGAAATTTCACAGAAAATATGAAAAGCAGTGTAACACAGTAGACTTTAGACTGTAAAACCAGAAGATAATTGTTTCCTGTTGTGGGCAGAGAACTTTGAGACAATACTTTCAGTCCTTATTCAACAAGATTCTCAACAAATAGCACCATAGAACATAAAGAAGAAGCTGCTGAGTTCATGAAATTACAGAATCCAGAAGTGAAATGTAAACCTGATCGGCTGCTCAGACACTGTGTGTTAGGTAAAAGGGACTATAAATATAAAATAGGAGTAAGTAAAAGAAATAAGAGGAGATATGAGATGATATATTCTATAATGAGAAGATGGTATTTAAAAAAAAGTGCAATATATTTATTTAATATTTACATTTGCAAAATGGAAAGTACAAAATTGAATGAGGCAAAATAAACCAAACTGAAGAGCCTGAAGAAGCCCATTACATTCATTATTATAAATAAATAAATGTGGCACAATCACAACTTAATGTAATGCAATAAATTCATTCAAAGATACTAGAAGATGGTTTGTTTTTTGTTTTTGCAGAAAAGGTGTCAGTCTCCAATTATTGTTTTAAACAATGGTATCACATCATATCTGTTTTTTTACTTTTGGTTTTATAAAAAAAACAACAACAGCAGCCCATTAATGGGACAGAGTTAAAAGTGAAAGACAAATGGTGGTGTACAAGAAAAAAAAATGCTGTGTGTTCAGGAGACCAAGTGGAAAGGGAGTAAGGCCAGGAACATTGGAGGTGGATTTAAACTGTTCTATCATGGTGTGGATGGAAAGAGAAATGGTGTAGGGGTGATTCTGAAGGAAGAGTACAGCAAGAGTGTAGTGGAGGTGAAGAGAGTTTCTGATAGGGTGATGATCGTGAAGGTGGAATTTGAAGGGATGATGATAAATGTCATCAGTGCTTATGCTCCACAAGTTGGCTGTGAGATGGAGGAGAAGGAAAGATTCTGGAGTGAATTAGATGAAGTGGTAGATGGTGTACCTAGGAAAGAACGGTTGGTGATTGGGGCGGACTTTAATGGGCATGTAGGTGAAGGGAACAGAGGTGATGAGGAGGTGATTGTAGGTATGGTTTTAAGGAGAGGAATGTGGAAGGGCAGATGGTGGTAGATTTTGCTAAAAGGATGGTAATGGCAGTGGTGAACACTTATTTTAAAAAGAAGGAGGATCATAGGGTGACGTATAAGAGTGGAGGAAGGTGCACACAGGTGGACTATGTGCTATGCAGGAGATGCAACCTGAAGGAGATTGGCGACTGTAAGGTGTTGGCGGGGGACAGTGTAGCTAGACAGCATAGGATGGTGGTCTGTAGGATGGTTTTGGAGGCAAAGAAGAAGAGGAGGAGAGTGAGGACTGAAAGAAGAATAAGATGGTGGAAACTGAAGGAGGAAGAGTGTAGTGTGAGGTTCAGGGAAGAGGTCAGAGAGAGGCTCAGTGGTGTTAAGGAGGTGTTGGATGATTGGGCAACTACTGCAGGAGTGATGAGGGAGGCAGCTAGAAAAGTACTTGGTGTGACATCTGGTAATAGAAAGGAAGACAAGGAGACGTGGTGGTGGAATGAGGAAGTGCAGGAGAGCATAAGGAGAAAGAGGTTGGCAAAACAGAAGTGGGATAGACAGAGTGATGAGAAAAGTAGGCAGGAGTACAAGGAGATGCGGCAGCAGGTTAAGAGGGATGTGGCGAAAGCCAAGGAAAAGGCATATGAGGAGCTGTATGAGAGGTTGGACACTAAGGAAGGAGAAAAGGATTTGTACCGATTGGCCAGGCAGAGGGACCGAGCTGGAAAGGATGTACTGCAAGTTAGAGCAGTAAAGGATGGAGAGGGAAATGTGTTGACTAGTGAGGAGAGTGTGTTGAGAAGGTGGAGGGAGTATTTTGAGCAGCTGATGAATGAGGAAAATCAGAGAGAGAGAAGGTTGGATGATGTGGAGTTGGTGAAGCAGGATGTAGATAGGATTAGCAAGGAGGAAGTGAGAGCAGCGATTAAGAGGATGAAGAGTGGAAAGTCGGTTGGACCAGATGACATACCGGTAGAAGCGTGGAGATGTTTAGGAGAGATGGCAGTGGAGTTTTTAACCAGATTGTTTAACAGGATTTTGGAAGGTGAGAAGATGCCTGAGGAATGGAGAAGAAGTGTGCTGGTACCGATCTTTAAGCATAAAGGAGATGTGCAGACCTGCAGTAACTACAGGGGTATTAAGTTGATCAGTCACACCATGAAGTTATGGGAAAGAGTAGTGGAAGCCAGGCTGAGAGAAGAGGTGACCATCTGTGAGCAACAGTATGGTTTCATGCCGAGGAAGAGCACCACAGATGCCTTATTTGCTTTGAGAATGTTGATGGAGAAGTATAGAGAAGGACAGAAGGAATTGCATTGTGTATTTGTGGATTTAGAGAAGGCGTACGACAGGGTGCCAAGAGAGGAGTTGTGGTACTGTATGAGGAAGTCAGGTGTGTCTGAGAAGTATGTAAGGGTGGTGCAGGACATGTATGAGGGCAGTGTGACGGCAGTGAAGTGTGCAGTAGGTACGACAGACTGGTTTAGAGTGAAGGTTGGACTGCATCAAGGATCGGCCCTGAGCCCTTTCCTGTTTGCAGTGGTGATGGACAGGTTGACGGACGAGGTCAGCCAGGAGTCTCCCTGGACTATGATGTTTGCGGATGATATTGTGATTTGTTGTGAGAGTAGGGAGCAGGTTGAGAAGAGCCTGGAGAGGTGGAGATATGCGCTGGAGAGAAGGGTAATGAAATTTAGTAGGAGTAAGACAGAGTACCTGTGTGTGAATGAGAGGGAGGGCAGTGGAGTGGTGCGGTTGCAGGGAGAAGAGCTTCAGAAGGTGGAGGAATTCAGGTACCTGGGGTAAACAGTGCAAAGTAATGGAGAGTGTGTTAGAGAAGTGAAGAAAAGAGTGCAGGCAGGGTGGAGTGGGTGGAGAAGAGTGACAGGAGTGATTTGTGATAATAGGGTATCTGCAAAATTGTAAGGAAAAGTTTATAGGACTGTGGTGAGACCTGCGATGTTGTATGGTTTAGAGACAGTGGCATTGAGTAAAAGACAGGAGGTGGAGCTGGAGGTAGCAGAGCTGAAGATGTTGAGGTTTTCGTTGGGAGTGACGAGAATGGATAAGATTAGAAATGAGTTTATTAGAGGGACAGCGCATGTAGGATGTTTTGGTGACAAGGTGAGGGAGGCGAGATTGAGGTGGTTTGGACATGTGCAGAGGAGGGACATGAATTATATTGGTAGAAGAATGCTGAGGATGGAGCCACCAGGTAGGAGGAAAAGAGGAAGGCCAAGAAAGAGGTTCATGGATGTGGTGAGGGAAGACATGCAGGTAGTTGGTCTAAAAGAGGCAGATGTAGAGGACAGGGTGGTATGGAGACGGATGATCCGCTGTGGCGACCCCTAATGGGAGCAGCCGAAAGAAGAAGAAGAAGAAGATTCTCCTAAGTTTCAGTGACAGGTATGTGGACCGAAAGCATAATGCATGCAGGAGAAGGAGAATATAATGTACAGAAGGTCAGTATAATGTACAGGAGATCAGTATAAAGTACAGGAAGTCAGTATGATGTAGAGGAGATTTTGGCTTATTACTCCTGCATGAAGCTTAATAACCATGCTGATTCTAAAGGCTCCTCCTTTCTTCAGTCCTGACCACATTTGATCTTCACTGTAAATGTTTTTGGTCTTCACATTTGATATCCAGGTGCATTGTTTAGAAGGTCAGTTGAAGCTATCAAATCAAACTTTATCGATTGTTAAATGATGTTTTATGCAGCACCGTGATCCTGGAGGACTATTTTTTCCATTTCACTGTGTTCAGTAATGTATATGGGTAACATGAAAAATCCACAACACCTTAAAAAAAAGGACCTCCTCCTGGGTGATTAAACAGATTTGGAGAGTCTATTTGCATGTACACTCAAAAACACATATGCAAATCCTCCAATGAATACGCTTTTCCCTATGGTATACATGGTATTTAAAAAACCCATGACAAATGTGAAAAAGCCCTATATATCATGAACTAAGGGAAAGGCACACCACAGAACTTCCCTTAACTAGCCAACTAACACTGAGCCAAGAATTCACAGTTCCAAAAGGGGTGATGACCCCCTACTCAAGACCTCTCCATGGTGGGAGACTTCTCAATGGACTGCACCTTCCAGTCACAATCTCAGCCTGGATCCTGAATTATAACTCAGAATTGAGAAGGGGTGTAAACTTGAGAAGGGGGGGTGTCTCGACTGCTAATTCCAACCAACATCCCTGAACCTTGGCTTAACCCTATTCCTGTTTGAAAAAATCAATGAAGTACAAAGGTCAATGAACAGGTGCACTGCTGCTCTTGTTTGCAACTTCAAGCGGAACCATTGGAAATGTGGGACTTAATCAGAGACAATGCTAAACCTCACTAAGATCAACACTCAGCCTAAGAAACCAAGTGCTGAGAGAAGGTAGAAGCTAATGCAATTAGGCCATCATGATCCACCTGCCCTCTGACCACCATGATCCACTTAATAGCCGACCTTCATGACTGTTGGCTGATGATATTCCCCTTCATTAGAACCTTCCTCAACCAAAATCATCTGCGTAGGGTCATTTAGACTTCATGTCCCAGGCATCTCTTTTAACCATTAACATATGTATATCTTGTCACAGGATGAGCACCATGGTTTACACTTATACTAGCGGGGTTCCATATCACAGTATATCCCAGAATATAACTTTTCTTTCATGCGTTACTTCAAATGATCTGCTCTCTATTCCTTAAATAATGGTGCATGTTATATGATCATGAAATGTACTGTACTGATTTTAATACACTTTGGGTAAAACTTTAACATTTTTCCAAACCAACCATAAACATGTAAGCAGGCCAAAAAACGAAGAAAATTTCTTCCTCTGAAAGTTCATGCATGGCATTGGCTATTCAACCAAAGATGGATGTGGCTAGGGGACCTAAACCTGTCCTAAACCTCCTAAAACCACCTAAAATGTCCTAAACCCCCACCAATCGTAGCTCAAGAACTCTTATTTGAGACAGATCTTCTGGCAAGGTTTACTTTTAAGAACTTCTCCAACTCCTACTAAACTTCAGGAGAACCTGGAAGAACATCTAACTCTCTCCCAATGTACTCCTTTTGTCTGCCGCATCCAGACTCTTGTTTAGCAACAAAGCTAATGCAAGTAACCGTTTTACCAACTATTCAAATGCGTGATTAATCTCAAGCCCCTTTTTTCAAGCTGAATATGAATTTCTTGATGATTCTTATTTAGATGTTGGTTAATATGAAGTTAACTTGCCATTCCTTCTCTTCTTTTCTCTCTCTTGCTTCTTTTTAGTTGTCTTCCTCTTTCTACACATTCTTAACTTCTTTTTCTTTTTATGTATGCTTGTGTAGTTATTTCTTTGTGTTGTCTCATACATTTAACACCGTATTTTTACAAGTGATTGCTTTTGAGTGCTCTCAAAGTTTCAAAGACATTTCAAAGTCACTGCAATATTTTGATGTTGCTACGTGCTAAATTACTAAAGGGGGGTATGGTACGGTACAAACTTTAGCTTTCATGCCAAAGTCGGTATCGTATCAATCTTATTTATTGTAAAAATACAAGTTAGCACTGGCGCACACACTTTTATTTGCAGATCAATGTTTAGTGACAGTGATGTATTTCATTAATTATTACCTTTATCCTTACATCATGAAAAGGGTTGAGGATTAAAAATGTACAGTTATTCAGCATTTATCTTTTTTAAATGGTTTTAGATAAACCTTTGTTCATTTGTGTGTTTGCTACAGTGGATGTGCTACAGAAAAGAAATGAACACAGCATTCATGAGGATGAAGCATGTATTATAAAGCATGCACAAGGATAAAGCATGCATGAGGATAGTTCAAGAGTGTTCCCAAATGCATTAATAGATTCAATAAACAACTAATTAAACAAGTTATAAAAAGCACAAAAGCAGGCAAAGTAGTGTTCCTTTGGATTTCTCAGAAATGTCCCTTTTCTCTGCAGACCCAGCAGGAAAATTAACATATTGCAGTGGGCACAAAAAAACAGGCAGAGAAGTTTCACTTTCGATTTCCCAGAAATCACACCCTCTCCTGCATGCACTGCAGTAGAGGACCAGAGCATATAAAAGGAGGACACACAGGACACTCAGGATATCAGACAGAGAAGACACACAGGCAGTCACACAAGGTAAGTGCTTATTGTTCAGAGAGCTGCTAAAATATACCAAACAGATTATTCTCTCTCTCTCATGTACACACACACACACACACACACACACACACCTGCTTTTTCTGTGTTTCCTTCCTTCTCTATACTTCCTCTATGTTTCTTTAATACAGATTCAAACATGGGAAATGTGGTCAAACCAGGTATGTAACACAAACTGACTTACTTTAATATTACAGTAATGCTGAATGGGACTGTAGTGCACTAGGCAGCGTCTACATGCAAATGTATCTTTATCATGTGCACTTTTACTGTAGATAAAAATGGTAAAATATCAAGTAAAACTGTCAGCAGAATTCAGACATTAGACAACAAGACTCAAGAACAATGCATATAACAGTGCAAAAGAAATTCTCAAATCCCCCATGTGACAGATATGAAGAGGTGAAATGAAACATCCAGTTTGTTCAGGACTGAGAGATTAATAATGTGTGTAACATACGGATGATATGATGACTAACAGCTCTGATAGTGCAGCACTTATAGATGTGAAGCAGGGAATATATTTATGGTGAGTTGTTATGAGGCTGATTGTCTGGGGAAAGAAACTGTTTCTGTGTCTGGTAGTTTTGGTGAACAGAGTTTTGTAGCACCAGCAGAAGGGAGGAGCTGAAAGATGTTGTATTCAGGGAGTGGAGGGTCAGTAGTGTTTTTTCCTGCCCGGTTTCTGGTTCTTGTATGGTACAAATCCTGGAGAGTGGGCAGAGGAGCACCAATGATTTTTTCTGCTGTTTTAACTGTGCTGCAGTCCGTTTCTGTCCTGTTTTGTTACTGCTCCAAACCAGATAGTGATTGATGAGCACAGGACAGAATCACTGACTGCAGTGTAGAACTGCATCAACAGCTCCTGTGCCAGACCGTACTGCCTTAATTAGCGTAGAAAGAACATCCTCTGCTGGGCCTTTTTCAGAATGAATACATGAATATAAACTAGGAAATTTACCATCAGTGTGTTTTTTGTAACATGTTTTTTATTTAAATCTATTTAACAGAATTTGTCACATTTCTGGCTGATAAAAATGTTACACGTGGAGAAAGAGTTATTCTTCTATGTGAGGCAAACATAGAAAAAGTACCTGCAACGTGGGAAAAAGACGGCAGTAAATTGTTATGTGTGGAGGGCAAACACAAAGTGTACAAAATAGGTAATACTTTTACTTTGGAAATTTTAAATGCTGATGAGACTGATGAAGGGAAATACACTTTAACCCTCAGCAACACAGCGGGATCTGCATCATGTTCCGCTTTCATCAGAGTCGGTAAGTAACATTATATTATTACCTGATTTAACTATAACATACACATAAATACTGATCATGTAAATATTATAATATTCAACACTGCAAATTAAAACCTCATATAAAATAAAACAGAACTAAACTTTAGTATAAAATAGACACAATAATAATATTGTATTAATAACATGTATTTATTCATTACAGAAATAAAGCAATGGAGAGAAGTGCGATGGCAAAGGTATCATTATCCTTCAATCCTGATTTTTATCTTCTAACACATTCACTGTTTTTACTGTAACAGTTATAACTGATATATAAACTAACAAACTGATAGATTTTACATTTTCTTTTCTCAGTCAAGCTGAAATGTTAACTAACATCAAGAGATTTAACATTTGTAATGAAGTTGAAGAGCTCCACTTCCTCTTGTATGGACCAGTTGGAGCAGGAAAATCCAGCATCATAAACACCATCGAAACCATCTTTGAAGGACGTCTGTTTGTAAACTGCCAGGCTGCTGCAGGATCTACTACGAGTCACACTCTCTCTGTGAGTCCATAATATACTGTGTGTGTGTGTGTGTGTGTGTGTGTGTGTGTGGTACAGTGGTACATTTATCAAAGTATATGTTGAAAAACAATGTTTTTTCTCAACGTCTTCCAGTTTGAAAGTTACAGACTTGAAGATGAAGAAGGATCGTTTCCTTTTGCCTTCTATGATATAATGGGTGCAGAAGCAGAAGAAAAAGCTGGTGTGAACACTCAAGACATCATCAGTGCTTTAAAAGGTCACGTGAAGGAGGGCTACAAGGTAAAGTGTTCACATTACTGTGTTCAGCTCTTATCACTCAATCACACTGTATGGAGCTCAGTAGGAAACACGTGTCTATAAAATAATTGTACTATTTTTAACTAATAATTATATTCAATATTTTGATTATTTTATTTAATGTACAATTTTCTGAACAGTCGATCAGGTTTACATTTCACTGCAGGTTGTGTTCTGTATAAAACTGTGTTTGTGACAAATCAAATCTTAAATCTTGTATCTTGAAAATCATCCAAATGAGTGAAATGTTATATAAACAAACAAACACCTAAATATTCTTTTAAATATCTTTTCTTCAGTTTAACTCTAATGCGCCGTTGTCTGAAAGCGACAGTAGTTTTTACAACCGAAATCCCAGTCTGGGTGATCAGATGCACTGCCTGGTGAACGTCATAGCAGCTGACAAGATTTCACTGATGAGCGATGAATTTATCAAAAAATGGAAGACTATCAGAGAAACAGCGAGCAGTATGGGTGAGTCAGTTCACAATAATCATCAGTTCACAACATCATCAGTTCACAATAATCATCAGTTCACAATAATCATCCTGTTATAGGAATAATGTTCTTTAAAATATCCAAAAACACTCCATCTAAATCATTAATCAGACTGCAGAACTATATCATAAAATTATTGTGTTTACTTATGTGTTTATCTGTGTGTATTTGTGTGTGTATCTGTGTGTTTATCTGTGTGTGTATTTAAGTGTTTGTGTGTTTATCTGTGTGTTTGTGTGTGTGTATCGGTGTGTGTATCTGTGAGTTAATGTGTGTGTATCTGTGAGTTTATATGTGTGTATCTGTGTTTTTCTGTCTGCGCTACAGGAATCCCTCAGGTGGTTTTCATGACGAGAGCAGACTGTGAATGTAAAATAACAAAGGAGAATTTGCAAAACATCTACAAAAGCAAAAAGATCCGAGATAAAGTGAGTTATTTTGGTGACTGTAATTTGCATCACTGCAACGATTCCTAACTACAATTTGAAACTAAATAACGTGTGTGTTTTTCTGTGTGGATCCAGATAATTCAGAGCAGTAATCTACTGGGTGTACCAGTGAACCTCATCTTTCCTGTCGTGAACTATAATAAGGAGACCGACGTGAACACGGATATAAACTGCCTGATGCTGGATGCCTTGAAAAATATTGTCCCCTGGGCGAATGATTACGTGAAGAAATGTTCCAACAAGCAAAATTCACATCAGCAACCAAACTATGAATAAATAAATTTCACAGAAAATATGAAAAGCAGTGTAACACAATCTATATATGCATGTCCTGAAACTGTGAAATCCAGTAGACTTTAGACTGTAAAACCAGAAGATAATTGTTTCCTGTTGTGGGCAGAGAAGTTTGAGACAATACTTCCAGTCCTTATTCAAAAAGATTCTCAACAAAAAGCACCATAGAACATAAAGAAGAAGCTGCTGAGTTCATGAAATTACAGAATCCAGAAGTGAAATGTAAACCTGATCGGCTGCTCAGACACTGTGTGTTAGGTAAAAGGGACTATAAATATAAAATAGGAGAAAGTAAAAGAAATAAAAGGAGATATGAGATGATATATTCTATAATGAGAAGGTGGTATTAAAAAAAAAAGTGCAATATATTTATTTAATATTTACATTTGCAAAATGGAAAGTACAAAATTGAATGAGGCAAAATAAACCAAACTGAAGAGCCTGAAGAGGACCATTACATTCATTATTATAAATAAATCAATGTGGCACAATCACAACTTAATGTAATGCAATAAATTCATTCAAAGATACTAGAAGATTGTTTGATTGTTGTTTCTTGTTCTTGCAGAAAAAGTTGTCAGTCTCAAATTATTGTTTCAAATACAATGGTATGACATCATATCTGTTTTTTTACTTTCGGTTTCATAAAAAAAAAACAATCAACGGAACAGAGTTGAAAGTCACTATAATGTACAGGAGGTCAGTATAATGTACAGAAGGTCAGTATAATGTACAGGAGGTCAGTATAAAGTACAGGAGATCAGTATAATGTACAGGAGGTCAGTATAATGTACAGGAGGTCAGTATAAAGTACAGGAGATCAGTATAATGTACAGGAGATCAGTATAATGTACAGAAGGTCAGTATAATGTACAGAAGATCAGTATAATGTACAGGAGGTCAGTATAAAGTACAGGAGATCAGTATAATGTACAGAAGGTCAGTATAATGTACAGAAGATCAGTATAATGTACAGAAGGTCAGTATAAAGTACAGGAGGTCAGTATAATGTACAGGAGGTCAGTATAAAGTACAGGAGATCAGTATAATGTACAGAAGGTCAGTATAATGTACAGGAGATCAGTATAATGTACAGAAGGTCAGTATAATGTACAGAAGATCAGTATAATGTACAGAAGGTCAGTATAAAGTACAGGAGATCAGTATAATGTACAGGAGGTCAGTATAATGTACAGGAGGTCAGTATGATGTACAGGAGGTCAGTATAATGTACAGGAGGTCAGTATAATGTACAGGAGGTCAGTATGATGTACAGGAGGTCAGTATGATGTACAGGAGGTCAGTATGATGTAGAGGAGGTCAGTTTTCTTTCTTGGCCGGGAAAACAACCCTTCTGTATAATTAATAAAAGATTATACTGTCTGTTTGGTGCAAGAACAGATCAAATAACTAACATTAATTCCATTACCGTTAATTCTAAGACTTAATTGAAATATTCATGGTTAATTATAACCCCTAATAAATACAAATTATCCTTATAAATATAAATTATAAATACTCAAATATTTCCTTTTTTGCAAACTAAATTCGCTACACCATGTTTATTATAAGTATTATATTTATAGCCACTAGGCACACTCTCAAGTCACAGCAGTAAAGATTAAAGAGCAGTAAAACCAGATGATTGTCTGATTGGATAAATACACTGTTTAGCAGATGTACAGGTGTTCTTTTTAAAGTGGCCAGCAAGTGTATATACACAATATGTCATAATATATGTTTTCTGCATAAATGTTTTTAACTCTAAAATGTCCAGTGATTTACCATATTATTGTTTTGACAGTCAGAAGCAGCTGCTCAATAATCTAAAGAATTAAAAATATTTCATAATATCCCGAAACTCCACTTTCTGCTGTGTGGACCAGTTGGAGGAGGAAATTCCAGCACCATAAACACCATCAAAACCATCTTTGAAGGACGTCAGCTGGTGGATTGTCTGGCTGCTGCACTGGCTGAGACGAGTCACACGAAACGCGTGAGTCCTGTTTGTTTAATTTAAGCCAATGATTTCCTGATGATCATAAAAATTCCAATCATGGTCCAACCATGCTGATGTTTATTTCCCTTTAGTTTGACAGTTTTGAGATTTTGGAGAAATATGGATCTTTTCCTTTCACCTTCCATGACACGTTGGGTGTGCAAGCCCAACATAGTGTACACATTAATGACATTATCGCAGCTTTAAAAGGTCATTTGGAAATTCGGTAAGATAAAATACACTTTGTTGATTAAAATTATGTGTAGAAAAAATATAGCCAGGATTATCATTTTATATTTATTATTACCTTATGTAAATGAACACTAATCCAGTTTGTTCAGGACTGGGCCTTTTTCAGAATGAATACATGAATATAAACTAGGAAATTTACCATCAGTGTGTTTTTTGTAACATGTTTTTCTGATGATCTATTCAACAGGATTTATTAAAGATCTGTTTGTGTACGAACCAGGTATGTAACACAAACTGACTTACTTTAATATTACAGTAATGCTGAATGAGACTGTAGTGCACTAGGCAGCATCTACATGTAAATGTATCTTTATCATGTGCACTGTTACTGTAGATAAAAATGGTAAAATATCAAGTAAAACTGTCAGCAGAATTCAGACATTAGAAAACAAGACTCAAGAACAATGCATACAACAGTGCAAAAGAAATGTACAAATCCACCATGTGACAGATATGAAGAGGTGAAATGAAACATCCAGTTTGTTCAGGACTGAGAGATTTGCTCGGCATGTACATGAATATAAACTAGGAAATTTACCATCATTGTGTGTTTTGTAACATGTTTTTCTGATGTTTTATTTAACAGAGTTTGTCACAGTTCTGGCTGATAAAATTGTTACACGTGGAGAAAGAGTTATTCTTCTATGTGAGGCAAACACACAATTTGTAACGGCAACGTGGGAAAAAGACGGCAGTAAATTTGATTGTGTAGCGGGCAAACACAAAGTGTACCAAAAAGGTACAACATTTACTTTGGAAATTTTAAATGCTGATGAGGCTGATGAAGGGAAATACACTTTAACCCTGAACAATGATCAGGGATCTGCATCATGTTCCGCCCTCATCAGAGTCGGTACGTAACATTATATTAAAACCTCATGAAATAAAACAGAACTAAACTTTAGTATAAAATAGACACAATAATAATATTGTATTAATAATGTGTATTTATTCATTACAGAAATTAAGCAATGGAGAGAAGTGCGATGGCAAAGGTATCATTATCCTTCAATCCTGATTTTTATCTTCTAACACATTCCCTGTTTTTACTGTAACAGTTATAACTGATAAATAAACTAACAAACTGATAGATTTTACATTTTCTTTTTTCAGTCAAGCTGAAATGTTAAATAATATCAAGACATTTAACATTTGTAATGAAGTTGAAGAGCTCCACTTCCTCTTGTATGGACCAGTTGGAGCAGGAAAATCCAGCACCATAAACACCATCAAAAGCATCTTTGAAGGACGTCTGTTTGTAAACTGCCAGGCTGCTGCAGGATCTACAAAGAGTCACACTCTCTCTGTGAGTCCATAATATACTGTGTGTGTGTGTGTGTGTGTGTGTGTGTGTGTGTGTGTGTGTGTGTGTGGTACAGTGGTACATTTATCAAAGTAAATGTTGAAAAACAATGTTTTTTCCTTAACATCTTCCAGTATGAAAGTTTCAGACTTGAAGATGAAGAAGGATCGTTTCCTTTTGCCTTCTATGATGTAATGGGTGCAGAAGCAGAAGAAAAAGCTGGTGTGAACACTCAAGACATCATCAGTGCTTTAAAAGGTCACATGAAAGAGGGCTACAAGGTAAAGTGTTCACATTACTGTGTTCAGCTCTTATCACTCAATCACACTGTATGGAACTCAGTAGGAAACACGTGTCTATAAAATAATTGTACTATTTGTAACTAATAATTATCTTTAATATTTTTATCCTTTTATTTAATGCACAATTTTCTGAGCAGTCGATCAGGTTTACATTTCACTGCAGGTTGTGTTCTGTATAAAACTGTATCTTGAATCTAGTATCTGAAAAATTATCCAAATGAGTGAAATGTTATATAAACAAACAAACACTTAAATATTCTTTAAAATATATTTTCTTCAGTTCCACTCTAATGGGCCGTTGTCTGAAAGCGACAGTAGTTTTTACAACCGAAATCCCAGTCTGGGTGATCAGATGCACTGCCTGGTGAACGTCATAGCAGCTGACAAGATTTCACTGATGAAAGATGAATTTATCAAAAAATGGAAGACTATCAGAGAAACAGCGTGCAGTATGGGTGAGTCAGTTCACAATAATCATCAGTTCACAACATCATCAGTTCACAACATCATCAGTTCACAATAATCATCAGTTCACAATAATCATCCTGTTATAGAAATCTATTTTTTTTTAAAATGTCCAAAAACACTCCATCTAAATCATTAATCAGACTGCAGAACTATATCATAAAATTATAGTGTTAACTTGTGTGTATATGTATGTGTATGTATCTGTGTGTTTATATGTGTGTATCTGTGTGTATCTGTGTGTGTCTGCCTGCGCTACAGGAATCCCTCAGAGGGTTTTCATGACGAGAGCAGACTGTGAATGTAAAATAACAAAGGAGAATTTGCAAAACATCTACAAAAGCAAAAAGATTCGAGATAAAGTGAGTTATTTTGGTGACTGTAATTTGCATCACTGCAACGATTCCTAACTACAATTTGTAACAAAATAACGTGTGTGTTTTTCTGTGTGGATCCAGATAATTCAGTGCAGTAATCTACTGGGTGTACCAGTGAACCTCATCTTCCCTGTCGTGAACTATAATAAGGAGACCAACGTGAACACGGATATAAACTGCCTGATGCTGGATGCCTTGAAAAATATTGTCCCCTGGGCGAATGATTACGTGAAGAAACGTTCCAACAAGCAAAATTTACATCAGCAACCCAAAATAGAATAAAGAAAATTTGAAAAGCAGTGCGACACACAATCTGAATATTCTAATGGATATTTATTACTCAAATCCATTAACTTTTTAACTGAGTAAATATTATTATTTTCTTTAAAGATAAAGAAGTTTAAATATACACAGATTTTTTTGATGAGTTTGATTCGTTTAAATGATATACAGATATCATTCCTGCTTTATACGTAGATGTAAAATTCAGTTATAAAGATTTAAGGTTTTTATATTGTATTTGTACAGAGTTACGGAAATGATTTATTGAAGAAAATCATGGAAACAG
This sequence comes from Silurus asotus, assembly GCA_024362625.1. Classification (NCBI taxonomy): domain Eukaryota; kingdom Metazoa; phylum Chordata; class Actinopteri; order Siluriformes; family Siluridae; genus Silurus; species Silurus asotus. The sequence goes on along the minus strand of MU545793.1, from coordinate 15,237,125 downwards.
ACTGAAGATTTTCATGTTCTAGAAGTTGTGTAATGTTGATATGAAGCGGCAAAAGAAGGATTCAGATATTTTTCAGACAGTGAAGCGGCAAAAGAAGGATTCAGATATTTTTCAGACAATTTATTGATCATCTTTTTCACAAGACAAAAGAAAAAAAATTAGAAAACATTGAGCAACAACCTGTTACATGTAAATGTGTATACATTTAGACTAATATTAGTTTTTAGTAGTTATTCCTCTGAAAAACTAAGTTTCAGCAAGCTGTACATCAGATTACAATTCTTAAGTTTCTTCTGCTGCCTGGTCGACTAAAAAGCCCCCATGTGCCTCCAGTAAGAAACATCTTTTTAATGTATTTTCATTAAGAGAAAGAAACATCATAAAAGCTTTGGCCTCTGTTTTTACTGTAAAAACAAAGTGGATCTTTAAACAGTTTGCACCAACATGAACTGAAAACTAGGAATAAAGTCAGTTGAAGAATCGTGTTTTAATTGAAAATAAATGTATTTCCCAAACAGTGAAGTTATTGTGGTTATTGTGGTGTTTTTTCTGCTCTAATATTTCCATACAGACAGAACAAACCAAATCAGAAGTTATTCTACACAACACTCGAGATAAACCAAAGTTACCTTAAAGTGCAACATTAAGAGGCTCTCAGCTGCACAAGATGACCACCTTCTAGTGCTTTAAACAGTCAACATAATCACCATCACTGAGAAATTAAATTCACCTGATAGTATGAGACTGGACCAAACATCCAACCACTTTTGTTTTCCAATGACAACCATTACAGAGACAGCACACAAATGACTCAAGGAGACTCTACTAGGAAGAGTAAGCAGGTTTGTGTGAAGTGTGTTTGGAAAGTGGTTCACATCTTCAATTTAATTTCTGGGTAAAAGCCCCACTGTCAGGACAGCAAGGCTTTAAACCTGCAGTAATGTTGGGGAACCAGTCTTGGGGCTCAGGGTATAAACTGGATAAAGTGTATTTTTTTTTTGCTGCTTATTCCAACCATTACACTGCGATTAATAGAATATCTGAGAGAATACGGAAGGGCTACAGTAGTACATGTTTGGAGAATGCAAAAATCAACCTGAAAATTACTGAAAATAAAGTAAATGATTTATGATTCTTTATATTTGTCTTTGGATTTATCACAGATATCGCTGCAGTGATGTGAATATCAGTATATAATGTGGAGGTAAAATTGTATCATGGTGTTTCGAATGACCCTGCCATACTGTGAAGAATATTTATATTTACATTATTTCTTTTGCCAGACGATTTTGTCAGTTGAGGAACACAACAAGCAGTTTATCATCAGATTGCAATAAACAGGAGACGCACCAATTATACAAGGTTTCAGTCATCGTTTAAAATAGTTAAAGCTGCGGGATAAAGGACAACAAGAATCAGTTGTTCAGGGAAGAGGTTAGTTTCTTGAAGATTATACTATAAAGTAAAAAATAAGCCTGATGTGTAAAATAATCACTGTATGTGATGTATATACCAGAGGAGGGAAGTAATGAAGTACAAATAGTTTGTTACTGTACTTAAGTAGATTTTTCTGGAATCAGTATTTTACTCCACTATTTACTTTAATTTGTACTTTTACTTATTACATTTTTACACAAATATCTGTACTTTTTACTTCTTCCATTTTCAAAACCGGCTCGTGACTTTAGTTTTAATCCATTAATTTGGTGAAATTAATTCTTTTTATTATCACTGCAGCCGAACAACGGATTTCCTGTTACTGTGTGTCTTTTTCAATCCGCTGGTGTATAAAGTCCTCACTCTCACTCACCACAGATGTAGACTAGTTTACGAAGATAAGAATCAGCAGGCAGGAGGCAGTAAGAAGTTTAGGGTTAATGTGGATGAGACAGAGGGAGTCAGTGATGAGAACATGACTGAGAAACGACACATTCCTGATCATCATCATCTTTTTTCTGCTTGTGTTCTATATGTGGATCTGCAGCCTGGATACATTCATTCGGTAACAACATTTTTTATTAGTTTTGTATTAATATGTTATTAACGCTATCAATTCAGTGTGCATTTCCGTTTTTATCATTTTTATAAAAAATGTAAATACATAAATAAATATCTAAATATAAAAGAGGCGACATTAAAACCTTCGGCAAAAAATAAATTTATCCACGACGTCCTTTCTTTACTTAGATATTTATTTTATATCTAAGTAAAGAAAGGACGTCGTGGATAAATGTATTTTTTGCATTTATAAATACACTTTTTTGGCGACCCCCTAGGACATCGACATAACCGGGTTCCACTGTATATATATATAATTATAGACAGTGGAACCCGGTTATGTCGATGTCCTAGGGGGTCGCCAAAAAAGCGTTGAGGTAACCGATGATCGAGATAAACGAAAATCAATATGGTGGGAATATATTAACGTGCTTGAAATTTCTTTATGTACATGATGTGTATTAATAAATGAGAATGTGCATGCACGTGTTTTTGGAGGTTTTTTTTACACAACAGCGTTGCCGCGATTTGTTTGATGAAGGCATGCTATAAAAATACATACAGTATGTTTGTTAACTGTCAGGAATCCACCTGCCACGCCCTCTTTAGCCCCCTTCAGCGTGTCAGGTGATTTCTCGACCACTTTCTCTGAAGCTCCCGGCTTAATACTGCACCCTAAATTAAACTTCACAATCAAAATATTGCATTTTAAGTAAATTACAAACTATGCATGTCCTGTAACTGTGAAAATCGTGAAGAAACGTGCAAAAAAAGCAGAAAAGGTGTCAGTCTCCAATTATTGTTTTAAATACCATGGTATGACATCATATTTGGGTTTTTACTTTCGGTTTCATCATCAAAAAAAACAAACAAAAAAACACTGTTTGTTTGACAGTTTCTTCCTCTCTCTATTTTCTGCAGCATTTGTTACAGGTTTATAAAATATTATATATAATTTATACCTAGTATAAAAAAATATTTTGCTGTTTAAAAAAACGTGCAAATCATTTCAGTTTCAAAACTAATAAAGAGTAAAAGCTGTGAAATCGGCAGTGAGTCCTTTCCTGTTGTTGAAGAACAGCGAAGAGCAGGTCAGAGTGGTGTACAAGATAAAACATGAACATTCTCCTAAGTTTCAGTTACAGGTATGTGGACAGAAAACATAAGGGATGCAGGACGAGGTCAGTATAATGTACAGGAGGTCAGTATAATATACAGAAGGTCAGTATAATGCATAGGAGGTCAGTATTAAGTACAGAAGGTCAGTATAATGTACAGGAGGTCAGTATAATGTACTGGAAGTCAGTATAATGTACAGCAGAATTTGGCTTATTACTCCTGCATGAAGCTTAATAACCATGCTGATTCTAAAGGCTCCTCCTTTCTTCAGTCCTGACAACATTTGAGCTTCACTGTAAATGTTTTTGGTCTTCACATTTGATATCCAGGTGCATTGTTTGGAAGGTCAGTTAAAGCTATTGAATCAAACTTTATCTATTGTTAAATAATGTTTTATGCAGCACCGTGATCATTGAGGACTATTTTTTTTTATTTCACTGTGTTCAGTAATGTATATGGGTAACATGAAAAATCCACAAGACCTTAAATATGGGTGATGAAACAGATATGGAGAGTCTGTTTGAATGTACACACACATACACATATGCAAATCCTCCAATGAAAATGCTCCTCCCCATGGTGTTTATGGTACTTAAAAGACCCATGGAAGACAGAAAAATGTAAAAAACAAACCTTCGTATCATGAACTAAGGGAAAGGCACACAAGAGAACTTCCCTTAACTAGCCCACTAACACACCCCAGCCAAGAAGCCACAGTTAAAAAAGGGGGTGAGAACCCTCTACTCAAGACCTCAGAGAAGTTTGAGACATTTCCGGTACTTATTCATCAAGATTCTTAACAAAAAGTTCATGAAATCCCATAAAAACACTTTTTTACACAGGGTCATGTAGTTTTGGGTTTTGTTTTACATCAATAATAAAACCCTTTATTTAAAAACTGCATTTTGCGTTCACTTCTGTTATCTTTGACTAATATTTTAATTAGTTTTGATGTTGTGAAACTTTAAAGTTTCAGATGATAGAATGTAACTGGACCAAACATCCATCCACTTTTGTTGTCCAATGACAACCATTACAGAGACAGCACACAAATGACTCCAACAAGGAGACAAGGAGATCATTTCTGTTTATGTTTATGTTTTTTGCTGCTTATTCCAACCATTGCACTGCGATTAATAGAATATCTAAGAGAATACGGAAGGGCTACAGTAGTACATGTTTAAAGAATGCAAAAATCAACCCTGAAAATAAAGTAAATGATTTATGATTATTTATATTTGTTTTTGAATTTATCAACAGAAATCGCTGCAGTGATGTAAATATCAGTAATGTGGAGGTAAAATTGTGCACAGATTTCGGCCGAGCAGGCAGAAGGCAGTGAGAAGTCTGGTGTTAACATGGATGAGACAGAGGGATTCTGTGATGAGAACAGAGACATTCCTGATTATCATCATATTTTCTCTGCTTGTGTTCTATATGGTTGATCTTCAGCCTGGATACATTCATTAGAGAACAACATTTGTTTTGTATTTATTTATATATATATATTAGAGCCAAACGCATTTTCACAGCACTAAATTGTATGATCAATGCAGCGTGCATTTCTGTTTTAAGTTTTTTTATAAAAAATATAAATACATAAATAAATAAATAAATATAAAAGCGGCGAAATTAAAACCTTCAATGCAACATAAATTTATTCATGACGTCCTTTCAGATATAAAATAAATAAATAAACTTTACTGAAATATTGTTAATCAGTAAATATGATGCGCCAAGTCTCAAATCAAACACCAAAATTTGCCATGATTTACAAAATTTATCCTCTGGGGGGCGACAAACGCACCGGAGCGTATTTGCATTTTTCCTCATAACGCCGAAACGAACTTAATCATACAGATAAAAGAAATACATAATTTAAATTTGCCGTCTGTCATCTCCCTTCACAAACGCAGAATTAAAACAACGTGTATCTCAGTAAATATTTGCCTCACAGACATAATAAATATAAGTACAGAAAACGCAGAATGCACTCGATGATTCTGTAATCATTTAGTTATAATCTACCGTTTCTCCAGTGTCACCTCATTAACCATCCGTGTGGAAACATAGCAAAAGTTCCCATTGGTGTCTTGATGATTTACGTAATTTAAAACACCATAATTACTTTAAAACCTTTGCAATGATATTTTGTCTTCATGCTCTATCAGTTTGGTTTTTTACTAATAATAAACAAACATTTGCATAAAGTATTAATTTATCCATGTCCATATTGCTTAGAGTATTAAAAACAAAGTGTTAATATATGGTACATTTAGAACAGACAGAAATGTGCAAATAAGTTGCGAAGTTGCGATTAAATATTTTAATTGATTCACAGCCCCGAATGTTATTATGACGTGACGTTCAGTTACCAGTGTGACACTAAAAGCGGTAATAGTAACGACTACTTTTTAATTAAGTACATGTCGGAGCCCAAAGTTCTTTACTTTAACTTTAGTAAAAAGTCAGAATTTCATCTTTTCCAAATCAGTGGATCGTCTGTCTGCAATGTAAAACAATTTTTGACGGCTGTCCCCAATTCAATGGCCATTACTAGTATTTTTGCCAGCTGCTGGTGTTAAACCATGTCTTCTCCTACCCTTCCTTCGAGCAAAACATTTCCTAAACCTGCCTTTAGCTCTGCTGGAGATGCCATCCACCAGCTAAAAGATCAGATCCTGCCTGCCCCAGGACCTTCTCCACCTCTGGCTCAAGCTCTCATCCACCTGGCCCGATTCCCACCATACTATAAACCTTACCCACTCCACTTCCTTGTTGGGTTAAGGACATGGCTCTGGTCTCTTCCACCTGTGCCTAATTTATCTGTTTTTTCCTTTTTGGATTCTAAAATAACAATAGATTTTTCAGCAAATAACTAAATTAAACTTCACAATCAAAATATTTTAGTTTAAGTAAACTTACAAACTGTGCATGTCCTGAAACTGTGAAATCCAGTAGACTTTAGACTGAAAAAAGAAGTTTGAGACAATACTTTCAGTCCTTATTCAAAAAGATTCTCAACAAAAAGCACCATAGAACATAAAGAAGAAGCTGCTGAGTTCATGAAATTACAGAATCCAGAAGTGAAATGTAAACCTGATCGGCTGCTCAGACACTGTGTGTTAGGTAAAAGGGACTATAAATATAAAATAGGAGAAAGTAAAAGAAATAAGAGGAGATATAAGATGATATATTCTATAATGAGAAGGTGGTATTTAAAAAAAAGTGCAATATATTTATTTAATATTTACATTTGCAAAATGGAAAGTACAAAATTGAATGAGGCAAAATAAACCAAACTGAAGAGCCTGAAGAGGACCATTACATTCATTATTATAAATAAAT
>MU545793.1:15208541-15223318 GCA_024362625.1 Silurus asotus | reverse complement strand
TGCGCCAAGTCTCAAATCAAACACCAAATCCACCATGATTCACACAATTAAACCTCTGGGTGGCGTTTTGTGGGTTTTTCCCTCATAATGGCGACACGAACTTAAATTACTGTCTTTACTGATCGTTACAGATAAAAACAATACATCATTCAAATCTGTAAAATGTCTATAATTATATATATAAAAGCTTCCTGACTTGACTTGAAGAGGTGCAGTTTCTCCAGTATCACCTCATTAACTGTCCGTGTGGAAACATAGCAAAGGTTACGTTTGGTGTCCTTATGATTTACGTCATTTAAACCACCATTATTACTTTAAAACATTTACAAGAATTTTTTTTCTTCATGCTCTATACTGCATATATATTTCTCCATGTCCATGTTGTTTAAAGTATTAAAAACAGAAAGTATTAATATATGGTACATTTAGAACAGATTGAAATGTGCGATTAATTATTTAATTTGAGTGACAACCTTTATACATACAATGTAAATATTACATAGTATATCTTTATTACTCCTCATTACATCTGCACTATTATTATCTATATGTATCTTTATATCTTTATATCCTTACTGTACATTCTGCCCAACATTTCACATTCATGTATATATGTATATATACAGTAGACTTGCTTATTCAGCTTGCACATTTCCTTTTCATTGCCATAACCTTAGAACATCTATCTGTACTTCTTAATGATGTCCACACGTCTCTGCACTGCTACAGCCTTTATGTTTATTCACATGCTGTACATATGCTACATATTTATCTTCACTATTTGCATGATTGCTACCTTTTGCACTTCTGGTAGATGCCAAACTGCATTTCGTTGCTGTGTACCCATACAATACAATCAATTGATCGATCTTTATTGTCATTGTATTGTAATAACTACTTTTTACTTAAGTACATGTCAGAGCCAAAACTTCTTTACTTTCACTTGAGTAAAAAAGGTCAATCAGTACTTCAACTTTCAACCAAGTATTTTGAAACACGAGTATCTGAATTTCTACTTAAGTAAAGGATGTGTGTACTTTTGCCACCTCTGCTGATCAGTAAATATGATGTGCCAAGTCTCAAATCAAACACCAAAATCTGCCATGATTTACACAATTAATCCTCTGGGGGGCGACAAAGGCACCGGAGCGTATTGGCATTTTTCCTCATAACGTTGAAACGAACTTAAATGACTCTTTTTTGATCATACAGATAAAAGAAATTGATCATTCTAATTTGTAAAGGATTTACTTTTATTGTATTTACTCATTATAATAAAATGCTGTTCTTTTGTAAAAGAAAGAAAACAGACAGGGGGTGCTCTCTGCCATCTCAATCATCTCCCTTCACAAACTCACAATTAAAACAATGTGTATCTCAGGGAATTTTTGCCTCACAGACATAATAAATATATTCATATAAAGCTCAAAATCAAATAAAACTCCCCATAACCCTCTACAATTCAAAGTTTTTTCCAAGCCTCCGAGCCCCACTGGGGTGCTGCTTGGCCTCTGAAGCCCACTTAGGGGCTCTGCCCCAATGTTTCCTTAGAGATCCTAGTGCCTGACGTGGCTTCCTCACCCATTGTGCCTCTACATTTGAGCTACTACTGTCCTCATGCTTGACCAATTGACCAACGATCACCTACATCAACTTCCTCAAGGGCAAAGCCCTTGAAAGTACCGCTGTCCTGGAGGGTCAGAGTGCCAGCTGCTCTAGATTCCTGGCCTTTACCACAGAATTCAAGTGAGTCGCCCTGCTGGGTTGCCACTCTGCCTCTGTATCCTGAATACCATCTTCTATAAACCTCACATTTACATTTGCGGCATTTAGCAGACGTCCTTATCCAGAGCAACGTACAAAATGCCTCTGTATACTGATTCCCACCTTACTAGAAACCTTACCCACTCCACTTCCTTGTTTGGTTAAGGACATGTCTCTGATCTCTTCCACCTGTGCCTAATATTTCTGCTTTGTCCTTATTGGACTCTAAAATAACAATGGATTTTTCAGCATTTACGAAGTTTGTCTCTCCATTTGGTTTTACAAACCTCGTCTTGGTAGACTGCTAGAGCACCTACTTCTCCTGCAGTCGACCCCAGTAAGAGCCCCCCCATCCCCTACAGCTAAATAAAGTGTAAAGAGTTTGTACCAGTAAGTAAAAATAATAAAGGAAATAAATCAAATAATCTCTGGACAAGCTGCAAGCATTTGTTAACTGTAGTTGGCTGATGTTGACAATCTAGAAGAAATGTTGAGTAGTAAACTATGCATTACTTGCTTATACATTTTTTTAATACTGCACCCTAAATTAAACTTCACAAGCAAAATATTGCAGTTTAAGTAAATTACAAACTATGCATGTCCTGTAACTGTGAAAATCATGAAAAAACGTGCAGAAAAAGCAGAAAAGGTGTCAGTCTCCAATTATTTGTTATCAACCGTTTGGTTAACAGTTTCTTCCTCTCTCCATTTTCTGCAGTATTTGTTACAGGTTTATAAAATATTATATATAATTTGTATCTAGTATAAAAAAAGCATTCAACGATTTTGCTGTTTAAGAAAACTTCGAAAATATGCAAATCATTTCAGTATCAAAACTGATAAAGTGTAGAATCTGCAGTGAGTCGTTTCCTGTTGTTGAAGAACAGCGAAGAGCAGGTCAGATTGGTGTACAAGATAAAACATGAACATTCTCCTAAGTTTCAGTTACAGGTATGTGGACAGAAAACATAATGCATGCACGAGCAGGTCAGTGTAATGTACAGGTCGTCAGGATAACATTAGGCCTGCATGAAGCTTAATAACCATGCTGATTCTAAAGCCTCCTCCTTTTTTCAGTCCTGACCACATTTGAGCTTCACTGTAAATGGTTTTGGTCTTCACATCTGACCAATGACAAAGACCCATGACAAATGTGAAAAAGTGCTATGTATCATGAACTAAGGGAAAGGCAGACAACAAAACCTCCTTAAACTAGCCGACTAACACTAAGCCAAGAATTCACAGTTCCAAAAGGGGGTGAGATCCCCCTACTCAAGACCTCTCCAGGGTGGGAGACTTTTCAAAGGACCACACCTTCCAGTCACAATCTCAGCCTGGATCCTGAATTAGAACTGAGAATTGGGAGGAAAAAATAAAAAATAAATTAAAAATTCGACATCACCCCAATCGGCCCTCCAAGCACTGTCTCGACTGCTGAATTCCAACCAACCTACCTGTTGCCTAATCCTACAGCTACATGGTGCTTTCCATCTCCACAGCCATTGGGGTACGCACTGAACCTTGGCCTTACCCTATTCCTGTTTGAAAAAATCAATGAAGTAAAAAGGTCAATAAAAAGGTGCATTGCTGCTCTTCTCTGCACCTTCAAGCAGAACCATCAGAAATGTGGGACTCAATCAGAGAGAATGCTAAATCCTCACTAAGCTTAACCCTCAGCCTGAGAAACCAAGGGCTAAGAGAAGCTAGAAGCTAATGCAAATAGCCCATCATGATCCACCTACTAGCAGACCTTCATGACTGTTGGCTGATGATGTTCTTCTTCATTAGAAACTTCCTTAACCAAAATCGTCTGCGTAGGTAATTTATAATTATTTATCTGTATTAACACAAGTTACAGTTTAAAAGGCTTATGTCTCGGTATATTCATGTATCTCTGCTTTAATGCTCTCTTTTTTTTCATGCTTAATATCAAAATGATCTGCTCTCTATTCCTCAAATAATGGTGCATGTTATATGATCATGAAATTTACTGAACTGTTTATAATACACTTTTGGTAAAACTTTACAAGTTTTCCAAACCAACCATAAACATGTAAGCAGGCCACAAAACGAAAACAAAAAGTTTCTTGCTCTGAAAGTTCATGCATGGCATTGGCCATTCCACCAAAGATGGATGTGGCTAGGGGACCTTTAAATGCCCTAAACCCCCACCAATCATGGCTCACGGCAGTAAAGATTAAATAGCAGTAAAACCAGATGATTGGCTGATTGGATAAATACATGGTTTAGCAGATGTACAGGTGTCCAGCAAGTGTATATACACATTATGTCATTCTCTCTCTCTCTCTCTCTCTCTCTCTCTCTCTCTCTCTCTCTCTCGTTATTAAACCCGAGCGAACTGTAATCAATTCCGCCTTTCAATTATTTGCTCCCTGACAGAATAACGGACCCCTGAAAAGGAATCCTCCAGGCTTCTCAAAAGGCAGCATCTAGTGTCAAAGTAACCTGGAAGTCAGAGTTATGCCCCCAGGTTCCTCACAGGGCGATGGCTCACCTCCAAATTCCCCGGAAGGCGACACATCTGAGCTTCTTCTGAGACAACGTTTTGCTCCCGAGCTCCCATGAAGGCGACATCTCACCTCTGGGATCCTCCGGAAATGACGTCTCGCTCCCGAGTTCCCCTGAAGGCGACGTTTCGCCTCTGAGCTCCTCTTATGGCGACGTCTCGCCTCTGAGCTCCTCCGATATCGACATTTTGACTCTGAGCTCCTCCGATGACGATGTCTCTCTCCCGAGCTTCCCTGAAGGCGATGTCTCACTCCTGAGCTCCCCTGAAGTCAATGTCTCACTCCCGAGCTCCCCTGAAGGCGATGTCTCGCTCCCGAGCTCCTCCGACGAGGATGTCTCAGCCCCAAGTCTCCCTGAAGGCGACAGCTTGCCTCCACGTTTCACACAAGGTAACGGCTCGCGTCCAAGTCTATCAGAAGGTGAAGCCACACCTCCAAGTCCTTCTGAAGGTGAAGCCACGCCTCCCATTCCATCTAAAGGCGAAGTCACACCTCAGTGTTCCTCTCCAGGCGACGTCTCTCCTCCAGGTCCCTCAGAGGATGACAAAGCACTTCCGAGTTCCTCTGAAGGCGTCACTGTGGAGGTGTCACTGTGTCCCTGATCTCTGCTGTGGGCATCGCACGTCCTCTGAACTTCGCTGCGGGTGTCGCACAGACTTTGAACTACGCCGTGGGCATCGCATGGCCTCTGGATTCCGCCATGGGTGCCACTTGGCCTTTGGACACCACTGCGAAGAGCGTCGCTCGGTCTCTGATCTCCGCTGAGGACGTAGCTTTGGTCCTGACCTCCGTAGTGGGCACCCCTTCGTTCCGGATCTTCACCACAGGTGTCGCTTCGTTCCAGGTCTTCGTGGTGGACATCACTCTGCCCCTGATCACCACCGAGGGTGTCGCTCAGTCTCTGGACTCCGCTGAAGGTGTCTCTTCATCCCCGGTCTCCGCTGAGGGCGTCTCTCAGTCCCTGGTCGCTGCTGATGGCGTCCCCCGCGCCTTTTTGCTGTCGGCGCCGGGGGTTTCGCCTTGTTCTTGGCCTCCGCGGGGAGCTGCGCGCCATTTCGGACACCTGCTAAGGGTGTGGTTTTGTCCCAGGTCTTTGGGACGGGCATCATATGTGTTACGTATCCTTATGCGTTCCTCTCCTTCCAGAATCTGCGCTGTCTGCCCAAAGCGAACCCCAGATTACCTCATTCTTAAAGACTGCTGTGTGTGTCTGTGTGTGTGTGTGTGTGTGTGTGTATCTTTTTATCAATATGAAAGTCGGTTACACGGTAAGATAAAATACACTTTGTTGAGAATGCAACTGAATAGAAAAAATATAGCCAGGATTCAAATTTTATATTTATTACTACTTTATTATTAATAAAAAAGGTACAGAATTTATCTAAATCTACATAGATACATATGCATATATAAATGTCTGACCTAGTAACAAAGCAACCAACTGTAACCAAACATTCCATATTATCCCATAGAAACACTTTTTTACACAGGGTCATGTAGTTTTGGATTTAGTTTTCCCTCATTTTACGGCATGTTGTGTTCACTTGTGTTATCTTTTAGGTATCTTTTTTTTAGGTGCTATTTATTTTTTAAATCAAGAAGCTTTTATTGTCATTTTAATACCCATATATAACTGACGCAGTAGAGTGTGAAATGAGATAACATTCCTCCAGAACCCTGGTGCAACATAAAACAGCATAAAACAACACAGAGCTGCATAACAGAATATAGAGTTCAGGACTAAAGTAAGTGTCACCACATAAAGTGCATCATGTGAAACTTGGTGCAAACAGTGCAAGACAAGACCAGTGTGGGACAAATACACAAAACACAAAACAGCACCGCCAGGAAACCTGCTGTATGTTATACAGTACAATGTGCAAAAGAGAGAACTGTACACAGGAGTGTACATGTAAATAAACACAACATCTGTGCAAAACAGCAATAGCAGCAGTCAGATGCATGTGCAAAAAACAGTATTTGAACAGTTATAATTATAATAAAAGAATAATATAAATGGGTGGTGCTGAAGTGTGAAATGAGTTTAAATGTGTGTTTAAGTTCAGATTCGTAACAGCTCAGTAACACACAGTTGAGAGAGTGTGTGCGTGTGAGTTTCAGTTCCTGTTTATTTATTCTGAAAGGTGTTTATCGTTTTTTGGAGTATGTGAAAATTAGGCCAATGTGTCTGCATTCCTATCGTGTGTACTAAGATTCCCTTCTTCTCCTCCATGATTTTCTGTTTTGTGGAATTATATGCAGAGGAGAGGCACGTGGTTTAATGTGTTTACAATTAGTGCATCAGTATTCCTATTTTCAGAAGGTTTGTTTGACTGATTCAATTAAATACAAATGAATTGTAACAAAATGTACCATTTTTATTAAATGAACAGTCAGACCATGCTTCTAATAACAAATAAGCATTTGCATGAATTTCATCTCTGCATATACAAGTGCATTTTAATGGGTGGAAATATAATGAGGCACGAACATAAATGCAGTGACATTTCATGCCAAAATCCGTACCATATCAAGCTGGATCTAATTTAATGTAAAGCACTGGCACACACGCTTATATTTGCAGATCAATGTCCAGTGACAGTGATGTATTTCATTCATTATTACCTTCATCCTTACATCATAAAAAGGGTTGAGAATGTACAGTTTTCCAGCATTTATCTTTTTTAAATGGTTTTAGACCTTTGTTCATTTGTGTTTTATACAGTGGATGTGCTACAGAAAAGAAATAAACACAGCATTCATGAGGATAAAGCATGTATTATAAAGCATGCACAAGGATAAAGCATGCATGAGAATAGTTTAAGAGTGTTCCCAAAGTAGATAAAGGTAAAGTAGTTTTACTTTCGATTTCTCAGAAATGTCTCTCTTCTCTGCAGACAGCAGAAAAAGACATTAAACAAACTGTAATGACCACAAAAAACCTGCTGAGAATTTCTACTTTCGATTATCCACAAATCCCACCCTCTTCTGCACGCACTATAGAAGAGGACTAGAGCAGATAAAAGGAGGAAACACAGGACACTCAGGATATCAGACAGAGAAGACACACGAGCAATCACACAAGGTAAGTGCTTAATGTTCAGAGAGCTTCTAAAATATACAAACAGAATATTTCTCTCTCTCATGTATACACACACACACACACACACACACACACACACACACACACACACACACACACACACACACACACACACACTCGCTTAGTTCTATAATATACATTATGACACTTTAATCACTGACTGCATTGTTGTACAGTATTTACTTTCAGATAACAGAATTTTCCTCAGTAAGTGCCAGTGTTTATTACAGTTACAACACGATGCTGTGCTTATCATCACTTTTACTTTCTGTTCAGTTTTCCTGCGTTTCCTTCCTCCTCTTTACAGTTACATCATCTCACACTAACACTGTAACTAATAACAGTTTCTTATAATGTTTCTTTAATACAGATTCAAACATGGGAAATGTGGTCAAACCAGGTATGTAGCACAAACTGACTTACTTTAATATTACAGTAATGCTGAATGAGACTGTAGTGCACTAGGCAGCGTCTACATGCAAATGTATCTTTATTTATCATGTGCACTGTTACTGTAGATAAAAATGGTATAATATCAAGCAAAACTGTCAGCAGAATTCAGACATTAGAAAACAAGATTCAAGAACAATGCATATAACAGTGCAAAATAAATTTACAAATCCACCATGTGACAGATATGAAGAGGTGAAATGAAACATCCAGTTTGTTCAGGACTGAGTTGTACATGAATATAAACTAGGAAATTTACCATCATTGTGTTTTTTGTAACGTTTTTCTGATGATCTATTTAACAGAGTTTGTCACAGTTCTGGCTGATAAAAATGTTACAAGTGGAGAAAGAGTTATTCTTCTATGTGAGGCAAACACAGAAGAAGTAACGGCAACGTGGGAAAAAGACAACAGTAAATTGTTATGTGTAGCGGGCAAACACAAAGTGTACAAAATAGGTAAAACTTTTAGTTTGGAAATTTTAAATGCTGATGAGACTGATGAAGGGAAATACACTTTAACCCTCAGCAACACAGCGGGATCTGCATCATGTTCCGCCCTCATCAGAGTCGGTAAGTAACATTATATTATAAATACTGATCATGTAAATATTATAATATTCAACACTGCAAAATAAAACCTCATGAAATAAAACAGAACTAAACTTTAGTATAAAATAGACACAATAATAATATTGTATTAATAACGTGTATTTATTCATTACAGAAATGAAGCAATGGAGAGAATTGCGATGGCAAAGGTATCATTATCCTTCAATCCTGATTTTTATCTTCTAACACATTCACTGTTTTTACTGTAACAGTTATAACTGATATATAAACTAACAAACTGATAGATTTTACATTTTATTTTCTCAGTCAAGCTGAAATGTTAAATAACATCAAGAGATTTAACATTTGTAATGAAGTTGAAGAGCTTCACTTCCTCTTGTATGGACCAGTTGGAGCAGGAAAATCCAGCATCATAAACACCATCAGAAGCATCTTTGAAGGACGTCTGTTTGTAAACTGCCAGGCTGCTGCAGGATCTACTACGAGTCACACTCTCTCTGTGAGTCCATAATATACCATGTAGAATAGAATAGTCTTTATTTGTCACATATACGATACAGCACAGTGAAATTCGTTCTTCACATATCCAAGCTTGCTCAGAAACTGGGGTCAGAACCCAGGGTCGGTCATGATACAGTGCCCCTGGAGTTCAGAGGGTTAAGGGCCTTGCTCAAGGGCCCAAGAGTGGCAGTTTGGCAATACTGGGGCTTGAACCCCCCACCTTCTGATCAGTAACCCAGCACCTTAACCACTGCAGCTACCACTCCCACTGTCCCCCATGTGTGTGTGTGTGTGTGTGTGTGTGTGTGTGTGTGTGTTTGTGTGTGTGTGTGTTTGTGTGTGTGTGTGTTTATGTGTGTGTGTGTTTATGTGTGTGTGTGTTTATGTGTGTGTGTGTTTATGTGTGTGTGTGTTTATGTGTGTGTGTGTTTATGTGTGTGTGTGTTTATGTGTGTGTGTGTTTATGTGTGTGTGTGTTTATGTGTGTGTGTGTTTATGTGTGTGTGTGTTTATGTGTGTGTGTGTTTATGTGTGTGTGTGTTTATGTGTGTGTGTGTTTATGTGTGTGTGTGTTTATGTGTGTGTGTGTTTATGTGTGTGTGTGTTTATGTGTGTGTGTGTTTATGTGTGTGTGTGTTTATGTGTGTGTGTGTTTATGTGTGTGTGTGTTTATGTGTGTGTGTGTTTATGTGTGTGTGTGTTTATGTGTGTGTGTGTTTATGTGTGTGTGTGTTTATGTGTGTGTGTGTTTATGTGTGTGTGTGTTTATGTGTGTGTGTGTTTATGTGTGTGTGTGTTTATGTGTGTGTGTGTTTATGTGTGTGTGTGTTTATGTGTGTGTGTGTTTATGTGTGTGTGTGTTTATGTGTGTGTGTGTGTGTGTGGTACATTTATCAATGTAAATGTTTAAAAACTAAATGTTTTTTCTCAACATCTTCCAGTATGAAAGTTACAGACTTGAAGATGAAGAAGGATCGTTTCCTTTTGCCTTCTATGATGTAATGGGTACAGAAGCAGAAGAAAAAGCTGGTGTGAACACTCAAGACATCATCAGTGCTTTAAAAGGTCACATGAAAGAGGGCTACAAGGTAAAGTGTTCACATTACTGTGTTCAGCTCTTATCACTCAATCACACTGTATGGAACTCAGTAGGAAACACGTGTGTCTATAAAATAATTGTACTATTTTTAACTAATAATTATATTCAATATTTTGATTCTTCTATTTAATGCACAATTTTCTGAGCAGTCGATCAGGTTTACATTTCACTGCAGGTTGTGTTCTGTATAAAACTGTATCTTGAATCTTGTATCTGGAAAATCATCCAAATGAGTGAAATGTTATATGAACAAACAAACACTTTAATATTCTTTTAAATATCTTTTCTTCAGTTTAACTCTAATGCTCCGTTGTCTGAAAGCGACAGTTGTTACAATCGAAATCCCAGTCTGGGTGATCAGATGCACTGCCTGGTGAACGTCATAGCAGCTGACAAGATTTCACTGATGAACGATGAATTTATCAAAAAATGGAAGACTATCAGAGAAACAGCGAGCAGTATGGGTGAGTCAGTTCACAATAATCATCAGTTCACAACATCATCAGTTCACAATAATCATCAGTTCACAATAATCATCCTGTTATAGAAATAATGTTCTTTAAAATGTCCAAAAACACTCCATCTAAATCATTAATCAGACTGCAGAACTATATCATAAAATTATAGTGTTAACTTGTGTGTATATGTATGTGTATGTATCTGTGTGTTTATATGTGTGTATCTGTGTGTATCTGTGTGTGTGTCTGCCTGCGCTACAGGAATCCCTCAGGTGGTTTTCATGACGAGAGCAGACTGTGAATGTAAAATAACAAAGGAGAATTTGCAAAACATCTACAAAAGCAAAAAGATCCGAGATAAAGTGAGTTATTTTGGTGACTGTAATTTGCATCACTGCAACGATTCCTAACTACAATTTGAAACTAAATAACGTGTGTGTTTTTCTGTGTGGATCCAGATAATTCAGTGCAGTAATCTACTGGGTGTACCAGTGAACCTCATCTTCCCTGTCGTGAACTATAATAAGGAGACCAACGTGAACACGGATATAAACTGCCTGATGCTGGATGCCTTCAAAAATATGGTTTTCTGGGCGAATGATTACGTGAAGAAACGTTCCAACAAGCAAAATTCACATCAGCAACCCAAATTAGAATAAAAAAAATTCACAGAAAATATGAAAAGCAGTGCGACACACAATCTGAAAATTCTAATGGATATTTATTACTCAAATCCATTAACTATTTAATCAAGTAAATATGATTTTTTGCTTTTTAAAGATAAGGAAGTTTAATGATACACATATACAGATATCATTCCTGCTTTATATGTAGATGTAACATTCTTTCCTAAAGATTTAAAGTTTTTATATTGTATTTGTACAGAGTTACGGAGTTGATTTATTGTAGAACATCATGGAATCAGACTGAAGTATCTCATGTTCTAGATGTTTAATAGTGTAATGTTGATATGAAGCTGCAAAAGAAGGATTCAGATATTTTTCAGACAGTTTATTAATCATGTTTTTCATAAAACAAAACAAAAAGATTTTCATGTTTAAATAAAAGTATAAAAACCACCTCAATGTTTGATATATTTTGTTTTAAACATACTTTTTAAATTAATAGATTTGAGTAAAATCATGAAAATGGATAAAACACTACAATAAAGAGTAGAAAACACATTTCCCACTGCAGATGTTACAGCAGATGTGAAATGAATGAATGAAATTAAATGTTTGTTTCTGCAACACGTTTGATGAATTAAAACAATTCTTTGGTTGACTGATGAACTCTCAATTTGAGACAAAAGTGCAGACTGAATATGAAAATTAGAAAACATTGAGCAACAACCTGTTACATGTAAATGTGTATACATTTAGACTAATATTAGTTTTTAGTAGTTATTCCTCTGAAAAACTAAGTTTCAGCAAACTCTACATCAGATTACAATTCTTAAGTTTCTTCTGCTGCCTGGTCGACTAAAAAGCCCCCATGTGCCTCCAGTAAGAAACATCTTTTTAATGTATTTTCATTAAGAGGAAGAAACATCATAAAAGCTTTGGCCTCTGTTTTTACTGTAAAAACAAAGTGGATCTTTGAACAGTTTGCACCAACATGAACTGAAAACTAGGAATAAAGTCAGTTGAAGAATCGTGTTTTAATTGAAAATAAATGTATTTCCCAAACAGTGAAGTTATTGTGGTTATTGTGGTGTTTTTTCTGCTCTAATATTTCCATACAGACAGAACAAACCAAATCAGAAGTTATTCTACACAACACTCGAGATAAACCAAAGTTACCTTGAAGCACTTCAGTGCAACATTAAGAGGCTCTCAGCTGCACAACATGACCACCTTCTAGTGCCTTAAACAGTCAACATAATCACCATCACTGAAATCAGTGAATCCTGGTGATCTCAGACCTATCCACATCATAT
This sequence comes from Silurus asotus, assembly GCA_024362625.1. Taxonomy (NCBI): domain Eukaryota; kingdom Metazoa; phylum Chordata; class Actinopteri; order Siluriformes; family Siluridae; genus Silurus; species Silurus asotus. The sequence goes on along the minus strand of MU545793.1, from coordinate 15,210,904 downwards.
AAAGGAAATTTGCCATGTGTTATGAGTGAATATTGAGGTAGAATTACTGTTTCACCTGATAGAATGAGACTGGACCAAACATCCAACCACTTTTTATTTTCCAATGACAACCATTACAGAGACAGCACACAAATGACTCCAGGAGACTCTACTAGGAAGAGTAAGCAGGTTTGTGTGAAGTGTGTTGGGAAAGTGGTTCACATCTCCAATATCGTTTCTGGGTAAAAGCCCCACTGTCAGGACATGAAGGCTTTAAACCTGCAGTAATGTTGGGGAACCAGTCTTGGGGCTCAGGGTATTAAATGGATAAAGTGTATTTTTGGTGCTTATTCCAACCATTACACTGCGATTGATAGAATATCTGAGAGAATACGGAAGGGCTACAGTAGTACATGTTTGGAGAATGCAAAAAACAACCCTGAAAATAAAGTAAATGATTTATGAGTATTTATATTTGTCTTTGGATTTATCACCAGAAATCACTGCAGTGATGTGAATATCAGTATATAATGTGGAGGTAAAATTGTATCATGGTGTTTCTGTGAAGAATATTTATATTTACATTATTTCTTTTGCCAGACGATTTTGTCAGTTGAGGAACACAACAAGCAGTTTATCATCAGATTGCAATAAACAGGAGACGCACCAATTATACAAGGTTTCAGTCATTGTTTAAAATAGTTAAAGCTGCGGGATAAGCTTTAACTTTTCACTTACTTTCACCCATTTTACACAAATATCTGTATTTTCTACTTCTTTACATTTGGTATCATCAATATTTTTTTTTCTACACATTGTGCACAAATTTCAACCCATCAACATATTTCCTGTAATTGCGCTGTTTTTTCAGTCTCCCACTGGTGCATCATTTCCTGTAGACGAGTTGTCTACAGGAAATGTGAGAAGTCTGCTGTTAACGTGGATGAGACAGAGGGATTCAGTGATGAGAACAGAGACATTTCCGATTACCTGATTATCATCATCTTTTCTCTGCTTGTGTTCTATATGGTGGATCTTCAGCCTGGATACATTCATTAGAGAACAACATTAGAAATTTCTTTTGTATATATATCTTAATATATATATATATATTAGGGCTGTCAAAATTCAAACCCAAACACATTTTAACGGAACTAAATTGTATTATCAATGCAGCGCACATTTCTGTTTGACCTATTTTATTAAAAATATAAATACATAAATAAATAACTAAATATAAAAGAGGCGAAATTGAAACTTCAATCCAACATACATTTATTCATGACTTCCTTTTAGATATGAAAGAAATAAATAAACTTTACCGAAACATATTGTTAATGATCACAGGAGGGAAGTAACAGAGTATAAATACTTCGTTACTCTACTTAAGTAGATTTTTCTGGTATCAGTTTATTATAACTTTTTACGTTTACTCATTACATTTTAACACAAATATCCGTACTTTTTACTTCTAACATTTTCAAAACAGACTCGTTACTTTAGTTTTAATACATTAATTTGGTTAAATCTTTAATTTTTTGTTTTTTTACTGCGCGCCGATTTCAGCCGAACAACCGATTCCCTGTTACTGCGCGTCTTTTTCAATCCGCTGGTGTATAAAGTCCTGACCCTCACTCTTTACGAAGATAAGAATCAGCAGGCAGGAGGCAGTAAGAAGTTTGGGGTTAATGTGGATGAGACAGAGGGAGTCAGTGATGAGAACATGACTGAGAACAGACACATTCATCATCATCATCTTTTCTCTGCTTGTGTTCTACATGTGGATCTTCAGCCTGGACACATTCACTAGGTAACAACATTTTTTATTAGTTTTGTATTTATATATATATTTTAATTTGGCTGTCAAAATGATTGTAAACGGCACTAAATGTTATTAACGCGCTATCAATTCAGCGCTCATTTCTGTTTTTACCATTTTTATAAAAAATGTAAATACATAAATAAATATCTAAATAAAATTTATCCATGACATTCTTTCTTTATGTAGATATAAAATAAATAAAAAAAACTCCAGTTAAAAATATTTGTAATCAGTAAACTTTTGTTTTATTTTTGCACCAAGTCTTAATTCAAACACCAAATCCGCCATGTTTTACACAATTTACCCTCTAGGTGGCAACACAAACTTAAATTACTGTCTTTATTGATTGTACAGGTAAAAACAATTCATCATTCAAATTTGTAAAATGTCTTTAATTATGTATATAAAAGCTTCTTGACTTGACTTGAAGAGGTGCAGTTTCTCCGGTATCACCTCATTAACTGTCCGTGTGGAAACATAGCAAAGGCTCTTATCATGATGATGTCCACACGTCTCTGCACTGTTATAGCCTTTATATTTAATCACTGTACATATATATATA
>MU545793.1:15132205-15206314 GCA_024362625.1 Silurus asotus | reverse complement strand
GTTGATGGGATGAAATGTTCTTACAAGTCTGGAAACGTTGTCATGTTTGCTGAACTGCCACATAAAACGATTCTGACCAACTGACAGCCCTAAAACCTGCAACCTCCAGTTATCACAAGATCAAAAGCTCACAAAGTCCTATTGGTCTCCTGAATGTTTTTATAATAAAGGATCAAGAGTTTTTATGCATTGCAGTGACTACATAATATGAGTGGAGCTTCCACAAGGGTGTAGCAGACGGATGTTTCTTCTGAATGCCGGCTTTCTATATTACAGAAGTTCCTCAGGTGGTTCTGATGACAAGAATAGAATGTGTGTGCGTCATGACAAGGAACAATTTGCGTAACGTCTACAAAAGCCAGAAGATCAGGGATAAAGTAAGTAGAAGCAAGAATTCTTAACTGTACAAAATAAAATAAAAGCTAGAAGATTGACTCTGTTCATGTTTTCTGGGTTCATGCAGATAAACGAGTGCAGTAATAAGCTGGGTGTTCCAGTCAACCGTATATTTCCTGTGAAGAACTATCACGAGGAGACCGATGTGAACGAGGACATCAACTGCATGATGCTGGATGCTTTGAATAACATTGTACGATGGGCAAATGACTATGTGACTATGTGTTAAAACAAGAGTGAAGAAGGAGAATTTCTAAAACTACCTTGAAGTATAAACACCTTCTTTTTATCAAGAGCCATTTGACTGTAATGCAAATAAACTTTGAATTTATAGGGAATTTTTATAAATCTCAGAAGTTAAAATGAAAACTTGAAACAGCCACATTTCTAGTATTATATACAAGGATTCATCTCGCTACATTTTAACATGTCAAATGTCAATCATCTAAAAGATTGGAAATAATTTCACATATTTTGTGATGTTGAAGTTGAAGTTTGGTTCTACTGTTGAAGACAATGTTCTAGTGTAGCACCTGTTATTGTGTCTGCATGTATAATCAACTTGGACTGAACATGATCTTATTTCATGCTAACACTTTGTTTATTTCCTTCCATGTTCTATAACATTAATAAAATATCACCGTTTGTGGTTAATGAGATTAAAATACTTGATGCAGTAAAATATTATAGTCTCATTAAATGCATAGACTAAATGTATAAAATAAATAAAATGACAAATTGAAATGATTTTTCCAGCTGTTTGTTTTGTTGTTTTGTGTTTGAAGCTCTTTATCTCTGGGTGTCATAGTTTCCATATTAACAAAGTGAACATGTCTCTGGTTGTCCACATTACAAATAAATTAACTAAATCAATAAAAATCATGTTTAAATTGAATGTTAAATGTGTTAGAACAAAGAAAACGTCCTTCATTTTTGAAGCCCTCATGGCAGATTTTGACCTTGGCAGCATGTGATGTGACAGCTGAAATCTGATTGGTTAGAATAATTGTACATAAACAGTCTCCTCGTTGCAGTGCAATTTAGAGGAAATTGATAAAATTAATAAAATATATTATTGGAAATATTTTTTATGTACAGTACAGACCAAAAGTTTGGATACGCCTTCTCATTCAAAGAGTTCTCTTTATGTTTATGACTATGAAAATTGTAGAGTCACACTGAAGGCATCAAGGGCTATTTGAGCAAGAAGGAGAGTGATGGGGTGCTGCACCATAAACACCATTAGAACCATCTTTGAAGGACGTCAGCTGGTGGATTGTCTGGCTGCTGCACTGGCTGAGACGAGTCACACGAAACGCGTGAGTTCTGTTTGTTTAATTTCAGCCAATGATTTCCTGATGATCATAAAAATTCCATTCATGGTCCAACCATGCTGATGTTTATTTCCATTAGTTTGACAGTTTTGAGATTTCGGAGAAACATGGATCTTTTCCCTTTACCTTCTATGACACGATGGGTGTGCAAGCCCAAGATGGTGTACACATTAATGACATTATTGCAGCTTTAAAAGGTCATTTGAAAGTCGGCTACACGGTAAGATAAAATACACTTTGTTAACAACTGAATATATACGTGTAGAAGAAATATAGCCAGGATTCTAATTTTATATTTATTACTACTTTATGTAAATGAACACTAAAAAAAGATTCAGAATTTACATAAATCTACATACATACATATGCATATATAAATGTCTGACTTAGTAATAAAGTAACCAACTGTAACCAAACATCCCAAATTATCCCTTTGCTTCTTTCTATAGTTCGAGCCCAAAACACCGTTATCTGAAGACAGCATATATTACCTCAAATATCCGAGTTTAAGTGATCGGATGCACTGTGTGCTGTGTATTATACCAGCCGACAAGATCGGACTCATGGGAAAAGATTTTCTTGACCAATTTAAGATGGTCTGTAAAGCAACACAAGCCATCAGTGAGTCACTTTACACAATTATGCTAATATAGTAATATAATAAAATATCATTCACTCACTTGGAAAAATGACTTCAGAGTTATTTTTTAATGGAAAATTTCATTCAACAACAAATCGGCTAAATCTGATGACATTTAAAAATGAAACCATAATGTGTTTATTTTGCTAGTTGTTTTTACTGTTATTTATCTTATTTATGTAATTATTCAGAAGTCTGCACATCCAGCTGTTGTCGGTTTAGACTTTCAATAGAGAAGTATTTAGGCTTTTTTTGCTTTGTTGACTCTAACGATACAAAAAAGGGAAAATTATCTTAAGCATATTATAACGTTATGCTGAGCTCTTCCTCCAGTGTGTACATTAACCTCAGGGATTCTTTCCCAGAAGCTTTTTGATCCTAGTAGATGTTTTCCCACAGATTTCACATCTGACAGACAGCTAGTCTGTTCAATATAATTATTAATTGTATAGTGTGTTTTGTTTTTAAATTCCTCCAACATTCACCTGATTAGCATGTAAGATTCTGCATTCCACTACACTGCAGAACAAAATAATGATCTTCAAGAAAACATCCAGACCTTTATCACACCGTCTCTTGATTGGCCACAGATCCTGTTGATGGGATGAAATGTTCTTACAAGTCTGGAAACGTTGTCATGTTTGCTGAACTGCCACATAAAACGATTCTGACCAACTGACAGCCCTAAAACCTGCAACCTCCAGTTATCACAAGATCAAAAGCTCACAAAGTCCTATTGGTCTCCTGAATGTTTTTATAATAAAGGATCAAGAGTTTTTATGCATTGCAGTGACTACATAATATGAGTGGAGCTTCCACAAGGGTGTAGCAGACGGATGTTTCTTCTGAATGCCGGCTTTCTATATTACAGAAGTTCCTCAGGTGGTTCTGATGACAAGAATAGAATGTGTGTGCGTCATGACAAGGAACAATTTGCGTAACGTCTACAAAAGCCAGAAGATCAGGGATAAAGTAAGTAGAAGCAAGAATTCTTAACTGTACAAAATAAAATAAAAGCTAGAAGATTGACTCTGTTCATGTTTTCTGGGTTCATGCAGATAAACGAGTGCAGTAATAAGCTGGGTGTTCCAGTCAACCGTATATTTCCTGTGAAGAACTATCACGAGGAGACCGATGTGAACGAGGACATCAACTGCATGATGCTGGATGCTTTGAATAACATTGTACGATGGGCAAATGACTATGTGACTATGTGTTAAAACAAGAGTGAAGAAGGAGAATTTCTAAAACTACCTTGAAGTATAAACACCTTCTTTTTATCAAGAGCCATTTGACTGTAATGCAAATAAACTTTGAATTTATAGGGAATTTTTATAAATCTCAGAAGTTAAAATGAAAACTTGAAACAGCCACATTTCTAGTATTATATACAAGGATTCATCTCGCTACATTTTAACATGTCAAATGTCAATCATCTAAAAGATTGGAAATAATTTCACATATTTTGTGATGTTGAAGTTAAAGTTTGGTTCTACTGTTGAAGACAATGTTCTAGTGTAGCACCTGTTATTGTGTCTGCATGTATAATCAACTTGGACTGAACATGATCTTATTTCATGCTAACACTTTGTTTATTTCCTTCCATGTTCTATAACATTAATAAAATATCACCGTTTGTGGTTAATGAGATTAAAATACTTGATGCAGTAAAATATTATAGTCTCATTAAATGCATAGACTAAATGTATAAAATAAATAAAATGACAAATTGAAATGATTTTTCCAGCTGTTTGTTTTGTTGTTTTGTGTTTGAAGCTCTTTATCTCTGGGTGTCATAGTTTCCATATTAACAAAGTGAACATGTCTCTGGTTGTCCACATTACAAATAAATTAACTAAATCAATAAAAATCATGTTTAAATTGAATGTTAAATGTGTTAGAACAAAGAAAACGTCCTTCATTTTTGAAGCCCTCATGGCAGATTTTGACCTTGGCAGCATGTGATGTGACAGCTGAAATCTGATTGGTTAGAATAATTGTACATAAACAGTCTCCTCGTTGCAGTGCAATTTAGAGGAAATTGATAAAATTAATAAAATATATTATTGGAAATATTTTTTATGTACAGTACAGACCAAAAGTTTGGACACACCTTCTCATTCAAAGAGTTCTATGAAAGACTATGAAAATTGTAGAGTCACACTGAAGGCATCAAGGGCTATTTGAGCAAGAAGGAGAGTGATGGGGTGCTGCGCCAGATGACCTGGCCTCCACAGTCACCGGACCTGAACCCAATCGATATGGTTTAGGGGTGAGCTGGACCGCAGAGTGAAGGCAAAAGGGCCAACAAGTGCCAAGCATCTCTCGGGGAACTCCTTCAAGACTGTTGGAAGACCATTTCAGGTGACGACCTCTTGAAGCTCATCAAGAGAATGCCAAGAGTGTGCAAAGCAATAATCAAAGCAAAAGGTGGCGATTTTGAAGAACCTACAATACGACATTTTTCAGTTGTTTCACACTTTTTTGTTATGTATATAATTCCATATATATTTCCACATGTGTTCATTCATGGTTTTGATGCCTTCAGTGTGAATCTACAATTTTCCTAGTCATGACAATAAAGAAAACTCTTTGAATTAGAAGGTGTGTCCAAAATTTTGGTCTGTACTGTGTGTTCATTGACAAAAAAATTTCATACTTATATTGTTTCTAATAAAGGATCCAGTAGCACTGATTTCATTCAGCATAATCCGATAAAAAGCAACAATTCAGCATTCAGCTTGTGTGACTACATTTAGATGTACCTTTGTTTGTGTTTTCTGTCACTAGATAAAACAGATAACTGAATTTGTGTTTACCTTCCCGACTTCTGACCAGTAGATACAATAAAACCTCAGTGGAAGCAAAACAGTCAGAAAGCAATAGTGACAAAATGAACAAGTGAGAATAAACTATTACTTCATCAGTTCAGGTCTGTACATGTCAAAATCTCCGCCCTTTTCCCCACTCCTCTAGGTCTTTAATAAGATTGCACAGGCCATAACTAATTCATTTCATTGTTCAATTGAACATGTACAAGCAAGTTCCAAGAATGTGCCAGCATGCATTAAAGAGTTAAAAAAAAAACAGCTATGTAACAAGTTTTAATAAAAACACCACCACTTTTTACTTTCAGATTCATAGAACTTCCTCTCCCTCCACACAGTTAGGAGCAAAAGAGTCAGAAGAAGGAGCAGTTAGAAGTACTGAGCTGCACATAGAGGACATCATACAGAGAAAAACACAGGTAATAATAAAAGTAAGTACTTTTACTTGGTTTAGAAACATCATGTAATATGGAAAACTAACTAACTTTTCTCTCTCTCTTTTTTTCATTTACTTACTTCCACTAATATTAATATAATATTAATACATAAGTAATAAAACAGAGATTAACAGACTGCATTGTTGCTGTTTAACTTAACAACATTCTCCTGTGCATTCCAGTGTTTTTTACAGTTACAACACGGTGCGTTTCTGTTCAGCTTCCCTGTGTTTTTCTTCCGTCCTTACACAGTTACATAATCTTACACTAGCACGAGACTGATACGAGATTCTAATGTGTGTATATTTCTTCAATATAGATACAATCATGGGATTATTTTCATCCAAACCTGGTATGTAACACAAACTGACTCAATATTACAATAATTCTGAATAGGAGAGCTGGAGCAGTGTAGAACTGGGTTAAAAAATAAAAGAATAGGCCTGAAATGATAAAAATGTATGTTTTATTCAGAATTTTAGCAATTTTTAAATTATTTGCAAATGTAACATGTGAGGAGATTCAACTTTTTGTTTCTTGTAAAATGGGCATAAACACACACACACACACACACACACACACACACACACACACACACACACACACACACTATTCGTGTGTTTTTTTCTCTGTCTATTTAACAGAATTTGTCACAGTTCTGTCCAACATATATACAACTGAATGTGGAGAAAAAGTAACACTTCAATGTGAGGCAAACACAAAAGACGTAACGGCAACATGGGAAAAAGACGACAGGAAATTCAAGTGTGTCGAGGGTGAGCACAGAGTGACAAAAGAAGGTACAAAATGTATTTTGGAAATTTTTAAAGCGAAGGAGACTGATGAAGGGAAATACACCCTAAACCTCAGCAAATCATCGAGTTCTGTCTCATGTTCCACTCTCGTCAAAATCGGCAAGTAACATTATATTATTACCTGAACAAATATAAATAAACTAGAAATACAGATAATAGCCAACATTAATCATGCAAATGAGCAGTGACTGTAAAAATTACAATATTTAACACTGCAATTGTACTTATAAATAAACTTATATATACTTATAATTGTGAAAAATATAATATTGTATAATATATAACAGTAATATTGTATTAAAATCATGTCATTGATTCATTACAGTAATTCCAAAATGGAGAGAAGTAAAATGGGAAAGGTTTCATTATCCTTCACTTCTGATTTATATCATATAAAATATTAATAAATAATTGAATAGATGATAAACTCTATGAACTAGAATTGTAGAAATGTACATTTTCTTTCCTCAGACAAGATGAAGACTTTTAAAGTTTGTAATACAGTCGAACAGCTCAACTTCCTCTTGTATGGATCAGTTGGAGCAGGAAAATCCAGCACCATAAACACCATCAGAAGCATCTTGGAAGGACGTCTGTAGGTCAAATGCTTGGCTGCTGCAGGATCTACTACGAGTCAGACTCTCTCTGTGAGTTTACACACTATGTTGTATGTGTGGTGCATTTAGCAAGTCATTATTGGAAAAACAAGATTTATTTTTTAGTTTGGAAGTTACAACTTTAAAAGTCAAGTCTGGCCATCCAGCTGTTTGGTACGTTGTCATGTTTGCTGAACTGCCACAATTCTGACAAACTGACAGCCCTAAAACCTTCAACCTCCTGCTGCAGTTATCACAGGATCAAAATCATCATCTCACAGAGTCTTATTTGTCTCCAGAATGTATTTTATAATAAAGGATCAAGAGTTTTTATGCATTGCATGACTACTTGATATGAGTGGAGCTTCCAGAAGGGTGAAGCAGTTGCGAAAAAGAAACTTTAAAACAAGCTATAACAAACACAAAACCACTTTCATTTTCACAAAACTAACCATCATTTTGCACAGGAAGCAGCAAGAGAGCCAGAAGAAGGCAGAGTTAGAAAGAAGAAGTTCTGAGCTGCACATAGAGGACATCATAGAGAGAAAAACACAGGTAATACTTAAACTAAGTACTTTTTCTTGCTTTAGAAAATCATACAGTATTTAATATGCAAAACTAACATACTTCTCTCTGTCTCTCTCTCTCTTTCTCTCTTTTTTACTTTGACCTACTAATATTAATATAAATATTATAATATGAATATAAATAATAAGACCGAAAACAGAGACTCGCTGACTGCATGGTTGTATTCACTCTGAGATAACGAGTTTCTTCACAGTGCATTCCAGCGTTTATTACAGTTACGACACAGTGCTTTTCAGTTCAGATGCATCTCCTGCCTCTTCTTCACAGTTACAGTATACCATTTAACACTAAGACTGTAACTGATAAAAGATTCTCATGTGTGTATATTTCTTTAATGTAGAGTCAAAGATGGGATCATCTCTATCCAAACCTGGTATGTAACACAAACTAATTGACATTAATATTACACTAATGCTGAATGTTACAGTAGTGCACTAGGCAGTGTTTACATGTATGTGTGTAATAGTGGGTAAAAATAGAGAGAAAAAGAGAAAGGAGCAAGTCTGAAATGGTCAATATGCAGCTTTTATTGTGACTTTAAGCAGTAGTTTGCAAATACAATATGTGGCGGATGTGAAGAAATAAGACTAAACTTCCTGTTTGTTGCGGTCTGTGAGATTGGCTTACTGTTCTAACTGTCTCTTCAGGGTGTTTTCTTTTTTCTCTGTCTATCTAACAGACTTTCTCACAGTTCTGTCGGACATGTATACTGCTGAATGTGGGAATAAAGTAACTCTTCACTGTGAGGCAAACACAAAAGAGGTAATCGCTACATGGGAAAAAGACGGCAGCAAACTGTTATGTGTAGAAGGCAAACACAAAGTGACACAAGAGGATACAAAGTGTGTGTTGGAAATTTTTAAAGTCGATGAGAAAGATGAAGGGAAATACACCCTGAACCTGAAAAACAAATTGGGTTCTGAATCGTGCTCCACCATCGTCCGAGTCGGCAAGTAACGATCTATTAAAAATATAAAGGAACTAGAAATACCAATAAAAGCCAAAACTAATCATCAAATAAACAGTGACTGTAATTAGATCATTATTGTATAATATATAAGAGTAATATTGTATTAAAATCATGTCATTTATTCATTACAGTAATTCCACAATGGAGAGAAGTGCAGTGGAAAAGGTTTCATTATCCTTCACTCCTGATTTATATCATTAGTTAATAATAAATGATTGAATGAATAATAAACTCTGTAAACTGATACAAAAACCCAATTAATTGTACATTTTCTTTCCTCAGACAAGATGAAATGTTTGCTAATCTCAAGAAATTTCAGGTTTGTAATACAGTCGAACAGCTCAACTTCCTCTTTTATGGATTAGTTGGAGCAGGAAAATCCAGCACCATAAACACCATCAGAAGCATCTTTGAAGGACGTCTGTATGTCAACTGCTTGGCTGCTGCAGGATCTACTACGAGTCACACTCTCTCTGTGAGTTTACACACTTCATGTCACGTGTTTGAACTCGGTGTTTGTTGTATGTGTGGTGCATTTAACAAAGTCATTATTGGTAAAACATCTTTTTTTCTCCACTACTTCCAGTTTGGAAGATACAGATTTAAAAATGAAAAGAAATCGTTTCCTTTTGCCTTCTATGATGTAATGGGTGCAGAAGCAGAAGAAAAAGCTGGTGTGAACACTCAAGACATCATCAGTGCTTTAAAAGGAAACATGAAAGAGGGCTACAAGGTAAAGTGTTCACATTACTGTGTTCAGCTCTTATCACTCAATCACACTGTATGGAACTCTGTAGGAAACACGTGTCTATAAAACCCTACCAGTGTAACCAGTGTATCTGAAATATCATCCAAACGTTTTCTTTCAGTTCATCTCTAATGGTCCAGTGTCTGAAAGTGACCAGTGTTACAAGCGAAATCCCAGTCTGGATGATCAGATGCACTGCCTGGTGAACGTCATAGCAGCCGACAAGATTTCAATGATGGACAATAAATTTCTCAATAAATGGAAGACGATCAGAGAAACAGCGAGCAGTATGGGTGAGTCAGTTCATCTTCTTATAGTTACACAAGTGTATCCTTGTCAGCATGTGCTCTCAGAGAAACTCAGGATTCTTCTTCTAGTTAAAAATGTATGTTGCCTATGAAATGATGTGGGCACAAGGTGATATTTTACTGATTTCAAATTAACAACACATGAAATTCAGAAATTGATTAAAGACATCAGATCTGTTTAATGCGAGTGGTTAACAGTGTTTATCTGTACCTGCCTGTGCTACAGGAATCCCTCAAGTGCTTTTCATAACACATGTAGATCGTGGGTGTCCATTAATCAAGGACAATTTGCAAAACGTCTACAAAAGCAGAAAGATCAAAGAGAAAGTGAGTCCTTTTCTAAAACTCAAATAAACGTGTGTATTTATACCGACACTAACGTGTGTGTGTGTTTGTGTGTGTATTTATTTGTGTGTATTTATACCGACACTAAAGTGTGTGTGTTTGTGTGTGTATTTATTTGTGTGTATTTATACCGACACTAACGTGTGTTTGTTTGTGTATTTATACCGACACTAAAGTGTGTGTGTTTGTGTGTGTATTTATTTGTGTGTATTTATACCGACACTAAAGTGTGTGTGTTTGTGTGTATTTATTTGTGTGTATTTATACCGACACTAACGTGTGTGTGTTTGTGTGTGTATTTATTTGTGTGTATTTATACCGACACTAACGTGTGTGTGTTTGTGTGTGTATTCAGATGATTCAGTGCAGTAATCTCACAGGTATCCCCATGAACCTCATCTTCCCTGTGGTGAACTACCATGAGCAGATCAACATGAACACGGATATAAACTGCCTGATGCTGGATGCTTTAAAGATTATTGTCCACTGGGCGAATGATTACGTGAAGAAATGTTCCGACAACCAAACTTCACATCAGGAATGAAATGAATAAAGAAATTTCACAGAAATCCATCAGCTCCTTAATCCTAAATGATGAGAGTAAATATGATTATTAAAGATAAAGGAGTTTGACTACAACTCTTGATTTTTACAAAGCAAACTTGGAAAGTGCTGATTTGAGTGTTTCAGGAAAATGTAATGTCATGAACATTGAAATTTATATCACATTTGACTTTATTGTATGAAATGAATTTAGATTGTACATGATTGAGGAATTGATTTATTGTGGAACATCCGGGGAACCAGACTGAATTATTTCAGGTTCTAGATAACATGTAGATCTGAAGCTGAAAGAGAGGGATTCAGATATTTTATACTTCTTTCATTTAAGTTTCTAAGTTTCATGGTAGTTATACTGATCATGTTTCCAAAATAAATAAAAAAAATAAAAAAATATTTTCAAATTGCGACTTTATTTCTTGCAAATCTTCAGGAAAGTGGCATCGCTTCTTCTCCAGCTTTAATATTACAGAGCAGCGTGTGAACATTACAGTCAGGAGATCACTACAATCACCAGGTCACAAAGAGCAGATCGTGAAACCACACTGGAAATAATCCTTTATGATTTTTATCTGGAGGAAACGTACGCAAGCGCAGGGTATTCACAAAGAAAAATCCTGATCTCATAATTATGACTTACTATCTCATAATTTTGAGATCCTGATCTCAATTACGACTTACCAACTCGTAATTATGACTTAATATCTCATAATTACTACTAAATATCTCATAATTACCACTAAATATCATAATTACGATTTATTATCTCATAATTACTACTTAAGATCTTATAATTACGACTTATTCTCATCATGATGATTTATGATGATGTTTTTTTGTTTCTCTGTGCGAATGCACTGCGCTTCAGTAGAAACGGTCTTTTATAATCACGTGCACTAAATAGTTTCACTTTCGATTTCACAGTTGAATCGCTTTAACGGAAAGCAGCGAAAAATTACGACGTCAGACGGAAGAAATATCGAGCAGCACACACACCGAGTAACACACTACAGCAATAACACAATGTAAGTCGTTTATTTTGTTTAGAAAGATCACATGTAATGTGCAAAAACACAACCTGCTCAATTCTACTAAATATATGAGGACAGAAAACACGGCTTTACTGACTGCATTGTTGTTGTGCCAGTGTTCATTACAGTTACAACATGGTGTTTTTTGTATATAGATTTAAAGATGGGAGGATCTCCAGCCAAACCTGGTATGTAACACAAACTCAATATTACAGAAATGCTGACTGGGACATTAAAAATGTACATTTATATCTCGCTCATGTTTACTGTTGGTACAAATGGTGAAGTATCAACCAGGTGTCGTGTTCATAAATACAACCTCGTTTCCCAAACATGAAACGTTGTTTAGACACTGCAAGAAAAAGAAAACGTCCATCTAAACACTTTAACAACAACTTTCTAAAATTAGGTGTGTCGGAATCTGGGGTCCTTCCTGCAAAGCAGTTTTTCCACCAGATGTCGCTGTTTTGATAATGAAGTCCCTCATCAGCTCCTATTGTTTCCACCTGATTTTCTTGTAATCCCTGTGTTTATCTCCCCTTTTTGTTCTGGTTTCGTTTTGTAAGAATGATTTTATCATCATACATGAACATATGTTTTATTCTAACTTCATGAAGTTTAAAAGAAATTTGCAAATGCAACATGTGGAAGATGAAGAACAGGACTGAGAGATTTGCTCGGCATTTACATGGATATAAACTAGGAAATTTACCATCAGTGTGTGTTTTGTAACATGTGTTTCTGATGATCTATTTAACAGAGTTTGTCACATTTCTGGCTGATAAAATTGTTACACGTGGAGGAACAGTTACTCTTCTATGTGAGGCAAACACAGAAGAAGTAACGGCAACGTGGAAAAAAGACGGCAGTAAATTGTTATGTGTAGCGGGCAAACACAAAGTGTACAAAATAGGTACAACATTTACTTTGGAAATTTTAAATGCTGATGAGACTGATGAAGGGAAATACACTTTAACCCTCAGCAATGATCAGGGATCTGCATCATGTTCCGCCCTCGTCAGAGTCGGTAAGTAACATTATATTATTACCTGATTTAACTATAACATACACATAAATACTGATCATTTAAATATTATAATATTCAACACTGCAAATGGAAACCTCATGAAATAAAACAGAACTAAACTTTAGTATAAAATAGACACAATAATAATATTGTATTAATAACGTGTATTTATTCATTACAGAAATGAAGCAATGGAGAGAAGTGCGATGGCAAAGGTATCATTATCCTTCAATCCTGATTTTTATCTTCTAACACATTCACTGTTTTTACTGTAACAGTTATAACTGATATATAAACTAACAAACTGATAGATTTTACATTTTATTTTCTCAGTCAAGCTGAAATGTTAAATAACATCAAGAGATTTAACATTTGTAATGAAGTTGAAGAGCTCCACTTCCTCTTGTATGGACCAGTTGGAGCAGGAAAATCCAGCATCATAAACACCATCAAAAGCATCTTTGAAGGACGTCTGTTTGTAAACTGCCAGGCTGCTGCAGGATCTACTACGAGTCACACACTCTCTGTGAGTCCATAATATACTGTGTGTGTGTGTGTGTGTGTGTGTGTGTGTGTGTGTGTGTGTGTGTGTGTGTTACATTTATCAAAGTAAATGTTTTAAAACTAAATGTTTTTTCTCAACATCTTCCAGTATGAAAGTTACAGACTTGAAGATGAAGAAGGATCGTTTCCTTTTGCCTTCTATGATGTAATGGGAACAGAAGAAAAAGCTGGTGTGAACACTCAAGACATCATCAGTGCTTTAAAAGGTCACATGAAAGAGGGCTACAAGGTAAAGTGTTCGTTACAAACAGTGATTTGGAACAAGTCCTAGTCTATTTTATTGGCTTGTACGGCCGGAGCAGACCTGTTTTAACCTGTTTTAACCTGTTTACCATAGTTTGGTGCACAGAAAGTTAGAAAAAAACTTTCTTAAAAATTCTTAAAGGTTGATTCTTGAACAGCGTCACTGTAAAACTCTACGAGTGAAACCAGTGTTCCTGATACCATCCAAATCTGTGCTACTGTATATGACCACACAAACTCTAGAACTTTTACTTTCTCTTTTCTTCAGTTCATCTCGAGTGCTCCGTTGTCTGAAAGTGACTTTTATTACAATCGAAATCCCAGTCTGGGTGATCAGATGCACTGCCTGGTGAACGTCATAGCAGCCGACAAGATTTCACTGATGAGCGATGAATATATAAAAAAATGGAAGACTATCAGAGAAACAGCGAGCAGTATGGGTGAGTCATATATTATTCATACAGACATTAACACCAACTTTTTTTGTGGCTCCAAATCTGTTTTTGTAATAATTTCAACAAAAAGACATTATTCTGTCATGGAAATAGTGTTCAAGCACATTAACAACAGATTAAATTGTTTTTATTGAAATCACACTTTGCGTTACGAAAGCACTAGATTTGGCAACCTGCCTGACAAAAACTTCTCAATTTAAATAATTTATCAGACTGATTTTTCACACTGATGAGATATACAATGAAATTACAGTTTTTTATCTGTGTGTTTATCTGAGTGTGTATCTAAATGTGTATCTGTGTGTATCTGTGTGTATGTGTGTGTATCTGTGTGTGTTCTACAGGAATCCCTCAGGTGGTTTTCATGACGAGAGCAGACTGTGAATGTAAAATAACAAAGGAGAATTTGCAAAACATCTACAAAAGCAAAAAGATCCGAGATAAAGTGAGTTATTTTGGTGACTGTAATTTGCATCACTGCAACGATTCCTAACTACAATTTGAAACTAAATAACGTGTGTTTTTCTGTGTGTATCCAGATAATTCAGTGCAGTAATCTACTGGGTGTACCAGTGAACCTCATCTTCCCTGTCGTGAACTATAATAAGGAGACCAACGTGAACACGGATATAAACTGCCTGATGCTGGATGCCTTAAGAAATATTGTCCCCTGGGCGAATGATTACGTGAAGAAATGTTCCAACAGGCAAAATTCACATCAGCAATCAAACTATGAGTAAAGAAAATAAAACCTTTAAATCACAGAAAATATAAAAAGCAGTGCGACACACAACTTGAAAATCTAATGGATTCATATTAGTAAAATCCATCCAACATCACAAGAACAGACTGAATTATTTCAGGTTCTAAAAGATGAAAAAGAGGGTTTCAAATACTAAAAACAGTCTATTCATTTATCATGTTTTAATATGACTATAACATGCACCTAAATGTTCTAATCTTTTAGACAATATTGTTCATTTAAATTACAAAGCTGAAGAACACTTTAGAAAAATGTTATAAGTTGAAGAACACCTATATTTGTGTCTGCACACAAACCTATTCCATGCTCTCATTGTTTTTTTTTTATATATATATACTAAAGTTATGAATTTATAGCATCATTTTGTATACTGTATATATATATACACATTAATTTAACAAATATAATAAACAAAGCAAAATAGCAGTTTCTTGCTTCAAATACAAATAAGGAACTGTATCTTTTCTGTGAAGAACGTCACGAGCTGGAAGTTTTGAATAACGTTGTACGATGGGTTAATGACTGCAAACAAGAGTGTAAATTTGCATAATTATCAAGAGCCATTTTTTTTATGCAAATATACTTTACATTTATAGCAGCGAGACATCGAAGCTTTACACTGCCACATTTCCAGTATTATGTACAATATTTAACTTTTTTTACTTTTAAACTTGTGTCAAATCTCAATCTAAAACAATGGAAATACTTTCTCATATTTTGTGAAGGTGAAGTTTGGTTCACTTGTTGAAGACAATGTTCTAGTGTAGCACCTTGTTATTGTGTCTGCAAATTTTTTTTTACATAAATACAGTAAATAAATAAATATAAATAAACATTGTTGTGTGTTTTTGTGTATCCAGATGTGTGCAGGCAGTAATGCATTCAGTGGACCTGTGAACTGAATCTTTATCGACTGTGGCACTACTTTTTACAATGTTTACAGTAGGTTTATTTTAACAGAAATTAAGAATATACAAAAATTAAAAACATTAGTGTAGCACCTTGTTATTGTGTCTGCAAATTTTTTTTTACATAAATACAGTAAATAAATAAATATAAATAAACATTGTTGTGTGTTTTTGTGTATCCAGATGTGTGCAGGCAGTAATGCATTCAGTGGACCTGTGAACTGAATCTTTATCGACTGTGGCACTACTTTAAGGAGACCAACATAAATGATGACAAATTACATTGAAACAAATATTAGCAGCCAAACTATTAATCAATAAATTGGTTTAAAAAAAAAATTACAGTTAAAGCAACATGGAAATTCTGCCTGATTAATTTAATTATATTATCATTGTAATAAAAAACAACAAAAAAAAAAAAACATGATACTTTAAGCTGATTGATGGAACACAACATGATCTTATATTTCTGTTATAGTACTTATTATACTATAATATATATTATTGTTCTTTTTTCTTCAATAATTGTTGGAGTAGCAGAATATAGTTTTAGTATTTAACAGTATTTTACATTTTCTTTAATGTGGGACAGTATTTTTAAGTTTGGGTGCTATAGAACAGTCTAGAATGTTTACAGTAGGTTTATTTTACCAGAAATTAAGAATATACAAAAATTAAAAACATTATTATGTTCCTCTCGGTTTTAGAGCATGTTTGTGGAGATTTGTGGAGATTAATCCCAAAGGTGTTGAATATGTTTGAAGCTCTATAGCAGAAGATCTTCCACTTAAACCCATATTAAGCATAAAGACATTATAAACAGCTGTGTGCCTCCAACTTTGTGGTAATAGTTTGGGTGAAACCACGTGGTGTGGCTGGAAAAGTCATGTGTTCCAAAACTTTACTCTCTATAGTGTAGATTAACGTCATCACTGATCACTGGATGAATAATTACTGATAAAATATAAAGTTCAGTCATTTCCCCTACACATTTTAGAGGAAAGTAAAGTCAGTTTACTAAATGAACACAATGGAGTTAAATGGAGTTTATTAAAACTCTACACAATTCCTCTAGAAGGTGGTGAACAATCAGGTGCTGTAACTGAATTCAGCGTGTTAAACTGTAATTAAATGAACCTGTTTAACTGCATTTCATCTCAACAATAGAGTCGGATTATAGACAACTTCATTTCTGTTCTGTTGGTTTAGATGAACCCGTTTAAATGCATTTTCTCTGAACAATAAAGTCAGATAAGTCAGATAACTTCATTTCAAAACTTCAGTATTCTGGCTTCTGACCAGTACGAGTAATAAAACCTCAATGGAAGCTGATAGTACAACTCGGAGTTAATCATGTGACTGAACCATCCTTAATTCCTCCCAGTGCAGTTGTATTATAAAACAATTAAACAGCAATAAATATTCTATAGTAAATATATGCTACTAGGAAATCTGATTGACAGAAAGTGGGAATTCTGATGGGAAACAACTTCAATCAGTTCCAGACTGCTCATGCTCCTCTTTCCTTTTCTTTTTTCCACTCCTCTAGGTCTCTATGTTCAAGAAGTTTAAGATTGCACAGGTCATAAACTGTAACTCTCATTGTTAAAAAATGTTCCAGCAAAAGTCAACCAACCGGCTATAAAACCATTAACTACAAAAACACCACCAGATAGTTTTACTTTCTGTTTCACAGTTTTACTCCTCCCTCTGCACAGGTATCACAAAACCCTCGGGAGACAAACAACGAGAAGAAACACGTACTGAGCTGCACAAACAGACATCAGACAGAGAAACACACACAGACATCAGACGGAAAAACACACAGACATCAGACGGAAAAACACACAGACATCAGACGGAAAAACACAGGTAATAACACAAGGTACATTTTGTTTATAAACAGCATATGTATAGAGTATATAATAGGTACATAAAGAGTATATATAAAGTATATTTAGAGTATATAAAGTGTAAATATAGAGTGGTGATGGAGTATAAATAGAGTGGTTATAGAGTATTTATAGAGTATTTATAGAGTATATATAGAGTATTTATAGAGTATTTATAGAGTATATATAGAGTATATAAAGTGTATATATAGAGTGGTTAT
Source organism: Silurus asotus (assembly GCA_024362625.1). NCBI lineage: Eukaryota > Metazoa > Chordata > Actinopteri > Siluriformes > Siluridae > Silurus > Silurus asotus. The sequence continues at coordinate 15,188,644 of MU545793.1, read as the reverse complement.
AGAGTATATATAGAGTGGTTATAGAGTATATATAGAGTGGTTATAGAGTATATGAAAAGTATATAAAGATGTACTGTAAATGTATATAAAGGTAATAATAAACATTTATTTTACGTTTTGTTGCGTTTTCTTTTTCTTTACACATTAACATTATCTAACACTAACACTGTAGAGATTCTCACGTGTGTATTTGTCTTTATAACAGATTAAAATATGGGATCATCTCCATCCAAACCTGGTATGTAACACAAACAGACTTATTTCTACATTACAGTAACGCTGAATGAGACAGTGGTTTTATTATAAATATTTATATTTGTTTCTCAATTAAAAGCAGTTTAAAGTGACAGATGTGAAAAGATGAGATTAAACTTCCATAAATACACACAAAAACACACACACACACACACACACACACACACACACACACACACACACACACACACACATTTTATATATTGTATATGCCATTTGCTATTCAGTGTGATTTTTTTCTTATCTGTGTAACAGAATTTGTCACAGTTCTGGCTGATAAAACTTTTTCTACAAATGGACAAAACGTTATCCTTCGATGTGAAGCAAATACAGAATATGTAACAGCAACATGGGAAAAAGACGGCAGCAAATTGCTATGTGTAGAGGGCAAACACCGTGTGGACAAAATTGGTAAAAATTGTGTTTTGGAAATTGTAAAACCTGAAGGAAGTGATGAAGGGAAATACACTTTAACCCTGAGCAACACATCGGGGTCTGTATCATGTTCCGCCCTCGTCAGAGTCGGTAAGTAACATTATATTATTACCTGATAAAAATAGTAATGCTAATAATAGCTAATGCTTATCATGTAAATAAGCAGAGACTGATTATTCATTTATAAATAATTAAAATATTTAACACTGCAATTTTGCAATTTTTGAAAAAATATAATATTGTATAATATATAAGAGTAATATTGTATTAAAATCAAGTCATTTATTCATTACAGTAATTCCACAATGGAGAGAAGTGCAGTGGAAAAGGTTTCATTATCCTTCACTCCTGATTTATATCATTAGTTAATAATAAATGATTGAATGGATAATAAACTTTATAAACTGATACAAATGTACATTTTCTTTCCTCAGACAAGATGAAATGTTAAATAATCTGAAGACTTTTAAAGTTTGTAATACAGTCGAACAGCTCAACTTCCTCTTTTATGGATTAGTTGGAGCAGGAAAATCCAGCACCATAAACACCATCAGAAGCATCTTTGAAGGACGTCTGTATGTCAACTGCTTGGCTGCTGCAGGATCTACTACGAGTCAGACTCTTTCTGTGAGTTTACACACTTCATGTCATGTGTTTTAACTCAGTGTATGTTGTGTGTGTGGTGCATTTAACAAAGTCATTATTGGTAAAACATCTTTTTTTTCTCCACTACTTCCAGTTTGGAAGTTACAGACTTGAAGATGAAGAAGGATCGTTTCCTTTTGCCTTCTATGATATAATGGGTGCAGAAGCAGACGCAAAAGCTGGTGTGAACACTCAAGACATCATCAGTGCTTTAAAAGGTCACATAAAAGAGGGCTACAAGGTAAAGTGTTCACATTACTGTGTTCAGCTCTTATCACTCAATCACACTGTATGGAACTCAGTAGGAAACACGTGTCTCTATAAAACCCTACCAGTGTAACCAGTGTATCTGAAATATCATCCACACTTTTTCTTTCAGTTCAGCTCTAATGGTCCAGTGTCTGAAAGTGACCTTTATTACAATCGATATCCCACTCTGAGTGATCAGATGCACTGCCTGGTGAACGTCATAGCAGCCGACAAGATTTCAATAATGGACAATACATTTCTCAATAAATGGAAGACGATCAGAGAAACAGCGTGCAGTATGGGTGAGTCAGTTCATCTTCTCCATTATAATAGTTTATCCTTGTCAGCATGTGTTCTCAGAGGAACTCAGGATTATTTCAGGAGTCAAAAATTAACATTGCCTATTTAATGATGTGGATGTGAGTGTGAGAAAATCTAAATAAAGACCTCAGTGAAATTTTACTGATTTACGATTCAAGCCCTTGAAGCTGAAATTCATACAATCCATAGATCGACTCAATTAACTTATTTTTCTTCAATTTGGTATATTATATATATATACGCAGGCAATTGCATCATTTTTCTCGTGGTAATAATAATGTTACATGTGCCTATTTTATTATAGTATTCTCAGGTTTATTTTGTGTATCTCTGTACTTTATCTCTGCTTCATTCAGCCTAAAATATGACATGCTTATAAATATTCAGACCCTTTGCAGCAACACTTTGAAATTAGCTCAGGTGCCTCGTTTGTAGCTGAGATTTTTCTACACCTTGACTGGAGTCTACCTGTGGGAAAGTTTATTGATTGGACATGATTTGGAAAGGCACCTCTCTGACAATGCAGATCAGTGCAAAAAAAAACAAGTCTTAAGGTGAAAGGAACTGCAGATCCCAGAGGAAAGCATCTCCTCAGTGCAAACAAAATCCCATTTGGAGTTTAACAAGCACCTGAAGGACTCTCAAACTTTGTGGCACAATATTCTCTGGTCTGATGAAACCAAGATTAAACTGATTGGCCTCAATTGTAAATGTTATGTCTGGAGGAAAACCATGCAAAATTCATCACCTGCCCAAAACCATCTGAACAGTAAAGGTTGATGCAATGGTTGGTTTTCTGCAGCAGTTACTGGGATACTGGTCAGGGTTGAGGGAAAACTAAATGGAGCAAAGTACAAAGATCTCATTAATAAAAACCTGTTCCAGAGCACACAGGACTTCAGTCAGGGCCAAGGGTTCACCTTCCTAATAAGAAAAAGAAACTGAATTTTTAGCATATATGATATTATTCTAGCATATATATATATATATATTTATTATTATTATTTCCTGTTTGTGCTACAGGAATCCTACAAGTGGTTTTCATGACGACAGTAGATTGTGCATGTGAATTAACCAAGGAGAATTTGCAAAACATCTACAAAAGCAAGAAGGTCCAAGAGAAAGTGAGTTATTTTGCTGTAATGAGACTGTAATGTGCATCACTGCAGTACTCAACATTCTACATCACTGACACTAAAGTGTGTATTTATACTGACACTAACGTGTGTGTGTTTCTGTGTGTATTCAGATAACTCAGTGCAGTAATCTCACAGGTATTCCCATGAACCTCATCTTCCCTGTGGTGAACTATAATAAGGAGACCAACATGAACACGGATATAAACTGCCTGATGCTGGAGGCCTTAAAAAATACTGTCCTCTGGGCGAATGATTATGTAAAGACCTGTTCCAACAACCAAAATTTACATCAGGATTCAAATGAATAAATAAAAAAAATCACAGAAAAGCAGAGCAACACACAATCTGAAAATCTAATTAATTATTATTACTCAAATCCATTAACTTTTCAATCCCAAATGATGAGTAAATGGGATTATGATAGATTAAGAAGTTTAATGATACACATATACAGATATCATTCATGATTTATATATAGATATAAAATTCTGTCCTGAAAATTTAACACTTTATAACATTCATTTCTGTTTCTTTGGTGTTTAAAAGGAATTTAATTTTCTTCATGGTTACGGAATTTATTCATTGCGAAACATCAGAATCATCATTATTGCTGACTATCATTGGGTGCATGTATAAGACATTTGTCAGGGTGCTGGGCTATAAAAATATAAAACAACAAAAAAATGGAAAGAATAAATAATACATGAAGACAGACATTAAACTATATTTGTAAAACAGACTATAATGAGCATGTTTTTGAATAAAATGATCACAAATAATGATTTTCTTGTTTAAATTGAACTATAAAAAAACACGTTTGATTTCTTTTTTTATATGAAACTGGATGAGCAGATGTACATGAACAAATGAAATGTAAGTTCCGTCTCTGCAACACTTTCCCTGAATTAAAACACTTCTTTGATTGGTTGACAGTTTTTTTTTCGGCTCTAATATTTCCATGCATACAACACTTGAGATAAACCAAAGTTACCTTGAAGCACTTCAGTGCAACATTAAGAGGCTCTCAGCTGCACAACATGACCACCTTCTAGTGCTTTTACACAGTCAGCATAATCACCATCACTGAGAAATTACAGGCGTAAATCCTGGTGCTGTCAGAACCTTCCACATAATATAAAGGACATTTGCCATGTGTTATGAGTGAATATTGAGGTAGAATTACTGTTTCAGATGATAGAATGAGACTGGACCAAACATCCAACCACTTTTGTTTTCCAATGACAACCATTACAGAGACAGCACACAAATGAATCCAACAAGGAAGACTCTACTAGGAAGAGTAAGCAGGTTTGTGTGAAGTGTGTTGGAAAGTGGTCTATTTAAGTGAAGCTGAAATTTTCCCGAACTTTTTATATCAATTCTGGGTGCAAGCAGCACTGCTTTTTTTTCTAACCAGAAAGTATGCTTGGATCCATTTGAGGCACGAGACATGGAAGTTTGGATACATCTGGAGGAGTAAAGAAGTCTGAGGCAGACCGCCACCAGGTTGTGCAACATTAGAGATGGATAGAGAGCATAAGGGTATCTTCAGGCAGAGCTTTGTGACGATGGTCGCCCCCTGGAGGAGCACAAACGCCAAGGGCAGGGGGTTCCGTTTTTTCACCGTGATTGCATTAAGCCAGCAGTAATCATCAAGCCAAACAGAAATGCAGGATGTATCTACCGGTACACGAGTAATCAAGGAGATAATCTTGCAAGAAGTGAGTGTTTTAACATCCTTAAATATCCGGTGGAACGAGAAAAGTGAGAAGATCGCTGCTGAACCGGAAGTGTGGCTGTAGATCCTGATTGTAGCAATGACGGGAAACCAGTCTTGGGCATATTCATATTTTTATCTCTCGCAGTTGCTCAGGATGTTTTATGCTGCTACTTATTTCAACATTTACACTGCAATTAATAGAAAATCTAAGAGACTACAGAAGAGCTGCATTAGTACATGTTTGTAAAATGCAAATACCAACCCTGAAAATAAAATAATTGATTACAGTAAGAGGATAAAAAAGAAACTTTGAGCTGAAATTGCATCATCATGGTGACAAGAGAGAACCTGCCATACTGTAAAGAAAGTAGTGAATTCTTATTTTGATCATCACTGCATATATTGTATATATATGCTATACATTACACATTGTGACCTGGTGCAAACTATTCATTTCTTCTCCATGATCCTCCTAATTTCTCAGTGTGTTTCTTAATCGACCGAGTTCCTTATTTGCCCGAGCAGGTGTGTTTTTCAGAGCAGAGAACAGAGGTGAAGTCACACTGGGAATAACACAGTGTACTGCAGGTGAAGACCCGACTCTCAGTCTCTGCCACGAGCTGTTCAGTTGCTCGGGTTTTTATTTTTACCTGACTTTGCTCTTTTGCAGAAGTGGAGCAGAGCAGCCACGAGCACACTGAACATGTTCTGCCCTTGTGGTATTTCAGACACAATGGTTTTTTTTCTTTTTTTTTCCATGGTGTGTATTTTGACAAACTGTATGTCAAGCTTGCCAGGTGACAGTGAAAATGTTATTTTTTGTGTATGAATGCGCACACACACACACACACACACACACACACACACACACACACACACACACACACAGCTCCTGGATCGTGAGGCAAGGTCTTGTGAAGGTCATGGGTTTTGCATCATGGAAACGCAATAATATTCGCATCATGTTCTATAGTGCACACTCACGCATCTCATGGGCAGCAGAAGAAGTCACCGTCTGTGCTCATGATCACTGATAAATCTCCAATCAGCTTTTACACACACATGTTCATTTTGTAGGCCACATGAGCATTGGGAGCTTATCTGCTTCCAATACAGTATTCAATATCAAGGTTTTTTCATGTTCTCAGGTTTGCCACAGTGTGGTGAAGACAACAGTACAGCTTTCTCCTGATGTTTACACGCAGCACTGCAGACTCAGCACTTCTCATTGCCTGACTTATGTCTCTGTCCCATGGATGATTTATTCCAAGAGAAACTCCAGGCTGCAGAATTCATCTTACCCTGTCCCTGTAAGCCCCCTTTTTCATACTAGTGAGTTATGCCACAGAAAGCACTAGGTGGAGCACTAGGTGGAGCTGTACGAGCACTCAAAACATTTTCTCAGATTATATCACATGATCAGATGCTTAGACACCAAAACTGAGACATGAGTGATCACAGAGAAAGATACAATTGGGATTTGAAGTACTTCTCCTACTCTAACTACTACTACTACTACTACTACTACTACTAATAATAATAATATGAAGTAATTAAAATAAAATAATTTCATTTCGCTTCTGTGCATCATTTACATTTACATTTGCGGCATTTAGCAGACGCCCTTATCCAGAGCGACGTACAAAAGTGCTTTAAATCTCTAGTAGTGAATAAATCTTACACTGGTACGAAAGATTCATCATTACATTACATTACATCATTACAATGAATTATGAAGCAATCAAGTTTTTTTGAGCAGCAGATTCAGGATCTTTAAAATCATTAAATAAAGAGAATATTCTCAGCCCAGCTCCAGCCATGACATTTATATTTATTGCATTTGGATTATTTTGGCATTCACATTTATAATGTTGTGTGTATGAAATTTGGAGATCAAATAAATGCATGTGAACACTTACATGGTGTTTCATCTCGGCCTAGAAACCAGCAGTCATTTTGAAATTGTGTATGTGTGTGTGTGTGTGGAAATCTACATTGTTTGTTTTACACATTTTAATGTTGAACCCAGTCCATGTTTTCCCCCCCAAAAAAAGTGTTATAATAATAATGCAATAAATTTTCCATTGTTTAAAAATCTCTGTAAAGATTAAATTAAATATAAAAAAAAAAACAGTTTAATTTTCCAACACAAATTAATATTTTAAGTAATGCAGGTACCAGTGGATGCATGTGCAGTTTAAAAGCGTTTTAGCGATAAATCAAAATCAGTCGAAATCCAAAATCATAAATCTATAACATGCAGACTTCGAGCAACGTAAATGAGTAAAAGCAGGAATGTAAACAACAGAAAAAAGGCTCAGGGGCAAAGAATGCAAACATGATCCAAAAAGTTTGTTAAGGCAGACGGCAAAACAGTGAGAAATACTTTATAGGAAAAGCAAACAGGGACATGAAGGAATATATTTACAAAATAATCAGAGTGAAAACTAAAGATTGTGGGCAACAAGGACACGAGGAAATAATGGTTCATTTGAAATGCTACATGGCAACAACGGGGTCTCCGAGAACGAGCCCAAACAACGAGACAGTAACATTAATGGCAACAAAACAAAAAAAGGCACAGAAGGTCGAATTTGATCAAATATTTAGATTTCCTCTCTCAGTGGTCCTTTCCTTCAGACCCAATCAATCTATTGACCTTTTCCCTCCAGCATGCCCTTTTCCTCTATTTAACTCCGTCTATTTCTGCTCCCTTATGATTATTCCATCGTTTTTTTTTTCTTTTCTCTTTTTCTGAAAATACTCTTGGAACAGTGCTGGATGAAAGCGGTGGTGTTTTCTGGCAGAATTGGGGCGAGAGCACAAGGGAGTGGGTGTTGGTGGAGTCGAGTGACAGGTCATAATAAGACATTTTGCAGTGATGGCGGCCATCTAACAGCTACAGTTCAACTGGGCCAGGCCACAGAAGGAGTGAGAGAATGAGGATAAAATGTAGAGAGAGAGAGAAAGAGAGAGAGAGAGAGAGAGAGAGAGAGAGAGAGAGAGAGAGAGAGGAAGAGAGAAATAATGGATGTCACTGGCACTTTTCCCTCGCACAGTTTTCCCCCATGGGGCATTTCTTTTCCCAACACGTACTAAACAACTTCACCCTGCTGTCATGGTGCAATTATATAATGGGATTTTGATCCTTAAATGTTAAATGCACAGTCACGACTGAGAGCTCAAGCTTTTAGCCTCTTATCGTGGACCAAATCACACCCTATTCATCCCCATTCATCCCTTGCTTACCTCAGAAAAAACACAAATCAGTCCTTGCCATGGAAGCGATCACTTATCCTGCTGAGAAGAACACACAAAGCACTCCGGGCAGAAAACTGCACGAGGGGATGGATGTAAGAACCAGATCAAGCTGATACTTATCAAACCATTTTGAACCAGATCTTAAGCAGGACAAAAGAGATGGAGTGATGGAGGAGAAAAGGTACCGGGCAGGAACGAGCATGAACGTGAATGGGAAAAAGAAGTGCAGGGCAGAAAATTAACAAACCCGCCTGTCTGGCATCAATAAACAAGCCATAGTCATCGGTTTCTACAACTAGTTCATCATGAATTGGCCTGAACAGAGTCTGGCACCAGTGATGTCGACCGTGGCTTGTTTATTAGTGAAAGACAGGCTGGTTTGTGTATTGCTATACAAACTGATGTCCTGGGATACATGGACACAACATGGAATAATGAAGAGAACAAAAGAGTGGCAGTCTTTAAAGACTTCAGAAGTCAATCAGGAACCCTGAGTGTACAAGCATCAAATCTTGAGGCAGATGGGGTCCGATTTCAGACAGCCAGAATAGAACTTTGAGACTGAGGTGGGCACAAACACCACACAGACCTGGTGGCCATCATTTGATAGAACACCATGAATCCGTGGTGGTGTTATGATCTGGGGAATGTTTTCTTAGCACACTTTGGGCCTGTTAATACCAATAAGACCCAATCATCCCCTCACGCCAATGTCTGCTGGAGTTTTATTGCTGATCATGTGCATTTCTTAACGGCCCACAACTGACCTGTCTCCTATTCATAGCATGGAAATGTCATAAAGCACAAGTTATCTCGAACTAGTTTCATGAACATGGAATAAAAGAAAAGAGAAAAGAAAATGAAGACGAGGATCAGCTGATTAGCTTCTCCACAATAAATAAACAAATTAAACATCTTAAATAAAATCTTGTTCTTTTTGTCACTAATTTAAACCCCCTCAAAATAATCAGTTTTTTCCCCCCAAAGTGAAGAGAAAGCAGATGTTTGTTGGCAAGGTGTTTAACAAAGATAAAGGCATCGGATTGCTGTTGACTCAGCACCCAGCCGAAAAAGCTTCATGATCGATACATCATCAATCATCGCATTTAATGTGAGCGCCACCAAACGAGGGCTGGAATGAGAATAGGGGGATTATGCCGGATAGGGTTGAAAGACAAGCATCTTTGAGGATTTGCATGTTAAAGCCAAATGGACAAAAGAGAACAATACAGAGAGGCGAGAAAAACACTGGTCACGATCAATACCACAAGGACGTTTCAGTGTTTCACTGTGTTCATGAAAATCCCTCGTGAGTTTTTTAATGAAAGATCAGAAGGTCTGTACACAAGGACTGACAAATATAATGACACATTATGTCTCTTACTTTAAATAATCGCTTTTAATAACATCCCATGAGTCAATGCTTTGGAAAATATATATATACACATGTCTCATAATCCATTAATACCCAAAAAAATCTATACCAAAACTTCTGAGATTTAGTAATAATAATATTTTATTTATAGGTTCTTTACATGACATTTAAAGACACATTACATACAATAAAAACACAAATTTAAAATAATGAAACACTACACAACCAATTAAACATAATACAATGTCATAAAAATTTCTGTCTGAAACGATGCGTTTTTAAACAAGATTTGAAATTAGAGCCGCTGTTGTGAATATCTAGAGGAAGTCGATTACGCAAGTGGAGCAGCGAGCATAGATGCCAAACGTATACAAGAAAGAACTAAGAACGATGAGATCATGGCTGAAAAAGTGGAGCAGCGCTCTAATAGAACTTGACAACTTGTGCCTGGACTGATTACCAGCCCACCATGAGTTTAGACCTTCTCTAACTGGATGACGGTGGACCATCCAGCTTCAGGGATTCTGTAACGTGATATGCTCAGACTCGTGTTCTTGGCTGTCAGGAGTGGAAACTTATGTAGCCTTCAGCTTCTGCAGCTCATCAATATTGGATGTTGATATATTTGAAGATTTTCCTCACCCTGGTTGTACACATTGCTTTTTTGGGTTGTTATAAAAATCCCATGAGAGCAGCAAAACCAGCCTGGAAGCAAAATCCGTGTCCTGGTTAAAAGTCACTGAGACTTGATGAGACATTTACCTGAAGTTCTTGCTCTGTATCTGTATTGTGCATCTGCCACATGATTGGCTGATTGAACATCAGAAATGAGCAGGTATTTTTAACGTTTCTTCTACAGCTGGTCAGTCCACTAAAACATCGTAATCGAAATGATTTATGGTGCCAGTTGTTTGCAAACGAGCCTTTTTACGCAGCTGATTTGTATCAGAACGACTGAACATCATGAACCATTAGAAGGTTAACAGAATTAAAGGTTGTACTCATTTCACAGTCACATTCACACAAGCCAAGTGTGTGTTTTAAAAGTGTGGACAGTGCGCTCTCTGATTTCTGCTGCACGTCCATTAGATCATTTTATCGGATCTAAATGATTTGAGCGAGAAGGTGTTGAGGGTTGGGGAGTGGAGGGTGGATGAGGGAGATGTACTGAGTGAAGAGAAATCTATAAACAAAGCAAGCCAAAAGGATGTCTTAAAAACAGTGGCACAGGATAGTGGGTAAGAAAAGGAAAACACACAGATGTGAGGATAAAAAAAAAAGTGAAACAATTTACACAAACTGCCATTCTGTCCCCTAACACTCGGAGAGCCATTTGTCAAAGCCAGGAGGAGGAATAATGGAGCATTCTGCTGTACTGCCTGCCAATGGCACATACTAACAGATGATTTATTGGACCTGAGCTGCAGCTGGCACTGCCACCCACCCACATCCAGCAGGGGCAAATGCAGAAGTCTAGTGCACTCTTCTGAGACACTCTTCTGTATCTCAGATAGCCACAGCAAACTCATTAAACCAGCACAAATAAGCAATGCTATTACACTGAAATGTGTGTAATATTTTGGAAGATATTTTGGAACAAAGCCCCACATACAGACTGGAATTACTGCACTTTCAAAAAAAATAGTTTTTACTGATTTATATATATATATATACTGTATGTTTGCTTTCAATTTCAAAAGCTTCTACCCTGTATTATAAACATGATAAATGTTGAGTGTGTGGTTATTTCAGGATACAGGAAATACTGCTACTACTCATAATAATAATACAAACCACCTACTGTACTCCAACATGCAGACTAAAGCAGAGCGAGTGATAACATTTCTTTGATATTCGACAAAACTTTTTGGTTTGATTGTAAGATTAAAAAAAAAGGAATGTTTTCCCACTAATCACTCTCTGCATGTGAGAGAAAAACTGTGCATACATCGAGAGCTAATTATTTAATGAAAGGGAGGAAAATAAAAATGCTTGCCAAGCATTGCTCGATCAGATACCTAATAACCCTGCTGCAGAAAGAGGAACTGCATGAGATAGGAAATGATTCTCAGTTCATTTAAATAAAGACTCAATGGGAGTTCGAGACTAATGGTAAGTAGATATACAAAATATCACATGCTTTTAGTTCTGGAAGAGTTCGAACAGTTGGTTCTGATGCTTGGGACCACTTAGATACATTTCAGCATTTTCCTTATCCTTATTGCTGCTAATTTCTACAGTCCTTTTCTTCATCACTGCTAATTCCTTTACTCTACACTGAATTTGCAACTGCTAGCACCTCAGGAGGGCGAAAGCAAATCACATGCTTCCTACAAGATATAAAAAAGCCATTCATCACATCTTTTGCCACTGCTGCTATTTCCAGAATTCACAAACAACAAAAACGGCCAATCGAATCTTCACTAAAAAGTCAAGTGCAGCTGAAAAACATCCAGAGGAACATGAATGAACTTCCGATTCTCCTGCACACTTGTCTAAATGCTTCATGAAGCTGAACTCATTGTAACACCAGTAGCATTTTTGGCAGACTGCAATCAAAGTCTTCATTTATTATATTTTTTATTGCCATGATTATGACAGATTGTGACATAACCATCATGAATCGCTGTTCTGGTATTGTTCATTCTGACATTTAATGACTCATTTAATTACAAGTCCCTGGAAATTATGGAAATTAAGGAATTGTAAGTGTTAAGGTCTTTTATTACACTAAACGCTTGGTGAACCTGCTATTTTCTGCTTCACAGGGGACATTTATAACCGTGTCGTGATTTATCAGGAGGGTTGAAATCGCAAGATAACAAGATCTTGTTGCAGTCCTGCATGTTGTTAGTTTGAATGATAGATTCCTGACTTTTCCAGCCACATGGGTAACTGTTGGAGTTGGAGGCAGACAATTCAGGAATACAGGAAGTCTGTAGATGCAGGAGCATGAACATTTCACTCCACATGAACTTGGAGCCCAAAACCTGCTCCAGCATGACAATGCACAAAACCAGCTCCATGAAGATACAGTATACTTTATATGGATTGGAACGGAAGATCTCCTTCAATAGAGCTCTGAAAACCTTTGGGACGAATGTGAATGCTGACTGCACCCCAGGCCTCCTCACTTTACACCCTTGTAGCTAAATGATCACGAATCTACACTACATCTTCTTAAAAGAGTGAAGCTCATTATATTAGGACTAAATGTGGAATAGGATGTTCAAAAAGATGCACATACAGATCTTACTCTCAGGTGTCCACAAGCTTTAGTCCATATAGCGTATATTTCCAAAATATAAACTTTTCCATTACACAACAAGCCTTTTGATGTGATGAGTGTCGAGAAAAAAAGGCATCACGTCTTCAGGTGAAATCTTTCCTGGCAGCATCGTCTGCTTCTTCAGCACACAGGTATTTTTGGCAGCACTGTACACGGAGTTCTGTTATCAACAACTCATTAACATGTAATAAATGAGCTGCTTTAGCACAGAACCAGGCCACGGTGATAACAAATGCATAGCGGACATTCACATTGCTCTAATAAATCATTCCGGCGGCTGTAAACACACAAGCAGTCCCTTTGCACGCGTAGTTTACCAACAGGCTGATGGCGTTTCTCAGTCCTATTGTCAGTGGTATAATGCAAGCTGCAAATATTTTTAGATTTTCCCTATAAAAAGCTTCGAATAAAATCAGCTTGGTAAATGTTAAGCTACAGGGAATAGGCATGACAAAAGCTCTCCAGTGTCTCCACAGAAGTGAGGAAATCTCATTAGAAAATTAATTATTAGTTAAATATAAAACTGCCAATTAGTTTATCATCGTTACGGCATCTATTCCGTGCCAACGTGGCGCCAGCGATCGAGAACAGCGGTGATTGACTGCTCAGTACTTCAGCACTTCACCGCTAATTTATTTGCTAATGTTTAGTGAAATGAGCTTACCTACATAAATTACCCTCAATCTTCACTCCTCGCTGACATCCCTGTTATTTAACGTTCCCTTCCCATGTACTGTGAATTTGTTCTCCAGAAATGAAAATTCATCGCCATCTGGTCTGCTTCTCTGCCACGATGCATCACACACATGCAAACCTCTGAAATGTGGAGCATTCTGACTCACCCAATCAAATCCTAAATGAGACACTAATGGCGGGTGATTTTGGTCACGAATTGGTCGTCGGAAACAAATTTTGAAAATCCTGAAATATTTCTATAATCCGAGGATGAAATCTGCAGTTTTTGATCGCTGGTTTGATGTTTACCGACAGCCGATTTATGGGTGTCGCGATCGTCTGATTGCTCTGGTGAAATTCTGTCAGAATGTTTCGGAATCTTTCCCGCGGCGTGACTTTGCCTACGGCGTCCGTCAAACCAAGAAGCAGACCCGATCATGCAATTTGTGTGACGACTTCAGACCACCTCGGGGAAAATGTCGAAAGGATTTAGGTGGACATTACAGCAAGAAGAGACACTTATCGAGTGATGTAGGGAAAGGAAGTGTTAGTATGAGGTTTTTATCAAGGCAGGTCAGGAACCAAATATACGCTACAGATTGTTAACTATGCAGGTAGCTACTATTAGCAAGAGAACACGATTCTCAACGTGTAAAAACGTCTGATGAGTCTTTTACTTGTGTGCGATAGTTTTTAACTTTCGTTCAGTCTGACATTATAACAACTGAGATCCTGCAGTGTGATACCCGGGATCATGTTCTTACAGTCTGACAAACAACAATCGCAAAGGACATCGTACATTGTTTGTTCGGCACAAGTTATGCGTATGAAATAAGGTTTATCCATCCATCGCTCACTTTTTATTATTAACACCAGAAATATAATCAATTAAAAATTAATCATGACATCATAAAAATAAACTACTACTATTATTGCTAATAATGATTAATGATGAAGTTTCCTAATTGGCCTTTTATTAAACATCTGCAGATCGAAGTGATACAGAAACCATTTTCCCTCTCCAGACTTTCAGTCTATTCACCAAGAAACCTTAAAACCACACAACTCAGATACTACAGTGTCCCTGAAGGCGAGAGTTGAAATTTGATAGATCCAGCTCTTCCTGAGATCTTCGTCTAAATAATCTCTGGAAGAACAGTTGAATATTAGTTTCTATCGAGGGTGTATTAAGATTGTTTTTGTTCTTTAAGGCCGTGCTTAACACCCTGATCAGAAGTGTAATTGTGTTGCTTAAACAAACAGCAACCAGCAGGTTTGCTCTGGATGATCTATCAGCACCAGGTGAAGATACAGGACTGATCCATCGTTCCCACTGCCTCAAGTAAATACTGTCATAATTATGGTCATTATGGTCAGAGATCTTTCAGACCCTTATATCCAAGAATGGTTCCTTCAATCGAAACTTCTCTACGTCATTAACGCTCTGCTTTTACTGCATTTGACTCCAGAAGGATATATTCCATATATACCAAGCAATAATGTATATATATAAATACTTAAACATTGAATCTTGCGTTTCCTCACAACATGACGCACTACCGTGATATTGAGAACACAAAGAAGACACGTCTCTGTTTAAACTTCGGGATTCTGTCGAAAAACACGTCCAGGATCGAGATTTGAAAACAGAAAGACTCGGAGCCTGTTGTCTCTCGCACAAAGCAGGAGGACAAGAAGAGACGTCGAGTTCTCGTCAGCTGTCGTTTCTCCAATTTCACGTGCTAGATTAAAGCCTCAGATAGCATTAATGTAGCACTTCGAGTCTTTGTCTTTCTCCACACACGTGTGCGGGGACACGTTTTCTGATTCCGCATAATCCAATATGCCCCTTTTACACACTTTTGTTATCTCTGTCAATCCGAGGATTACATTAGGTCTCATCTCAGGGGCACGGGCTGGATCACATTACTACACCATCAGTACGGAAGTCTATTGAATTAGCTTTCCAAAAACAGCTGTGTGTGTGTGTGTGTGTGTGTGTGTGTGTGTGTGTGTGTGTGTGTGTAAGTGAATGTAGAGGGCTATAGGTCGGCCAGGATGTGGCATCTGTTGTCTAAGATTGATTTAATATATGACGAATGTCCTCAAGGTCATAAGGTCGCCTCCGAGTCGTTAGGGTGCAAACAACTCTGGCCTCCGAAAGTGACCACAGGAAAGCAATCAACTTCAAACGAGGCGTATTGGCACTTTCAATCTGGGAGTAATTGACAATCAAACGTGCCCTCAGCCATTAAGAGAGGGAGGCACTAACCCTCGTGGCCGTGTCCTCCGGCTGTCTAGAAAAGCAATGGGAAAATGATGCATCATGCAATCACTCATGCACTTAGGCATATGTGTGTGTGTGTGTGTGTTTAATTGAGATTGGGATTAAACACTGTTGAGTCAAAAGATAGAAAAGGACTAATGGGTCTAATTTGAAATGATGCAGTGTTTTGTATTGAGTCCAGTGGAATCCTGACAAAAACACACTTCCTCACTTTAATTTTATTAAAGCACACAGTCGTGCGGTCTGCTCACGTCTCTCACATCAGCGTAACACACACAATAAATATATCCTCATTTATTATACCCGTTATGAAATGTTTTTTCTGTTCAGCAGGGTTTCCTTCTGCAGGGTTTTCCTCCATCTGCTGCGAATTTCTATTCCCTCTCAGGAGGCGGGAAAATGTACCGTCATCTCATTTAGTTTGCTTTCCCACTACAATCTCACTTCTATCCTTCAAACTTTCAGTTCAAACTATAATCTCTCTCTCTCTCTCTCTCTCTCTCTCTCTCTCTTTCTGTCTGTGTTAGAGATCCATCCATCCATCCAAACACCCCCCACCCTACCACCCATCCATCCATATACTCCCACCCTCCCATCCATCC
Source organism: Silurus asotus (assembly GCA_024362625.1). Classification (NCBI taxonomy): domain Eukaryota; kingdom Metazoa; phylum Chordata; class Actinopteri; order Siluriformes; family Siluridae; genus Silurus; species Silurus asotus. Next base: position 15,172,391 of record MU545793.1, on the reverse strand, counting down.
ATCCATCCATCCATCCTCCCATCCATCCATCCATCAATCAATCCTCCCATCCATCCATCCATCCATCCATCCATCCATCCATCCATCCATTCAACCATCCATTCAACCATCCATCTTTAATGAGAAAAGCAATAATAAAATATTATATCTATTACATGAGCTATCTATCTATCTATCTATCTATCTATCTATCTATCTATCTATCTATCTATCTATCTATCTATCTATCTATCTCATTGGAAAATATATCTGTTTATCTTGCTCGTATATATAATTCTTCTAGAAAAGGTCACAGTTTAATGAGATTACTGAGGCTGTAACCAGAGAAGAAAGGAGGGATAAAGTGAAAGATGTGTGTGTGTGTGTGTGTGTGTGTGTGTGTGTGTGTGTGTGTGTGTGTGTGTGTGTGTGTGTGTGTGTGTGTGAGACAGACAGAGAGTCGTAGACTAAGCTGAGGAAAGACATTTGAGAAGATTCATTTGCTGACACGAGAGACAGGGAGAAGACGAGTACGAGTGTGATGAGAGACACATGGAGAGACGGTGTGATGAGAGACACATGGAGAGACGGTGGACGTAACTGGACGCAGGGCAGCTGTCAAATCTCTGATCAGTGAATACTTCAGGTTTATACGTCTGCAGCTGTGAAAACTGAACAGGGTGGAAGACATTACCGTTTCTAACATCACACCAGCCAGCTGATGAATGTGTGTGTGTGTGTGTGTGTGTGTGTGTGTGGTACATCATTCATCTGCCATTTAACAGAAGGAACACTAGGGAGCGCACTCACACCAGAAATGAGCAGAATGTGGTGGGGGGGGGGAAATGAGCAGAATGTGGGGGGGGGGGGTGAAGTGGTGGAAAACTGTTTGATCTCAGTGGACAGAGTTTGAAGTTAATAATAATAATAATAATACAAATAATAAAATAATTCACACGAGACCTAAAAAGTGAGTACGTTCTTAGTTTGGTGGCCATGTTGAAAAGGTACACTTGATTTTTTTCAGCCGTATGTTACCACAAAAACTGGAAGTGAACAGATGTATCTGACGTCTTTGGATGAAGTAGCAACAAATGTTCCCTCTACTTAAGCTCAAAGACCCAAACCTGTTCCAGCATCACAATGTGCTTGTGCACAAAGCCAATTCCATGAAGATCTGCCTTTCATGGGTTTAAAGATGTGAAAGATCTCCTGCTATGGAGCTCTGAACATCTTTGGGTGAATGTGAACGCTGACTGCACCCCAGACCTCCTCATTTTCTCACCTATATCAGTTCCTGACTTTACTAACACCCATGTGGCTGAATTAATCTCCAGAAATCTCAAAGAATCTAGTGGTAATCTCATCTTCCCAGAAGAGTGGAGCTTATTATAAAAGTGAATGGAGACTAAATATGGAACGGAGTGTTCAAAAAGAATCGCATGCCCATCTTATGGTCAGGTGTCCACAAACTTTTGCAAATAAAATGCATGTTCATAGTGAGTTTTCTTTTAGCATCCTGTATTCCCTCTCTGCCCCGTCCTTCTGCTAACGTTTCTTCTCGTGCTCAGTCATGCAGCAAGTGAAGATGCTAGAAGATGACAGCAGAGAGAAATAAAAGCGCTGAGAGGCGGAGGAAAATCTATATCACGCTCTCTCAAAACGTCACACACAACTCAGACGGGTAGAGTCTTCCTGACCTGTCTGTCTGTCTGTCTGTCTGTCTGTCTGTCTGTCTGTCTGTCTGTCTGTCTCCTGTGCTCATATAGAACACAAATTAATTTAAATGGCACTAATTTTATTAACGCGTGATTAACGCTGTGTCTGTCTGTCTGTCTGTCTTACTGACCTGTCTGTCTGTCTGTCTGTCTTACTGACCTGTCTGTCTGTCTGTCTGTCTTACTGACCTGTCTGTCTGTCTGTCTGTCTTACTGACCTGTCTGTCTGTCTGTCTCCTGTGCTCATATAGAACACAAATACATTTAAATGGCACTAATTTTATTAACGCGTGATTAACGCTGCACGCATTTCTGTTTGAGCATTTTCAAAAAAAAAATAAAAAATAAAATAAATATAAAAGAAGCAAAATTTGAACATTCAACACAACACACATTTATTCACGACGTCCGTTGTTTACTCAGATATAAAAAATAATAAACTACACAGGACATTTTTTTTTTTATCACTAGGGAGTTGTTTTACTGACACACACTTCCGGCAATTAAAAGCGTCCGTGTGGAAACATAGCAAAAGTTCTGTTTGGTGTCCTGATGATTTACATCATTCAAAACTCCATCATTACTTTACATTAATTACATTTACATTAACAATAACATTTTGTCTTCATGCTACACAACACCCATTTATTCCCGACGTCCGTTGTTTACTCAGATATAAAAAATAATAAACTACACAGGAGAAATTTTTTTTTATCACTAGGGAGTTGTTTTACTGACACACACTTCCGGCAATTAAAAGCGTCCGTGTGGAAACACATCAAAAGTTCTGTTTGGTGTCCTGATGATTTACATCATTCAAAACTCCATCATTACTTTACATTAATTACATTTACATTAACAATAATATTTTGTCTTCATGCTCTATCCTGAGTTCGGTTTCACTAATAATAAACATACATTGGCATAAAGCATCAATATTTATACATGTTTATTAGAGTTTGAGAACGGAAAAAAATGAGTGATTAATTACGATTAATGATGTTTAAATTAATTGAATTTAATGTTAAAGTAATTAACAGCCCTAATATTTATACACACACACACACACACACACACACACACACACACACACACACACACACACACACAGTATATAAAGTTAACCTTAAATAAGGCATGCATGTGTGTGTCTCTTTCAAAGATTTACTGCAGTGAACTGAGATCAGGGGATTTGTGATCCTCATGAGCTGGGATCAAACATATTGCTAGGTTTGAAGCTAGAGTAAACACACACACACACACACACACACACACACACACACACACACACACACACACACACACACACACACACACTTTTCCAAGCTGACCTATCTCTAAACATTACCCTAAACAGACATCACTGATTGTGTACCCTCAGGATTTTCACACACTTAAACACAGCTCATGTTTGTTCATCTTCCTCCTGATAAACCTGCACTTCTCTACACAAAGCTGTATATTTCACACAATTTATTCTATTACTTTCTTCTGAATTGTACCTGCACCATCCAATCTACGAAGAGAAAAACCCTGACAGGGTTTCCGAAGGTTTCTGAAAGCTTAACCTGCTCAGCAAAGGCAATTAGATTGGCTTCACTCAGCCTCCTCCACTTCATTCTTTCGTCTTTTTTTCTTTTAATCCTCTCTGTGAATTGAACTGAACAGCAGGAAATGAAGTCACGTCTGAAATCAACGGTCACCTCCCAATCCCCAAATGAGTTCAAGGTGAGTAATTGTTGCTATTCAAGGACAAATCAGGGTCAAACCCAGAGCTTTCCTTCTTTGTATTCAGGCTTCATGGGGGAATGTGTGGAGCCTGTAATGTTATTTGCCAATCATAGCATCCCTCATGATTTTTCTTTTCCCCAATTCTATCAAAAGTGGAAAATGGAATATGAAATCGTTTTTAAATTCTTAAACTAGCAAGTCCTTAGAGACCGAGTCAACAATTTAGAAAAATAGAGAATGTTTCAGTAATGGTTTCCCAAGTGGCTCTCGTGCTTTACACTAAAAAACCTGTCGGTTATTTCAGCTGCAATATCTTAACACTAAATGGGACTCTGGGTTGAATGAGCCTGAAGGGAACGCGTGCAGAAAAAGATCATGTTTTAATATATAGAAATAACAATTATACATGATGAGATGCACAGATTTATAGCGTCACTTTGGTGTAATAATTATTACATGAATAGATGATAATAATAATAACAATAATAATAATAATAATGAAAATCAAGAACATTTTCTAGTTCTGTGATTGGGTAACACTGGTCATGTGAGTGTTTAGGAGGAAATTCAAGAGCGTTGTGCATCATGTGAAAGTTTCCCTAAATCCAAATCAGAGCCTTTAATTAAATTAGACATAAAAATGTGATAAAAATTGACATAGACCTTTCGACATTGAAGGAACTGAAATCAAATAAAAAAAAAAATCAATCAAATGTCATTTGAAACCAATAAATAAATAAATAAATAAATAGGATGATTAAATAATTAGTGCCTCTTCTTATATTTTGTTGAAAAGAGGCAGCAGAGAAGGAAAGAAACTCTAAATTAGAGACACTGTGGATCCTGAAGCCCAAATTATATATTTTCTTTAAAGGAGAAAAGAACAAATCGTGGATTTTTTTTTTTTTTTTGTAGTTTTGCTGAAATACTGAAAAATATTCAGAGTTTGAGAGACCTTTCATGGTGACCTTTACCATGTCATGTGATCACACAAAAGGAAGTAATGACACCATTTCCTGGTCCGGGTTTTGTCAGTGATAAAAGACCCTTTTTTCCCAGTTGAACAGACATTTACATACTGTAACTGCAAAAATTGGAGTAAAATTACTGGTGCCTTATGGAGAAGAAGCAAAAAGTTTCTTCCAGCAACATTTACTTTCTCTGTTCTTTCAAACAGAGCCAAAAACAGGAGACAGGATTAAAGCGGTTTTGTTTAAAAGCAGGGGTTTAAATACTGTTGAAAATCAGTAATGAGTGATCTGAATATCTGAATATGTTCACATGAGATGATCTTTCCATGAGTTGAAGTGGAAGATCTTCTCCTCTAAAGCTCAAAAACCCATTAAACACCTTTGGGATGAACGTGAACGCTGACCGCACCCCAGGCCTCTTCACCTCACCTCCATCATGAGCATAAAACCTCCTCAAAATTTAGTGGAAGATCTTCCCAGAAGAGTTCAGCTCATTATAACAGCAAACTAAATGTGAAGGTTCAGAAAGCACATACGAATCTAATGACCAGGTGTTAATTTACTGTACAGTGTATACATGTGTGTGAAGCAACAACAGTAAGTCATTTCCTGGACAAAAGTGATGCAGCTTAAAGTATCGAACGCATCATTATGGTATTTCTTCCTCCCTTCATTCATTCATTCATTCATTCATTCATTCATTTATTCTGGATGTATATGTGCACATTAATTTGAATATTAAAAGAAGAAAAATGATATTTAAAAGAAAAACAGTAAAAACTCTAAACACAGTTTGTGTTTCGTATCTTCAAAAGTTTCTGAAAGCAGCAGTAAAGTAAAGGTTGTTGGAGCACAGTTTCTATCAGCCACAATTATCTTTAATGTGCTTCTAATCAGAGAATGAAAGAGACTGGTCTAAACTTGGCTCACATTCTAATAAACACAAGAAGCTGTGACCAGGTTAAATCCATTTACAACAAGCTGTGAGGTTTTTAATCTCTCTAAGGGGGAAGTTTGAACTGTACATTCGCTACTCTCACTATTTAGTCCCCCGATGGAGATTTAATTCCGGTCATATAACGACTACATATACAGCATAGGTGACGCAATTAATCAAAAGCAGCGTATTCGAGTCTACCTTAACTTGGCTTAAAAACGTATTACATAACTGTCCAATCTCAAATCTCTTTTAATTAATAGTGACCGCAAGACCGCACATCATAGCTCCCGTCGTAGATGTGGTGCAAAAGCCATAAATAGCTCCGATGGATGTGTAAAGTGAAGAGCAGATCAAATTAATATCCATGCCATAGCTCAAAATGTCAAAGTAACAAATAACATGTCACGCTGATTTGAAGTCATTTCACACGTTTCCTCGGGAAGCTTTGATAAATTTCGCCGAGCTGTCAGGGTAGCACAAGGGCAAAGTAACGAGCTGACAACGAGAGGCCTGAAAAACACACACTGGCACACGCATTTTTCCACGAAGGTACGGAAACTTGACAATAAGTGTTCCAGATTTATAGGTAAATCTGGCTGGAAAATTGTTGGAGCCGAGATGTTTATTAGCCAACGTCAAACTTTATATGAGCCGAAAGAAATTATGAAAAATGGTCCATCCTTCAAACACCATTTGGGACACGTTATTTAAGAGCATACTATTGTGTTACTTTAAAAAAGTCTCTTCTCTCCAAAATTCGATGTGCAGCTCGCGAGTTTCCATGTTCCCCATGATAAATAATAATAATTCTAAACAGCTCTTTTTTATAGGATTTCTTGCATTAAATGCTTAAAAATCATGTACAAAAATGTTCTCATTGTTAAAATGAATATATCAGGAGCGATGTATGAAATGATGACTGTACCTTTGGAAGAACATGAAGCCCACTATCAACAAGTGGGAGAAAAGAAAATGGACACCACAATTATATTAGAAAGAAGAGGCCACTTCCCCCCTGCCAAGAAAATTGCCAAAGAAAACAAAGCAAAAGAAGACGACTTTTCAAGGTCATATGGCAAATTAAATGAGTTCCAGGAGATCTGGCAGGTAACAGTCACCTCCTGCATGTGCTAATAATCTCTGTGAATCTTCACACATCTGAGCACATGCCTTTCTTGAAAAACTAAACTAAAATAAAATCAACAAGATCCAAGCGCACTTAAATCACCCCAAACCCCTTAGCAAAATGTGGTATGGTCTGATAAGACAAAGATGTTTTGGGTGCAGTTTTGAAAGATGTGTTTGGTGCAAAAAACAAGGCAGCGGCTTATCACTAAAAACACACCACTGGCTTTCGACAAGACTTTGAATTATGTCTGTAGGAATGTTGCCAAATCAGTGAAAAGAGCTTTAATGGTAGTTTAGTGGTTAAGATTTTGGGTCAAAAAGTCAAGAATTCAAATCCCAGCCCAACTAAAGTGCCATTGCTGGGGTCCTTAAACAAAACCTGGAACCCTCACCTGCTCAGGTGTATGAAGAAGATAAGACCATGAATATAGACATAAGTATAAGGTCTCGCCCTGACATGCAATCAGTGTTACAGCTCAATCTGGTGGATAACAGGCTCAAGCCTTCTGGAGTTCCTCCACACTAAATGGTTTTTGAACCATTACTTTACTAGCATTACTTTTTGCACAAACGATTGGAGCAGCATATGGACTTCCTCAAACTTTTGCAAACATTATAACGTTCTAAAACATAAATGTTCTAACATTAACGTTCCCCTTCACCGTCACTAAAGGAGCCAAGGCCAAGCCCTGACAAACACACCATTATTCCTCATCTACTGTTGACGCTATGCATTTTAGTAAGTAGCATTTTCCTGGTATAAGCCAAACCCAGATTCATCCATCAGCCTGCCATGAAGTGTGATTAATCACTCCAGACATCATTTCCACTCTTCTGCAGTGGTGTGCTTTACACGAATCCATCTGATGCTTGGCACTGCATATAGCACACATCTCAGGCTTGTGTGCAGCTGCTTGGCCATGGAAACTGATTTCACGAAGCTCATGATGCACGGTTCTTGTGCCGAGGTTGCTTTCAGGAGAAGTTTGTAACTCGGTACTGAGTGACGCAACAGAGAGGAGCTGATTTTTGTGCTTCAGCACTCGATGGTCCCACTGTGAGAGTTTGTGGGGTGTAATCTTTGTGCTCTTGTTGCATCAACAAGTTTCCATTTCACTACAATTATAAACCTTCAGTTGACTGGGGGAAGATCTAACAGGGCAGAACATTTTAAGAACTCACTTGTTCCAATGGTGGCATCTTATACCAGTGCCATGTTCAAGGTCAGATTTTCCTGCATGTCTAGCGTGAATATGTTTCCTAAGGAAATTTGGCCCTTGTTGGAGACACGCTTGCCACTTTTTCCTGCTTTCACTTGAAATGTTGGTTGTATATCTCTCACTGCATCAGTCCAACAACCTTCTGACATCGACAACCTATTGCACTTCTCTTCCCTCACACTTCTCTCAAACATGCCGTTTAATAACATGGATTAAGACGTGTTGTGTTGGTGAAAAGAAAGAACATTAAATATGACCTTTATACATTATATATAGTTTACATCACTGTCTCTGTTCTTCAGTTCCACCCCTCCCTCCCTCTCTCTCTCTCTCTCTCTCTTTCTCTCCAGTTTTCTCTGATCTATTAATGACTATGAAACTGGCCTGCAAGAATTCTAGCAATTTTCTAAATTGATTTTCTCCACGGACAATTTACTTTGCTATTAGATTTAACTTTAAACTATGTAGAGGGTGTAATCTCAATGTGTTTGATTGTGTGTGTGTGTGTGTGTGTGTGTCTGATCTTTTCATCTTCATCCTCCAAAGTCCTTTCCTGTGTATGTTTGTGTATGAAGCATATACTTTTATCCCAAAGAATGTAAAATGTCTGTGTGTGTGTGTGTGTTTGTGGTTGAGGTGGTCGTACATCAAGTGGGACAACAATCTAAGCACTCAGAGGACATGAACTCAGCAGGGGACACAAATGTGAGTGTTTTGGTTTTGAAAGCTGATCTCAGATTAATACAGAAATCCAAAGGCGTGAGGAAGAAATAAAAAGATTTGCGAAGACTGGATTGTTGGAGTGTTTCCATATTCCATAACAACATAAATGTATTCAGCTTTCCTACCTGCTTTATCCTGCTCAGTGGATCCAGAGTCGATCCTAGAGTTTCTGTGGGTATCTTGTTGGTTCCTGGTTGGTTCCTCCATGTTCTTTGGGTTCTTTCCATTTCCTAAAAACATGACAGTAAGATAAATTAGGTATGAATGAGTGTGTTTATGAACTGTTGAGCCATCTCTGTTATATTCCAGTTTTTCTGGAAAGAAGTCTTGAATGTACAATGATTTAGATTCGGATAGTTATATATATGGAGTCATTGTACTGTGAATGCAAAAGCTGGAGAAAAACATCTCTGAAATGAGGTAAACTTGGACAGAGCACCCAAGTCTAAGCCTCCAGTGTGACTCCTTTGCTATAATCCTGCAGCTGGAGACATTATCATCATCATCATCATCATCACGTCATATTATGATACCATTATATCATTTGTCATAGAAAATGAACACGTACTTATTCGTTAAATAAAATGCTGTAGATGATTTACAGCACAACGAAACGAAATTGTGCAATAACTTCTGCTCCCACTTTCTTACTGGATATTATTATAAGGTATTATGGCGCATTTTCTCCTCATTCTGGTTTTCCTTCTCAAACTCTAACAGGAACAAATAACCTTCTGATATAACCAATAAAAACTGTACTATTGTAAAGCTCACTTACATGCAATCACCTTTTATTTATAGCAATCAACATTATAGGATGAAATAAAAAATAGAAAGGGTGTTATTTCATCACATTTATAGCTTTTTTTTATCTGTTATAAATTGTATAATTATGCCACATTAACTTACGGTAACTCGGCTGTATGTAGCGAGTATGTTGAAGTGGGCCGTCATAAATAGTGAACATCAGTGACAAAATCAGGCTGTATTTAATAAAAATTTACTTAAAGGCGTGGAAACATTTTGTCATTCTGTTTACAGCAAACAGGAGGAGGGGGGTCACCCCCCCCCCGTTGCACTGCGCCACCAACGTCAGTGCCAATGTTCATTTCTAATCAATGATAATGTCAACAGTCTCCTACACTGACTCAGGACTACTTTTCGCTACTGATCATCATCACTGTCCCCCGCAACATCGTATATCTGCCACAAATGGACATTTGGGGCAACACATGTGGATGAAGTTTCCTCTTGAGTCTGGTTCCTCTCAAGGTTTTATTCCTTCTGCCATCTCGGGGAGATTTTCCTTCACCACAGTCTCCAGCGGCTCGTTCATCAGAGACAAACTTACACTTATAAAGAACATCTTCACTTTTAATCACCACATTATCTGTGTAAAGCTGCTCTGAGACAATGTTCATTGTTAAAAGCGCAATACAAATAAAAATGAATTTAATTTAATTTAATTAATCACAGAAATAGTAGTCGAGCAATTTTTTTAATCCGTTTGTTGTTTGACAATAGCAGCAAACAAAGTCAACACCTCACAAAAATGTTACTAGTCTATAAAAGGTTTATAAATACTCACATCATCCTCATTCCTTTTCTATCACTTCCCGAACCACAGCAAAACGGTGAAGCAGAATTCCTTAAATCACGTCACTGTAAAATCCTGATCGCTACCAACAGGATATCAATTCCACCAAAGTTTTATTCTTCACTTCCACCAAGCACAGGGGTTTTCTCCATGAAGGTACTTGGCTACAGAGGCTGCAGAGGTTCTACAGATGTTCTGAAAGTCCTACCTGAGTAAAAGTATTGATACCTTACAGCAAAACTTACTCCAAAGTCATCAATTACTGTGTGATTTGAGTAAAAGTCTTCGAAGTATCTGATTTGAACACTATTTTAAACGTAGGCTCAAAGACGCACGAATCCTCAACACAAAGTGTTGAAAAGCCAAAAACGGTTGGTTTTCTTGCCTAAAATACAGATCAACTTGTGCACCTGGTTAACGCCGGATTAACAACATCAAGAGCAACACAACAGCTTCTTCAACACGCCACAATGAAACAAAGATCAAACAAGTCGGTCAAAAATAATAATAATAAAGTGGTAAAGTGATTTTTCAAAAAGTGGCCTTCAATTAACAATAAAAGTTGAAGGATCGTTAATAGACGAATCGAATGGCGATGGCGATGGGATCTCTCGTGCAGAATTAATAAGCCGCGGCAGAAAAAAAAAACGCCATGCAAAATGTAATTGGTAATAATGAGTCAATTAAAATAAAGTGGAACATTTATTAAACCAGAAATGTAGTTGAGTTGAGAAAAAAAACGCTGCTTAGATCTTTGAAACTAGAAAGAAGCCCCCAAAAAAAGACAAATCCAGTAATTTCCTCAGATACTTTACACCACTGCCTGACTGCAACTACTACTAAAAACAATACAATAAATATACTAATAAATGGACCAGAAACTCTGTAGTTCGTCAGACCTGTTTCTGCAACATGTTCTCATGTTCTTCCTGGTTGGAACCGGGACGAGCAGAATTTGAGGATATTGGTGAAGCAGAACCCTGACTGACTGATACATCAGTGGCGAGTTGAACAAAAATCTCAAGCGAAAACAAATCTTTTTATTCGACTGTGATATTAAGACTTGCTACAGCAAAGACCTCGCAGAGACGAGTGAGAGCTTCTTGGTTTTTTTTTCCATCTCAGGTCACCAGCTGTCTGATCAGATTACACAGAGATAATGTTCTATACAGTCTGACAGAAGGGTCTAAACCTGTATCTACACGAGGGTTTAGTGAGCTGTGCAGCACGATCCAGACGGTGTCTACGCATTATACAAATAAAATTGAATTGGCTTGAGGGTACACACAGACTCCAACAACTGTGATGACTAATACCCGAGTATCGACCTGACCACCTCGAGGACGCGTGCACTCACTCTCGAGGACGATGGTGGCGCCCCTACGAGCGCGTACAATTCATTACGTGCTGCTCATGTTTCATTAGCTCATTCCAACCATGACAAGTCTCCGTGATGAGGTTCAGAATTTTGTTCTCCTCCCCTTTGTCATCTCTCAAGCAGGCTTCAAGATTGGCATGAAATCAACAATCCGTCACAGCCCTTGACTTGACCTTGACACCGACATGTATGTGCGAACACAAAAGCACGCCTCCATGCCATAAAGGACACACCGCGTTAAAATAGAAAATGACATTTCCTATAATGAAGCCCGAAGCAGACTGGGAGTGGTCCGTATTGCTCAGCCATTTTCAAGGGCACGTTCAAAGCAGCCACGAGTTAATTAGGTAAATGTCATGCACTCAGAGATGTGGCCGGCGACGGCTTCCCTCCACCTGCTGCAAGAAATATTGTCAAACCCTGCGCTGACGTGACCTCATTAATTTCTCCAGATGTCTCCTGTCGCCTTGCCAGCGATCGAGTGTGCCTCTTCTTCCCATTTCTCGTCGTCTTTGTCACGAACTCGGCAACGTTCACACTTAATGTGGCAGTTGACATTGAGAGAAAACCCATATCTGGCAAAAAGTTGCTGGCTCGCTTTCTTCTCGTTAGTTCACCACTAATCAAGGGGATTCTTTTTGTTTTGCAGGAGGATTATTCTGCCGTGACTACAGAGCGATAGGAAGGATTAGGCATCATTAAGGGCCCTTGTGGAATCAATAAAGTCACATGCCTGTTGTTCTTAACCCAAGTCAGTCTTAAGATCTTGTTTTATCTCTGTGGGATGCAGACTTGAGATTACGATCGCAGACAACCTACACGGGGAGGTGGTTTAGCTGGTGATATCCGTCACACGTGATGGGGTGAGTAACGAATCGGTTCGTTCCAAAAAGAAGGGATTGATTAAGAATCCGCGAGCAACATTTTCACTTGCAGCATCTCAGATGATTATTGTGTCCTCATTAAGTTAAAGTTTCTCTTCAATGTGCACAAGAAAGAAACACAAACACAATGATGACTGATACCTGCGCAACATGTATTGATCTGACCATCTTCAAGAATGAATGCAATTGTTTTAAATGTCTATCTGTTTCATCTGGAGGCCAAAAATATTCGAAAGCATCACAAGGATGATGTTTCTGGCGCCACCTACAGTCACTATATGGAAAAATGTGTCATATACTAATCCAGATGTTCCATTGGATTTTAGAGTGTTCTCATAGAGATGTGTGGAGGTTTATTTAGACACAAGGGTGTTAAGTGACACCCAAATAACGATGGCTTCACTTTTGCAGTCACAGTTTTCATATTCATCCAAATCAAAAGGGTTTGAGGTCTGAACTCTACAGCAGGAGATCTTTCACTCCAAGAATAATAAAACATTTGGGAAAAACTCTATATACTGTTCTCATGCCTGCTCTTACTAACCAAAGTGACTTACATGTATACAGCTGACCATCTATCAGGTTAGGGGCCTTGCACAGGGGCCCAGATGTGAGAGCTTAGTGTGGCTGGGAATTCAGATACCTTCAGATCTAAAGTCAAATCCTTTTATTATTTTTAGCTGAAAACTAAACTTTTACTAATTATACAAACTTCTAGATGACATATAACGTGATGTGGTTTTGCTACAATATTGCAGTTGCGTCCGAGTATGTCATTACATTAGATCAGGATCCGGTGAGAGCTTCGTGCATTGGTTTAAAATCATTACAACTATTTTGATTATCAGAATTATGGTTAATTCTCGCAATTCTTTCGCGATTAGGTTTGAAAACACGGACTGTTTTTTTACATGCTGTTTGTCTGCTCTCAACTTCGTATTGATTTTCTGCTCAATTGCAGATTATCATCAGTAACATGCCTGTAATAATAATAATAATAATAATAACAATAATAATAATAATAATAATAATAATAATAATAATAATTACACGTGAAAACGGGCTCTGTAGTTGATACTGCTTGGTGGTTCAGTGATGTAATGACGAATGCCAGAGTCGCTCTCGACTATCGACTCTTCAGATCCATCAGAGTGGTGTTGACCTGACACACGCTCAGACACTCATAATGAGGTGATCTAAAGCTGGAAAGCCATTTGTTTGCACACTGCATCAAGCTAATAAAGTACAAGGTCAACAAAGAGAGAGAGAGAGAGAGAGAGAAAGAGAGAGAGAGAGAGAGAGAGAGAGAGAGACCAGGGACAGAGAGAGGGATATAATATATATATAGGGAGAGAGAGAGAGAATATGCCAAGAATTAATCAGAAAAAAAGAAAAAGAACACAAACTGATCCATCCATCTATCCATCATGACCATCTAATAAAAGGAAAATGGACCAAGTGGTGCTGGGATGCTGTGTGTGTGTGTGTGTGTGTGTATATATATATATATACACACACTTGTTAAAGCTCTATAGCAGGAGATCTCCCACACACTTCCAACCCATGTAGAGCAGATATTCATGGAGCTGCACAGGAGCATTGTCGAGATGAGATTAAATGTTAATTGACTACTTAATTAAATATATTAAGTGTATTGCATAATTTTTTATTTAATTATTATAAAATATTATTTGATCTATAATATAACCAGGCAGGAATTTTTATTTAAATTAGTTTAAATTGTTATAATATAGTTATAAATATATAACAATGATAATAATAATAATATTAATAATTAATAATTTGATATAATTTTACAGGCTACTATTTAAAAGTGATCATACCAGTGTAATAAAGGCACCATGAGGTGTTTGTATAATATACAGTGAATTGAATAAATGTGCTACAGAACACTCAGTAAGTTCTGCTTGTTATTGCAAGAAGCGAAAGCCGGTGTAACTTGTATAATTGTAAATATCCTACACTCGGCTTGGATTACACACACACACACACACAATTACATAAAATGCCATACAACTGATACAAAGTCGTCTTTATCCTTTTCCCCTGGTCAGCAAAATGACTCATCGTCTGATTAAATTCAAATGACATTTATAGCAAGTAGCCCTGCTGCACGAAGCAGATAAACAAACGGATAAATAGATGGTAATGAAAGATCAACATCGCAGCCATTACTGCAATTCACGAGAGGCCCGAGCCTCGTTAAATCAAACTTGCTTTTTTTTTTTTCTTTTCCTCCCCTCGTTCCATTTCTCCTGCATGGGTTTTAATGACCCGATCCTATTATCTCAATTTAATCTTCTCAGTCTTGCACAACAGAGCCAATCAATCCCACAAGCTTTTAACAGGCGCTAGACTTATCCGAAGCTATCAGCTGACTCTCCATCCATCATAGCAGCAAAAAAAAAAAAAAAAGCTGATTGAATATAACATTCTGGCTTTGGCAACGGAAGAGGAAAAAGGGAAGCATTGACCACACAATTGGTCTCATCTCATAAATAGGCTCAGCATTTTTGTTTTTCTTGTCGAGCCATGAACTGCAAATAAATTTCTCCGCACATTTGAGAAGCTACTGGCAGGAGCGATGCTGAGGCAACTAAAGATTATATTAGTGAGGTTTTTTTTTATTTTCACAGCTTGCTGAAAGCTTAAGATTGTTTTATTTGTGACTATTAATTATCAAGCATAGAATTATAGATGTTCCAATTGTGAATAAATAATTTATTCATTCCATTGTCCATATTTCTGGTCCCAAAACAATGGTTATTGATCTGATGTTCATAGTTTTGCATTTACATTTGAGCAATTTCTACTTTATTAAATGCAGCACTGGGGAAAGATCTGGCAAAGATCTGAACGTCTATGGGTCACCACGACGCTCCGGAGTCTTTAGCACATCTACGATATGTGCTTAAAAAGAATCTGCTCGCTAAATGTTTTCCTTGGAACCACCTACGGCTGGAAAATAGAAACTGTGTTCCATGATGCCAGGAAAATGCGACTACTCACTCATTCCTTATCCACTTAGAGTATGAAGTACAGAGAAGAAAGCTCATTTTGCAAAGTTGTAACGCTTTGATTAAGGAGCCAAATATAGTCAAGAGCTGTACGTAATCGTTTATTTTGCCTTGCGGTCGGAATTAAAAGCGTTTGGCTCGTACCCCATCTTTCTCCTTGATCTACAGTGATTTCATAGGCGAAAGCCGTTTCACTGACAACCTAAATAAACGTTGAACATTACCGCGTTATTGAGCTTAGCATAAAGTTGACACCGCCCATCTCCTGAGCATCGCTGAAGCAGATTCTATTTTAGATTAAAGTTTATTTGAAAGTTTCTCTGTCATCAAGTCCAATTTTACATCAGGACCAAACACACAGTATTGGACACTATTTAGAGAAAAGTTGCAGGACTCCTGGGCATCGGATCGGTCCATGCTTTTTGATCACCCCATTCCATATTTCATCTCGATTTCCTATTGAAATCAGCTCCACTCCTCTGGGAAGATGTTCCACTAGATTTTGTGGAGATTTGTTCTCAATCAGCACATAAAGGTGTTAGTAAAGTCAGGGACTGGTGTACTGTAGAGTGAGAAGTACCTCAGGGTCTGATTTGGCCAAACCATGTAAAGCAGATGTTTGTGCACAGGGGAATCGTCATGCTGAAGCAGGTTTGGGTTCCTAGTTTTCTAGCATCTAAAAACATCGTATACAATTTGCGCCTCTAACTTTTGTTTGGAGAAGAACCGCATATGGCTGGATATTGTTTCCCGCTGGCTCAGTAATAAAAGGTAACATGACAGATTAAATTGGGAATTTATTTGTATTTTTTTTTCCAAATCCTGTGTAGATCCTTTTTTATTCCATCTTTCTGACCCAATAGAAATGTTGTTGGACTTTTCAGAGTATTATAACCATACAAATTGCCTTATTTATACTTTCTTAGCGATTTAAGGAGACATGCTAACTTTGATTTTAAAAACGCCATGTCTTTCCCCTTAATTTGACCCAATATCGAATGTAGCGTTGTCTGTAATTAGAAGCACATGCTTGTTAACTAATTTACTCCACCTGAACAGACCGGGTTTTGTAGTGAACGGTAATTAAATGTGAAAACTGCCGCTGTTCACTCACACAGAGTTACATGATCGTAATGGAAGCCTGTCTCACGCACTGTTTTTTTCTAAATACGCAGACCTTTCATACCCTCGTACTTCACGTGGTTCTTCAGTTATTTTACACAGACATGCTGATGTGGCTCAGGGCATAATATTATTATAATCTATAAACGTGACCTGAACTTCACCTTATATCTTCATTAAATACACGTGTTACATGTTACTGCATCACAGTCTCGCACTATTGTATTGTAGGATTTTGTCAGAGCACAGGAATTATGAGATTTCACAAATATATATATTTATCACAAAACTGGAACGCATTCTACTGGAAGATCTCCACTATTGAACACCGTTTCAATATGTGAATGCTGACTGCACCCCAGGCCTCCTCACCTCAGCTACGTCAGGATTTGACCTTGTAGCTGAATTATAAGTGGTGAGATCCAATCACGCAACATTCAGACCAGAAGTCCAACATTTTAACGATTCTGCCTTCCTCTAGGATACTCAAGTTCTTCCACTCCAAGTTTCTCAGCAACAACCATATCATTCTGGAGCTCAGTTTGTGCACCGGAGCCTGGTCATGCCTGGTCAATCTTAGTTCCAGTGAAGGGAAACATTATATATAAAAACCTTGTATATAAATGTTTCCTTCACTTGTGGTTGGTGAAGAACCATACGTTTGACAAACAGGTGTCCGAATACGTTTAGCTAAATACAGCGTGTTAAAAGATATGGAAGCATTGGAGAGAAAAAAAGACCATTTCTATTTATTTTACTAAACTGCTCCTTTTAAAGGAAAGTATTGTTCAGTCTGGTGTTGAATGTTACTTGAAAGCAGTGGGGAAGAAAATCTCGCATGCAAGCTCAGGACATGCCCAGCAGGCGCCGTGGCAATAGTGAGATAAAGCCACCATTGATGCACCTTTGCCTGAGGAGGGAAAACACCACTTGTATGTCTGTCAGGGTGGCTAATTATTGACTCTGAAGTAGAGATAAAAGTCAGCTATAGGAACAAAGCTTGTCAAGGACACTGCCGTGTCGCCTGGGGCAATTACTTGTTCCGATCTGTCCGTGCAGCATACTTATCCCCCGCTCGGATATACAAAATGTTCACCTGTGAGAAAAAAAACCCTGAAATATGTGTTGTGTCATTCAGTCCTGGGAAAAAACAATCACAAGAGGATTACCGTGTATTCTGTTTACCTCGTTTACCTTGTAATTTAACTTACAATAAGATCTCGTCCTACTTTTCCAATAACATTCTGGAGAACATTTCTTTTTTTTCCACCTTCTAAACCCCATCTCCCATCGTGCACAAGTCTGCCCTACTGCCTCCAGCTGACTCATATCTGACTTTGGTCCAAGTTGGTGATTTAGCTGTCGTGAAACCTGTGCCAATGCAACTCATGGCATGCAAACAAGGAAAAAAAATAATTAAATAAATAAACAAAAAATATCCCAGCTGATGAAAAACATTACGGAGGAAAGAAGTGACACATAAACTAAACGAGTACTGTGGGAACTGTCACTTCTACTCAGTTTCATCGTGTTTAAGCATCACAGTGTCCTTCACGAAAATCTCCTTTCCCCATCTGTCGCCTGTAGAATGCTGCATCACCCATCAGCACAAATATATATTTATATACGCACAAACTCACACATTAAACTTATGAATAAATTCAGCACGCATTGTCTCCATGGTGCTCAGTATGAGCTTGTTGCCGATGTTTCGACACAAACAGAGGACTCGTCACGCTGCCTATTCGTAGTTATAATATGAAGCTGTCTCCTCCACTCAGACGCCCCAGGGTTCTCCAGGGTCATCTTCCAGCAAGCCAGAGAACTTCGGCCAACGGTTTGTCATCACCTCCTCCCTGTGCACACTCCTTCTTTTTGTGACTTGCATTTTCCCCTCCATATGAGGCCTCCTGCTTGTGGAACGACACTCGGCGCTACACTGTTCAGGCAGAAAGCTGTTTGACGAATACACACTGTGACAACACAATGACCTACAATTCAGCACTGTTACACACATGGGGACAGGCACAAGTGTGTCCACACCCAGGGTCTAGTGAAGACAGACAGACAGCCAGACAGCCAGACAGCCAGCCAGATAGATAGACAACACTAGTGAGGTCTAGTGAGGATGTATAGATAGACAGATTGATATATTATGTAGTAGCAACAACAACAAAAAACAATAACAATAAGCTCCAATTGTTATTATACAATTATAAGCATGAAGGTTGAGGCTTAATGGTTTAGCCGATGAGCCGAAGCGCACGTCCACTCGCCGTACTGTAAGTGTTATTTAACAGTCATCTGGAGTGACATTGATCATGGAATTGTCTGCCCAGTCACCGCACCTAGATCCTATTGAACTGCTCTGGGATGAAGTGGATTTTTCAATAAAATAAAGTGGACTATCTGATTATTTATAGATTTGTTTGGTCAAAACGTTTTTTGCATATAAACAAAAGAAACATGATTATTTTTTATAAATTACTTTGTAAGGAACCATCACAGACTTTCACGGAAATTGTGTTACGTAAAAAGTTGCTGATTTTTAATCAGGTATGCAGGAACGTTCAGCTCCAGGATCTTTGAAGCTCCTGTGCTGTGTCTACACAGTTATTAAAGATCACTCCAACACGTGTTACACAAACATCAATGCACTGGATTTACTGAACAAACAAACCGTTAATAGCGTTTAAATTGTCTAATATAACCAACAAAATGACAAACAATCAGATCCTTATATTATTCTCGTTTTACTTCCATTGAAATGTATACAGAAGTTGTGCAGTTTGAGTGAGTTGTGTTATTGTTTAATAAACCGGAGCAGGTCTGGTGACGTGTCTGCATTAGGAAGAAATTATACAGGCAACAAAAATGTATTTCTGACCCCATTTTATTATATGATTTGGAACTGACCAACATGCATGAATATTTTTGTAAGCCATTTATTGCTCTCTCTCTCTCTCTCTCTCTCTCTCTCTCTCTCTCTCTCTCTCTCTCACTCTATCACTCGCTTTCTCACAGGCACAAACGCTCAAATCTAATATATATAAAAAAACAAATTAAACCCACTGAAGGGGCGTCTGAATGACAGCAACTTGTATTAGCTTTTAAAAGCCAGGAGAGGCTTTAATTATTTACAAAGTGCCTCTGAATTATTCCAAGTGAAATGTCAAGCAGCGGGACGCCGCTGACGTCCTCCCCCTGTCCACCCTCTCTGCAGCCGTAGCCAATACCATGACAAAACCACTTTAATTGGATGGCCTCACTACCCCACATGTGTCCCAGATGCTGGAAACTCAAATAAGAACAAGTGCCTGAGAGAGGAGGAAGAGAAGGAGGAAGAGGAGGAAGAAGAAAGTGAGTATGTTTAAGTGAATGGCAGCATGAGGTTGCATTGAGAGGAACCCCAGGGACCCTGAGAAACCCACCTGCTGAGCTTCACAATCACAAACACAAAGAGTGGAGATTTCATGAGTGATATAGCAGTGCTAATACACGCTACGAGCTAGTGATGCGTAGTGTATGAAAATAAACAAGTGGAAAATGCAAGAAAACCCTACTCTCTCTCTCTCTCTCTCTCTCTCTCTCACACACACACACACACACACATACACACACACACAAATATTTTCTATAGTTAATTTCTAGCAATAATAAAACTACTACTGATAATAATACAGGTAAAATAGAATTATGCTAAATTCGCTATCAAAAAAGTTGGTTTATAAATAAGTTTTCTTAAGGGATCAACACTTTTTGCTGATTTTTACATTTTTTATTATTAATTAATTTATTAATTAATTTGTGTATTTATACTGTCAATTGAAAATCTATTTAAATGTTTTTACTTATTTTTGTTTTATTCCAAATATTTAGATCATGTACTTATCTATGTAAAATTTACCCACAATTATTAGTAAAAACAAAATAAAAATCCATAAGGTTAAAAAATTATGGCATGCAAGAATTATTCAATTAAACACAAGACGTCAACTGACCTGCTTCATGACCTGATAGGAAGCGCCAAATTCGATGTAATCTACGTTTCTGGCATTTGGTAGATGCTCTTAAACAAAGTGATATACAACTAAAGTATAGAACAGGGCAGTGTAGTGTTCAGGTTAAAAGGCCCAGGAGTGAGTGCTCGGTGATGTGACGACTTGAACTTACACCATTCTGGCCCAAAATTCAGCGTATTTCCACAGTGAGCTACACTGAAATCTCATATCATGGCTCTTAAGATTTCTTGACTAATTATTATATAACTTCCTTCTCTAATTAGTTTTACCCTATCAGTTTACTTCATAATAATAATAATTAATAATAATAATAATAATAATGTATTATTATAATTCTTAGTCTATGTGCCGTATCTGCGAGCCAGGCTAGTCTCTGCACAAGAATATAGAAACAATCACATATTAAATGAAGGTGCACTAATATGACCCTGGGTTTATATCTGAGCACCTATTAAAGAAACTCAACAACTTCTGACCAATCAGGTGTCAGAATGTAATGTAACTGTGCTGCGCCACCGGTTTTTGCAATTTAATTACTGAATAAAATAAATGAATGTGGATTAACATCATTAACTGTATAAGTTGATATTTAGATTGTATTGCAAACAAAATGTAGAAAAAGAAGGTCTCAGGTCCCAGTCTTTTTCTTCTTGTTTGTCCAATCCGATCAGACGTTTGTTTTGTCCAATCCGATCAGACGTTTGTTTTGTCCAATCCGATCAGACGTTTGCTGTTACAGAAAATTAAACTAATGAACTGCTTCACTTATCTCTGGTGATCCACTGCTGTTCCCATTCTGCACTAAATCGTGGAACTGAAGTTTCGTCAAACAAACAAACAGCGGAACAAAGAAATCCCACAACAGTCCCGGTGTGATTAGGATTAATGCTGAAACGTGCATTAAAACGTGATCACACGTCACTCACGTCGTCCTCTCTGACCGTGTTTAATCCGGGTCACGGAATCCAGCACCAGGGCTGTGAGAGGAGAAGTGGTAGACGTATGAAGGGCAGAGGGAAACATCAGAACTTTCGCTTCAGTCACTTGCATTATATTTTCAGCAGAGTGACAGGAGTGATGGACTCAAGTCCTCTTACCTCATCCTTCTTACCTCATATGATCTGAGAAGCACTTCCACACTGTGCAATGGTCTTAAACATTTATGAAACTATGAGAATTCTTAACAATTCTTATTACTCTCTTCCTGTTACCCATCTTCTCTGTTCCTGTCCTTTTCTTCTCTTCAGATCTCCTCAATTCATCCAGACACCTGACCTCCATTGGAGGACACACTGTAGAACTGGAGATGGTTCCAAACCAAAGCCTAAAGATCTATGAAGCTAATGAGCAACTCAAGGAATTTAAGGATGAATTTGTACTGGAATTAATATCAACAGTCTGCAACAATGGTTCAGGACCTCAGTTTGCATGAACAGCTCCTCATTTAAGAAACTATCACTGATCAGAACCTCAACAATGACGGAACTGTAACGATGGACGTTATGTAATGAAGATGAGGTTCTCTTTAGATTCTTAAAGTTTCTTTCTTATGAAGTCTGAGAGAGTTTGTCCTTCACCACAGACACCACTGGCTCACTCACTAGGGATAAACTTATAAGAAACAAATGTATAGACACTAAACATCTTTATTACTTCTTTATCTGTGTTAAGCTGCTCTGAGACGATATTTATTGTTAAAGACGCTCTTCAAATAAAACTGGACTCAGACTCAACCAGAAAGAAAGACATTTATGGACACTCCAAAGTTTGTTTGTTTTTTGCGTATCTCCTCACTCACGCACAGCTGAAGGTCGAATTGAAGTTGATGGTCTGCCTGCCTGAGCGGAGAAACGACAGACAGCAGGGACGAAAGAGAAGAAAAAAGCAGACGACAGAGGCAGATATCGTGGTCATTAGCATCGCCTAGTAAACAAAAAGAAGACATCATATTTCATCCCTGTGTTTACTCCACAGACCCGAGACAGACCTGCTTTAGAACATCAGACGATTGTCCTTAGCAGTCAGGCAGAAAAAGAGATTGGTGGAGAAGCAGAAGAGGGGTAGAGAGGGAAAAGGTCTCTTCTGTTAGTCTAGAGGTAGGAGAGAGAGAAAAAAAAGAGGAAGAGAAGGAGGTGAGGTTGGGAACTTCTTACTATTAGAGCAGGAAGTGACTATTTACTTTCTTTTCTCTTTTGGGAGACTTGGACAAACGATTCTCATACACCTCCACCTCTTTACCATTTGGAAGGTCATGGGTTCAAGCCCCGGTATTGCCAGGATTAGCAAAAAAAGGTGCTTAGTATACATGTCACATGTACATTACAACAGTGAAATTCTTTCTTAGGAAGCTGGAGTCAGAGTGTGGGGTCAGCCATGATACAGCGCCCCTAGAGGACACATTGTTCAACGCCCATAATAATGGCAGGTTGGCGAATCCCAGGGCTTGAACCCCTTGAGCTTCTGTTCAGTAACCCATAGGCTTAACCACTGAGGTACCACCTCTCACCTTTAACCCCTTCCGCTCCAGAGGAATTCTGACCCTTAACATAAATGTGAAATGAGAATAAAGAATTTCCCTCAGCTGTAATGTACATGTGACCAGTGTAAAGCACCTTAACCCCTTTTGACAAAGCCGTCTTTGTAAAGTCGGTAATGATCAGGCTTTGTGCGGTTGATAAGTCGATTAAGGGAGTTTTTTCCCTCTGAATCGGCTTAGAAATCTTTGATCATAACCCAGATCTCTGATGTAGCGGATATAAAAAATCCAGCGTTTAATAGAGCCGATATAAACATCCGATCGCTAGTAACCCTGGCTCCGGCTAACGCTGTTTACGAGGCAGAACGCCTGCTCACCTTCCGAGGCAGTAAATGAGGTTAAAGTAAGTGGCGTGAGAAATGAAAGGTTTATATGTGACGGCTGGCAGTGTGAGGACAATTCAGGAATTTAGGGAAAATTCATTAGCAGCAGATTTACTCCGAGCAGGAAGAGAGTATCACAGGTGAACCAGGGGGCGATACAGAGTTACTGCTGACCGTGAGACCTTTCCAGGCAGTGAGCAGTAGGGAGGGGAAGTGTGTGTGTGTGGGTATGTGGGGCAGGGAGGGTGTACTGGGCAAACACACATCGACAGGACGTTTGCATCGCTGAGGAGAATGTGAGCTAATGAAAGCTAAAGGCTGTGCTCACTAGAGTATAAAATTCACATTTGGCTTGGGCCGGCTGTGCAATCTGATATTATGAGCCCCACACACACACACACACACACACACACACACACACACACTTGTTCTCAGGAGAAAAACGATTCAAATATCTGAAAAGAAAGCAAAAGTGACACATAGTAAGAGGACATGTGAAGGTGGGCTGCAGTTTGTACACACACTATCTAAAGGAATCATTTCAGACTTCATGGCGTACACAAATTCGGGTGTTCGTGTTTGCTTGAATACAACAACTACTATCCGACAGCATCGTCTTTGCTGAGGCAGTAGAGAAAAACCGGATGAGACGAGACGAGACGAGGTAAGGTACCACCAGTATCGTCTTTTTGTTTGCCATTGCTCACGTCGTTGTTCTAACAGGAGGCGTTCTTCTCACGAGGTCATCCAACGGGCAACCCAAGTGACGCACAAACACGAGAACGAAAACGACCAATCGCTGGATCAGGCCGAGAAGAGCCGTGATTGGATAATACATTGGGACGTAACGATTCTGTGTTTTCTGATTGGCTTGTGTTAAGTCTTTATTGCGAGGCAAATATGCGACTGTACATCAAAATGTTTTATTATATCAAAATGCACACATTTTTTCTGGTACACATTTAATTCGATACTATGCACCGTTATTTACTGTATATTTCTGGTAACAGAACAAAAAAAAATGGTATAAATATTTGATTTGAGTATCAGGACAAAGGAGCTGCCTTTGTTCGGTTCAAAAGTTCAGGCGCATTACGAGCAGGTTGACCTGTTCTGTACGCCGAACGTCTCTCTTCCTCCGTCCTCACATGATCTCGAGCCGTAACTTTGACCGAACGAGGTCCTGTAAACTGGGACACTTCCTTCACCACTAAAATATTTTTAAATCAGAGAGAGATGCAGGTTCTTTTTCTTCTCTTAGGACATTTTGTCAGAACTTTTACATACTCATGGCTCCTCCTGCCTGGAATACTCAAACTCCTGCTAGCTAGAAATACTGAAATGACTCAAATAAGTTCACAACTGACTACTGAGTCACTTTTATAATACTAATGTACACCGTGTTCTCAGACAACATGGAAGTAATAAACCCTAATAATGACATACAATCGAGAATAAATGTTCGACATTCCTCCTGACCTGTCAAGGCATCGCTGTGCTTAATTGTGGGTTTCTCTTTCAAGAGATTCACACACACACACACACACACACACACACACACACACACACACACACACACTATAATAAAACCATGGGTCAGAGGATAGAAAACCTGCCTGTTCAATCAAGAAGGTCAAAACAAATGATTATACATTCCTTTTTTGTATTATATATATGCAGGAGGGGTAATTCGATGGTAGTCTGGGTAAATTTTGGGGTTTATTCGCATGAGTCACTCAAGAAATTACTATCAACGAGGAGCAGAAATTACCGCCATACCTCTGTGATTGCAGGGCAGTGGGTTTTAACCTCACCGGCTACATACTAAAAACACTTACAGTGCTTACAGTGTGTATAATTGAACTATAAGCTTACACACACACACACACACACACACACACACACACACACACACACACACACGCTATCAGACTGAAATACACACACTCATTTGCACACACTGTCGGAATGAGAGTTTCTTTGTAAATGTGATCTGTATGTAGGTCAGCTTGTGCCTGGGTGTATGAGATCAACGAACAACATCGGACCTTAATTATGAGTCCGAAGCCGCCCTCGGTATCTTCTGTGTGTGTTTGTGTGTGTGTTTGTGTGTGTGTGTGTGTGTGTGTGTGTGTGTTTGGGCACATTGATGTTTGATGCTTTATGTAACGGGGTGAAACACAGGCTAGTGTGTGCCTCAGGTGGAGGCTGGATGCTCACACACACACACACACACACACACACACACACACACACACACACACACACACACACACACACACACACACACACACACACCGTGTCCCTGAAACACTCAAGCAGTTCTGGGTTTAAACTGGTATTATGTGTTCATTATTTAAATGTATGGATATTTTGTTTATTGGTTGATTATTAAATGAATTTGTAATGAACTGGACCATAAACATATTTATACAAATCTATTCACATCATCTCAGAGCTGGAAATTACTATATACCATTACTATATAATGTAATGTAGTTAAATATATTTAACTATATTACAATATATCTTTATATGTGATATTATTCAGCATATGGAATAATATATTTATGACTGAATGTTACTTTATATTACATTATATCATACTTTTTTAGTGACAGATGTTATTTTAAATAAAATTAATATATTATACTATACCTCATTATATTATACTTAATATATTAAACTTACATTATTTTAAATATATATATAAATTACATTATATTACATTCACTGACATTTTATTATGAAATATTGCATTGTATTATACCTGTTATATTAAATAAAACTAAATTACATTATATATTTATACATAAATCATATAAAATATTACAGATTATACAGCTGCATTTTACTATATTACTTTATTATTATACTAATTAATTATACTAATTTACATTATATCTTCATACAGTGTGTTTTTTACATAACATTAAATTGAATTATTACTATTACTAATACTTATACAAATAAAAATAATAATTGGACCATTATTTATTAATTAAATTTTTTTTATTTTTATTAAATGCACTATTTAAATTTTTTTAAAGAAATGCATGGACCGGCCACATCCATTTATTGACATGTATTTTCTATAATTTATTAAATTATATAAACATGTAATTTAATTCAAACAAATTACATTTTTTTTTCACATTTAAGTTTTAATAATTTATCATTGAAACTCATATATATATATATATATATATAAAATTCCAATGTAGATAATTAACATTTCTGAATATGTAATTATGGTAATATAATGGTTATATATTTATTAATCCTGCAAAATGTAATTAATTTTTTTCCTAACTGCTTGTGATCATTCTTTAGCTTTTGATTGCTCGTTATCCTCGATCAAGTGACACGACGCAGCTTTACACATTTATTTATTCAGTGTGTCCTCGCAGCAGCGTGTTCATTTATGGATATTACACATACAGTATGATGAATCTTCACGTTGGCCTCTACATTATAACGTCGTTCCTTTTGTTGAGAAAATGCACATTTTTGTGATTAAAATTTCACTGCAATTAAACAGACATTTAAATAAAATACGGCATCGAACGAAACTGCATTTTTTTTTTATTAAGAAATAATTATAACTATGCCACATTCCTGGGTTTAATGAGAGTTATCAATAACGCCATGCATGTATTTAAGTTTATTAAAATCACACATTTTGTGGTTGTACTGTTGTTGTTTTTTTTTTTTATAAAAACACTAAAATATATTTATATAGTTTAGGATTATAACGTTGTCCGAATCCACCATCATCATCATCATCATCATCATCTATTGTAGTGTTTATGCTCTGGTGAACATGCTGGCAGGAGTTCTAAGAGTTCATTAGATTTGACGGGCTTTGGTTTAAAACGATTGAACGCTGTGTAACACACACACACACACACACCCACACACACACACCCACACACACACACGATACTGAAAAATAATTCCTCCTGATATCACTCATATTTTGTGTTATTTCTGTCCCCCGACAGAATAATTTAAATAAAACTTTAACCTTTTCATTTTCAATTATAAAAATTAGAAAGCAATTTTTTAGAAAAGAAAAACGATGTGATGAAAACCGTGAACACTGTGCATGAGGTCCGGCCTTTTACAGAAAAATAAATACTAACTAAATATATAGATGAGGAATTCTGGACAAAAGGCATCATTTGAGCATGCGTGCACACACACACACACACACACACACACACACACACACACACACACATATCAACAGGTGGGAACAGTCAGGTCCTGTGTCTTTACCTGTCCATCACACACATTATAATCCTGAGGGAAATGTGAAAAATGTAGCAGTGAGAATAGCTTTCACACTGTGTGTGTGTGTGTGTGTGTGTGTGTGTGTGTGTGTGTGTGTGTGTGTGTGTGTGTTGAGGGGTTGTTTGACCTTTACAAGTTAATTTTGGAGACATGTCCTTGCAGGGACGCACATTTTTTTTTTCCTTGTTTCCTGTTTATTCTACAAAAATCTACCGTATCTACACTGATCATTTCATAACCATGTGACAGGTTTAGATTTTTCACGCAGTTTCTCCAGACACGTCAGAGGTATGAATATGTTTAATATAAATCATCAACGATTATCATCATCAATACCATTACTACCTAAACCACCATCTCCAACATCACCATCATCATCCCAACATTACCTCCATAACCACCACCATCATCATCCCCAACATCACCATTGTCATCCCTAATATTACCTCCATGACCACTACCACCACCACCATCATCTCCAACATCAACATCAACATCCCCAACATTACCTTCATGACCACCACCACCATCATCTCCAACATCAACATCAACATCCCTAACATTACCTTCATGACCACCATCATCATCATCATCATCATCATCGCCAACATCACCATCATCCCTAACATTACCCCCATGACCACCACCACCCCCATCATCATCATCCCTAACATTACCTCCATGACCACCACCATCATCATCCCCAACATCACCATCGTCATCTTAAACATCACCATCACACTATTGCTAACATAACCTTCACCATCACCATCATCATCACAATCACCTTCATCCCCATTACCACCACTGAAACACATCATCATCACTACCATTACCAGCCCCTTCATCATCATCATCATGATCATCATCATCATCATCATCATCTCTTTCACATCATCACACTCTTTACAGTGTAAAAACAACACCTCCAGCTGCAGTAAATAAATATAAATGATCAGGTTGTGTAGTTTTCTGGTTTAATCCTGATGCTGTACAGTAGACGGCAGACTCTGCCCACGTTCTGCTTCCTCCCTCTAAAGATAGACGCCAAATCCTATAACACACACACACACACACACACACACTCTGACCGAGCACTGACCCTGCACGCTCACTCATATTTGTTTAGCTCACACACACTCACACACACACACACACACACACACACACCATCATCTTGTCAAAAAAACCTTCATCTTCATTGTTGTTACCCCTGTGGCTGTTTCAGAACCCACGCAGCCGCCGATTCAGACGCCATCGTCCATTTAGATCCATATAAAACAGTCTGATCTCATTTTTTCTGTGTGTGTGTGTGTGTGTGTGTGTGTGTGTGTGTGTGTGTGTGTGTGTGTGTGTGTTTTAGTATAATTGTGTTTCTTATGCTAGTTTGCAATATAGACCAGTAAAAATATTTGTAAAAAATCAAGAAAAGATCATAAGACGTCCTCATCATCATCATCATCATCATCAATAACAATATCAATATTATGAAGAGATGAAGAACAATTTGGATTTATTCTAAGGACAAACCAAAGCTTTCTACTATATATTGCAAAAGGTCAACATAATCAAAAAAGTGAAGGGATATGAAAGCGTTTATTTCTGCAGCTGTGTGTGTGTGTGTGTGTGTGTGTGTGTGTGTGTGTGTGTGTGTTGAGGAAGAGGAAGAGGCCTGACACAGCACAGTGCAGGCAGTGGGATTGTTATTGAAATAACACACAGGCGTGCAGATTGAGATGTATTTAGTTTAGTCACTGATGCATAGCCGCTTTATTGAGCGACCCAGCAGCCTAATCAAAACCAAATTATCTCCATATCATAAACACAAACACTGCAGGAGACGACCGAGGCAGGAATTCTCTCTCTCTCGCCGGCCCGTTTGTGTACATCAGTCATTTATCAAGTGGAGCATGAGTGATTTTTATTGTTTCAAACACAAATCAATTGTACGGCAGCCGATGTTCCCATGAGGCCGCGGTCTGGTTGTCTGCAGCGCTCGTTTGGGTACAGGTGACCTAACTCACCACACACACTCACCACACACACTCACCATACAACTAAACACACACACACTCTCCATACAACTAACCACACACACTCACCACATATACTCCACACACTCACTCTCCAGGCACCCACTCCACACACACGCACACAAACACACACGTGTGTATATATATATGTGTGTGTATGAGAGTAAGAATCAGATACTAGTGCACAGTTACTATGCAGGATTTAATAAATAAATAAACAAATACAAGTAGTATCTATCTAAAGCCTAGGAGCACTGACTATTATTATTACTATTATTACTCATTATTATTCTTATTCTTATTATTATTATTATTATTATTATTATTCTTCATCATCATCATCACCATTATTAATATTGTTATCACTTTATTTATATTATTATTATATGCATACGCCATTACTTCCTCCTCCTCCTCCTCCTCATCAATATTATTATTATTATTATTATTACTATTATTGTTATTATTATTATTATTATTGTTATTGTTATTAGTCATTGTAAAAGTAGGATTTATTTAATTATCCATTAATGAATTAAGATTTTGTTCCTTAGGTTTAAAGCCAATCGAGAATTTGGGCACAGACATAATAATAATAATAATAATAATAATAATAATAATAAATAATAATTATTATCATCATTAATGCTAATCCATAAAATGGTACAATCCATCCTGCCACAGTAAAGTATAACATTTTTTTCTACTTTTAGTGAAGACTGAAAATGATTTAAACACTGATTTTTTTAATTTATTTTTATTCAGCTATATTTTTGTATGATGTTCTGCAGCACTGTGGGTTCCTGCTGTTCAGCAACGAGGGTCAACAGGTTATTTTTCATATCACGGCCGGAGGTCATTAAACATGTGTAAACTCTTCCTGATTAAAAGCTATAATATCACTATGACAATAAACTGTTCTTACTGTAGCTGAACACTGCAGAGTTACAGTGTGTGTGTGTGTGGGTGTGTGTGTGTGCGTGCACTCTGATGACTGATGGGATGTATTAGTCGGGTTAAAGTGGTGTATCAGATGACTGGGGCAATAAAACCATCTGGGGTCCAGGGGCATTCGTTTATTGTGTCTTGGAGAATGGAAATATGAAAAAAGGTGGAAAAGGGAGACATTTAAGAAGCTGATGAAAATTCGAATGAGAGGAAGAAGTAGTTCTACAGGTTTAATGTAGGACCCATGAAAAATAAACGCAGTGCTGAGAGATCGCTTCAGTTTTAATATCAGTGTAGACCGAGTTCTTTTTTCTGATTCAGTATTAAATTAAAGCATTCATGCATGTTAAATACCAGGAGTGAACCCTGAAGCCTTTATTAGGAAAACACATCATTATTATTATCTATTTATTGATTTTATATTATTGTCAGCGTTATTTTATAGGTTCTAGCAATTAGGAGGACACGAGCGATGTTTGAGTGAATGTATTTTATTACTGTATTTTTTTTTACTACTTTTACTGAGTATCACAGATATTTAACTTCATGGTGTTGAGGATTAAAGTTGAAGTTCAATACGAGTCAAATATTCAAGTCTCAATAAAATCGGTGACTTTTAACTAAACGTTTTGCAGTAATGTAATGTATTTACACTGTTTTAACCTCGGCACATGTGGCATCCATGTGACTTTTTAAACCTTCAGCTTGGTTTTAACTGCCTTCTCCAGCTCACAAAAAAAAAAAACCAACAATCACACAATCATAATTTATCTTCATTCAAAAACACGGCTACACAACATTACAGATTATCACAAAAATGAATAAACAAAATCAGCGTTCAAAGATGAGCAATGTCTCATAAAGCACGTTGATCTGCGGGCAATCCGTCCTTATGAAGGTCATGTGGGAGGAGAAAAAAATTGAATAAATAAATAAAAAGCAAATTAAATTTTGTGGACCAGCAAATATTCGAGTGACCATTTGATCAGGGTTCACGTGGAGGGCATGATGATGATGATGATGATGATGGTGCCTGATGTTTTTGTCTCCCACTCTCCCAGTCCTGCCCCATTGGTGCTTTGCACTGTCGTGATTTGCTGCGAATTTACGCCTGATTGACCTTCAACCTTCAAACCCTTTATTATTTACGCTACACAACCCTGTTCATGCTCTTACACACGTCCCATATCAGAGCTTCTGTCTAATCTTTACTAAAATCCAGTCTTGGAGAAGTGATAAAAATCTAATGTGTTAAGTATTTCGTGTATTTAG
Organism: Silurus asotus; assembly: GCA_024362625.1. Lineage (NCBI taxonomy): Eukaryota > Metazoa > Chordata > Actinopteri > Siluriformes > Siluridae > Silurus > Silurus asotus. Next base: position 15,140,532 of record MU545793.1, on the reverse strand, counting down.
TAAAAAAAAAAAGGGGGCGTGGCTTCATCTGCAGTAGCAAAGAGATCCTGGTATTTAGTTCGGACCTGAAGCTAGTGTTAGTCGTGTATGTGTGTGTGTGTGTGTGTGTGTGTGTGTGTGTGTGTGTGTGTGTGTCACATGAACTCATCATCTGCCAGAGATTTTTAGATCCTTCCTTAGCCTACATTATCACAAGCCAGCAGCTGGCACAGTCTATAGGAGGCCTGAAGCTCCTCCCTCCATCCCACCCAGGATTAATCCCGACACCTCGACCCTCAGCTACGATCTGTAGAACTCGGTCTAAAAAATAAAATAACACCGTGTCTGTCGTTTCCTTCAAGCCAGTCGGGATTAACGCAAACGCTCAGGAAAGAAGGTTAGAGAGTTTAAAACATCACCTAATAAACCCAGAACAACCCCCAGGTGTGAGGAGGGAGGGAGGGATGGAGGGAGAGAGGGAGGGAGGAAAAAAGTGCACTAGGGGACAGAGGGAAATGTGAGAAATATGCACCTATTTTCTTCTCTTTTTTTACAGATATTTTAAATATTGATGTTCTACAACTTTTAGAAGTTTCTGAGAATTTAATTTTATTATTTTAAATATGAAGTATATTATTATTCCAAAAACAATTTTTATAATCACATTAATATGTATTAAAAATAATAATAATAATAATAATAATAATAATAATAATAATAATGCTATTATAATTATTATTATAATCTAAAATTGGTATGTATTTATTCGATTTAATTGAATAGTATTTATATTGTTAGTATTATTCCAGATGTTTGGAATGGGTTGTTCAGGCTGTGTATAGATGCAGAAATCTCACATCTGTACAAACAAATAAACGCACACAGACATAAATAAAAGAAACTCGGTCTGAACCTTATGGAATGTTCACAGTCCATCCATTATTCAGGTGACAGAGTGGCGTTCAATAAAATATCATCACTAAAACCACTCGAATGGTAAAAACTTATTTCTCCAAACGCTCCTCATTCATTTCCCTAATCGTATTTTTAGCTCACTTTTATTTCCCTCCGTTATTTATTCCATCTCGGACCCAAAAGTGCCGAAGTGAGCTTTTAAAAAGGGTCTGAACACAGTGACACGAAAATGTCAGAGCCATTTCCACTCTGAAAAACCCACACGCTTTACTCTCTAGCACACCAATGCAGAAACTTTCCCTTCCTTCCGTCTGTGTGGGTTTTTTTTATTTCCTTTAGTGGATCAGGCATTCAAATGGGAGCGAACGCAGTATAAATAGTTCATACGCTGAAATGTTGCTCATGTGTCCATTTTCATGGTTCAAGTCATATCTAAATGAAAGGATGCTCTTTTTATCTGAAGGACAGCTGTGGGTGAGGGGGGTGAGGGGGGCAAAGGAACATTTGCTGACTGAAAATAAGTCCATGCATACAAACAGACCATGAAGTATATACACCATACCAGAGCCGTGCTACAGGAAAACCCCTGATATTCCATTCCTTGTGATGCGTCTACAAAAAAATATTAAATACTTGAAAATTTTAAAATAAATCGATAAAATAAATGGATTTTTTAAATAGTTAAAATCGATATATTATATAAAACTTTTTCAATGCAAATAATTAAAATATGTAAATAATAAATTATATAAAATGTTATTAATTTTATAAAAACATATAACATAAAAAAAAAACAATTAAAACAAATAAATAGGAAGTCGGGATTTAAATAAAATGTTTAATCTCCACAAAAAAAGAACCTTTAAAACGACTAAAAAAATAAATAGAATAAAAATAATTTTATTAATTTATTTATATGTTCGAATAATTACATTTAAATATAATATAAAATATATTAAGAGTTTAAATGTATTTATTTAAATGCACAAAAATACAATGTGTACGATAAATTAATGAAACAATAAATTGAAAGAAAACTAATGTTCAGTTTCTTTATGTAAGAAAATGTGCTTTAGTACAAAAACCTTTTTTGTCGAACCTCAAACTTCATCTCCTGTGGATTTAATCTACAATGGATTTATACTCCATTTCATGCTGCTATTAAGGGAATAATAAAAAAAAGAAAGTCATTATTCGCATAAATACTTCAAAGATTCACTTACTTTCCACTCACATTGTCAATAACATGTAATTAGTACTGCTAGGAAATTGCATTTAATTATAATAAGTGCACTGCATGAGCACTAGAGTGATAAACTCCACTCTATAATAACATTATATCATTTATTCATATCCTTTTATGGCTACAATTATGACGTCTAAATCTAGGACATAGATCCTTATTCAGGACATGAGAAATGAGACCGGGAGTAACCACCTGGTCTGGTCTGTGAATACATCAGCAAATACACACACACACACACACACTTACACACACAACATTTTTAACACTTGGATTAAAATCGGTCTTTGGTTTGTATTTTGCGTCACACGGCAGGTCCTGAAAACACAATATGTATTTATGTGCAAAAAATATTTGGACATCCGACTTCTCCAGCCATATTTGTGTCTTCTCCAAAATGTTACTACCACTGGATTGGATGTCTTTACATTTGGTAGCATAAAAAGTTTTTCTTCACTTGAACTAGGAGACCCAAACCAGCGTGACACGGCTCCATGAAGATCTGCTTTGCATAAGATGGAAGTGTGTGAAAGATCTCCTGCTATAGAGCTATAACCTGTATTCAGGGTGAATGTAAATGCTGACTGAACCCCAGGCTTCCTCACATTCTCACCTACATCAAGGCCTGACTTTATTAGCACCTTTAAGGCTGAATGGGCACAAATCTCCAAGAAATCAAGTGGAGGACATTATAACAGGAAATGAGGACTAAATGTGGAATGGGATCCTATAGTCAGATTTTTAACTTTTCTCTGTACAGTATTTATGTACAGTACTTCGGATGACTACCTCCTGGAATACCACCTCTGGCCATTAGGGGGCAAACAAAGGACACAAACCACACTGTGGATCGAGAGAAACACAAATGGCCGTGAATGTGACACAATGGGGTGTTGTCTAGCCCATGAGAATAAACACCTACCGGCCTGGGAGAGAAGGACTCGGCAAAAGATGCTTTTAATAAGAGCAGATTAGCACCATGCTGGGTTGGATGTCACACACACACACACACACACACACACACACACACACTAGCCTCTATATCTCACTGTGTCTGAGCTTTTGGACTACCTCAGACTCCCATTGAGCCAGAAGTGAAACGCTGCCTCTGATCCTACAACTGAGGGGCAGAGAGAATCAAAGAGACACGACAGCCTAAAGAAAATGGGCCTCCTGCAGACCCGGTGTTGACCCGAGAGCACTGAGAAGTACTCGACTTTTCTCCCACACACCTTCATCATGCATCTGACCCTCTTTGCTTTTTAAATACAGCGTTGAACTCCGCATCAATGCCCCGGCAGGGAACTGGCACCGACCACACGTAAACCCAGAGGTCATCCTCAGCACGTCTGCTTTTTTCTCCCCCTCGTCCTTCGGTCACACAGAGGGGAAAAAGAGCAGCACTTTCACATGGGACGAGCCAATCGTGTGGAGTTTAATAACCAGAGGAACGTACGAGGTGACGGAGGAAAGTATTCTAATAAAGATTTCAAAGAGGAGATAAATTAGTGATCTGGAAAACCTGAACTACTTTTATTTATTTATTTATTTAGTACAAAAATCTTCCATCCGTTGGAGCAGAAGTGAGAACGTCTCTCAGACTTCAGCACCATTTATATAATCAAGCATGACAAATTAAACCATCGAAAAGAAAACTGTTCCAAATGGATCGGCAGAATCCGATGTGATGTGGTGGGAATGAAATGGAATTCGTACGTGTGTTCGAATGCAGAATTACAGTACACGGGCCGACCTCCAGCACCACGCCACTTAGACCTGGGTGTATCGCTCGCTACTCCAGAACACAGAGGGGTTTGAGTTCTTTTACAGCTTAAAACCCCATTTAACTGTAAAACTTCATTTCGTTTATTTTATGGACATAATTAAATATTACGCTCGTTATTAAAACGTGTACAATAATATTACGCCTCTGGAGACTAGGAGACTCAAACCTGCTCCAGATAGCGATGTGCATCTCCATAACCGAGCCCAATGCGATTCATATCTCGATGCAGAGCCAAAGATACCATACCTTAAAAGATAAATATGAAGCAGCTTCCACCACGTAACAATACGATGTCCACCATTACAGGTTGTGTGCTTTTAAATCTTCGATTCAGACAGACAGCAAATCAACATTTTACTCAAACGCCGTCTGTATGACGCATGGCTCTTTCACACACACGCCTCTGTAGTGCCAGACGTTGTTTCCCTGTTCTGTATCCAGGAAAATGCAGCTTTACCTCTGCCATGTTAATCTGTATTGTATACTCTCAGGACACGCCTTCTGAGAGAACACGCTCGAGAAACCGTTTAACGGCGACAATTTAATCCGCATATCAAATTTCACTTACAGATTATTGGACACTTTCTAAATATTAAAATGAAAGCACTAATCTAATAATATTTATATATAAATGAATAGTTTCTTATCGACACAAAAATGTTAAAAACGATGCATCGCAATACAAACGCACACTTTTGTGCCGATGCCTCCTGAGAGCTCTGTGAAGCTCGCTAACAACCATCTACATGTCTTCCCTCACCACACCCATCAACCTCCTCGGTCTTCCTCTTTTCCTTCTCCCTGGTGTCTCCATCCTCAGCATTCTCCTACTGATATACCCCATGTCCCTCTTCTGCACATGTCCAAACCATCTCAATCTCACCTCCCTCACCTTGTCTCCAAAACGTCCTACACGTGCTGTCCCTCTAATGAACTCATTTCTAATCGTCTAAAAGCGTATTCATTCTGATCAAGTTAAATTGCTAATATATTTGGCATGGCATGAAAACTAACTAAACTAAATTAAATAAAATCAAAACATTTATTTGTTAAATTTAAAAGTTTGTGAAAAACAATTTACAATAATATCTTAAATTGAGATTGAACGATTTGAGCCTCAAGATCCGACACGTGTGAGACGAGCTCCGAGTTCTAAAAACCGTGCGAATGAGAAGATCTTACTATTCCTAGTTCCAGCATGACACAGGAGTGGAAGATCTCCTGCTATAGAGCTCCTACACCTTTGAGACGAATGTGAACGATGACTGCACTGAACCCAGGCCTTGTCGCTTTCTCACCTACATCACTACCTGACTTTATCTCCACAAAATCTTCCCACAAACGTAGAGGATTTTATACTAGAAAATGGAGACTGAACGTGGAACGGATGTTGGAAAAAAAACACTCCACAATGGTATGAGATGTTGATTCGTGGTTGTTTGTACGATTGCTAGAAGAGACAGGAATCGTGGATCTTCACAGGAGGCTTGTAATCATCTCCACCATCATCTACATTTATAGATATGCATGTACATCCATATTTCTGTAAAACCCTAATGTGACATTCATTTTGTAAGATTTAATGAAGCGGGCTTTCTCCAGCACATACACACACACACACACAAACACACACACACAAATTCTCCGGTAGATTACTACTCCTGTTTCCGACCACCAATGGATTGAAACAGCAGGTGTTAAATCGACTAACATCCAACTGCAAGCATGGACCAATTAGCAGGAAGTTTGAAGTGATATAAATGCAGGTCTGGCCTTTACGCTCCACTCACCATTAACAGCATTATGGAAAACTGCAACACATAATAGTTTCATTATAGTGATGGCGATTTCGTGTTTTTTTTTTCTGGAACGCAGGGAGGTTGTTAGCGTGGTGTTTTGGGTTAATGCAGCCCTTATTGATCCATGTATTTATCCATCCCACAAGCCTCTAACTGGCATCTAATGCATCGGCTGAGAGGGGGAAAAAAAAGTGCTTCTCTGTGTGCATCACATCACACACACACAAACATTACACACACACACACAAACATCACACACACGTACACATCCTATGTGCGAGACTGCATACCCACGAGCTATTATATCACCGAGGTCGCTTCATCAGAAGGGTGGAATCAAACAACAAAATCGCATATGGATATGAAATCGTCCACACCCCCCCACCACACACACACACACACACACACACACACAAATGCATACAACATGAAAGTTGGACAGGATACAAATCATTTCCTTCTTAATGGAAAATGAATGTAGAGAATGAATGAGAACGAGGGAGAGAAAGGAAGACAGGGAGAGACAGAGAGCGAGATGGAGAGAGAGAGAGAGGGAGAAACAGATGACAGGATGATAGGCAGTTGGTATTGATTGGCTGATGCACATGGTATGGTAATTTCTCTCTCTCTTTTTTTTTTTCCACAGGATTGCCAGTGGATTGTGATTGAATGCACTTGATGAATAAATGCATTATGTGTCTCCCCGAGTTTTTAGGTGGGAGTTAAGCATGACTGTGTACTGCTGTTATGGACTAATATTTTCTCCAGAGGTGCAGAGGAGAGAGAGAGAGAGAGAGAGAGAGAGAGAGAGAGAGAGAGAGATAGTCCAAGGGGTAATACATAGAGTGCATACAGTAACAAGTCCAAAATGAAATTCAAGTTGCTTGAATATGATTGTTAATTTTCTGCACAATGATTTTATATATAAATTTAAATGAGCACCAATTAAAAGCGTCCGTGTGGAAACAAAGCTTCCGATTGGTGTCTTGATTATTTACGTCATACACCATAATTACTTTAAAACATTCACAAGAAGATTTTCTTCATGCTCTATGTTGAGTTCGGTTTCACTAATAATAAACATGTTAATTAGAATATTAAACACTTGAAAAGTATTCATTTTATGTACATTTAGAACAGATACAAATGTGAGATTAAGTTGTGATATATATATAAATATAATACACACATACAGTATAAAAGCACACAAGCAGCAGGACTCAGACGTATGTTGTTGGTGTATGTGAAACGCTGCACGGGTGAAATCCAACCACAATAAAGAAAACCAGATCAGGTACAAATGAAGGAAACGGACAGAAAGAGTGGACTGTTGATGTTACAGCATGGAATTGTGATATCTTTAATGAAAAATCAAAAACAGCGAGTTTTCGAAAACAGGAAATTGTCAAACGGGGAAAAAAAAAAGATCCCACACAAAAATGAAAAAGGTTCAGAAGAAAAAACAATCAGAACCAAACGACTCCGAATTGTCCATCAGAGGGGAAAACAGTTGTTCTCACAGTGTGCATGAAAAAGGTTTGCACACTGAATGTCGTAAACAACACAATAAGAGGAAACTGGATTGTTGTTTCAGTGTAAGAGAGAGCTGAAATGACCGGTGCACTGGTGACGTGACTCCTGGAACGTTGGTTACACTGAAGATCATAAACGCCGTTGGGAGAAAAAGACGTGAACCTTAACGTCATCTTCAATAGGTTAGAGATAAACCTGAGAGATTTGAAACGGTTGGAGATCGAGTCTGAAGCCTTAAACTTCTTTCCATTATCTAAAGCTCTGTGTTTTTAATCTACATTATGAGGAAACGCTCTCAAATATCCGCCTCGTTCTCCTTTATAACTCGATCTCTACGGTTTAATTTGGGAACGATCTTGATGAATAGCGTATGCGCTTAAGGACTGACACACGAGTGTGTGATTACATGCACATGCTGCCCGAGCATTTCCAAAACCTCTCCTTTGAATCCCGTCCCGTTCAGTCACCCGTGGGCTCTTTGAGCATAGCGCGACTCCAACGAATGGAAACATGTCTATCGTCAGTCCATTCAGACACATCCCACCTATCCGTCTCTCTCCCTCTCCAGTCCACACACTCTCTCTCCATCTCTAAGAGTGTGTAGCATTTATTTATATATTGTATATCTGTACATGTCCTTTCTTGTCTCTGCTCCGTAACGTCCTCAGAGACATTGTTCCTGTCTATTTTGACACAGTGTCTTTTTCTGCGTCTCTCGCACGCAGACGTTCGCTCGCACTTCGTCTGCAGGATAAGGGGGCTCTTTTTCCTCGACTTCCTCCGTGCTGACTCCAGCGCTTTTTCTCTCCGCCTGCTGAAATAAACCTCGCCAGTCCCAGGACCCTGTGTAAATAAGCAGCGAAGCTGGGCTTGACCAACCTCGGCTGAAACAACTGATGTAAGTGATTGCTGCTTTACCTTGCTGATTAAAAGCGCGGCCTGCAACACTAGCCAGACGCTCGTTCAGCCGAGCGGAAAAACTCACAATCCTGAGGAAAATAAGTGGACGGAGCTTGTGATTGGCAGGAGCCTAGCAAAACAAAAAAACTTTATAGGTAGCGAGTGATTAGCG
>MU545793.1:15017205-15127205 GCA_024362625.1 Silurus asotus | reverse complement strand
TGAAGATCTGCTTTAAATGGGTTGGATGTGAAAGATCTTCTGCTATAGGCTCCAAATATCTTAATAATTTTTTTTCATCCTGACTGCACCCCAGACCTCCTCAACTCACCTACATCAGTACCTGAACTTACTAACAACCTACACAAAATCTAGTGGAACATCTTCCCAGAAGACTAAATATGGAATGAGATGTTTAAACTCACCTTAGACACAATCTGTTTGACCTTCTACCCTCAGGCATACACTTCAGCTCCATCACATCAATCACACACAAACTCAGGAACAGTTTTTACTCAAGAGCCTTTGGAGAACTGAGCACCAAGAAGCACCACCAGTGAACGTTTGGACTATTTGCACTGAACACGAGTTTATTCACAAACTTCTACCTCGTATTTATTCCTGAACGCAATCTTGAATCTGCGATACCTTCATATTATAACGGATCACTTATATTTACGTTTAATTCTTTATTATATTTTATTTTTATGCACCATAAGGACTATTTCATTGTGCAATGACTGAAGAAATGTATCTATCTTGAGACTTCATCAAGGAACTGACTCTGTGCATTCACATTTTTGGTAAACAGCTCCTATAATTCCACAGGAATTCTGAACACTCCATCCAGTCTGACATGTGGTCCAAAAGAGCAACAAAACTATATACCATCAATCTTTTCTTTGGCTGCAGACACCCGCAAGGACTCGCTGAACCCTGAGGTCATATATTCCGACCTCACACACTAAGCAAATATTAGAGTCACGCCTTGAACATACGTCAGCCATCAGATTCATGAGCTCGAAAAAAAAAATACCCTGTGCCATCCTGTAAAGAATAATGATCCCGATTCCTTCTTGTTTTCCCATGTTCTTCAGTCATCCATCCCTCCCATCCCATGCTCTTCCTGTATTGCCATGCATGGGCACTGTGGCCAAAAGAATGCTGTGTGGTGGAGTGAGAACTTCAAAAGTTCCACAAATAGAGCGTTCGAGTGAAGAGAGGTGGGCGTGATCTCGGGCTCGGGCCAGTCCGGCGCTGTAAATAAACCATCTGTCAGATGTATCAGAAGCTCAGACAGTGCTGGCGGATTTATCCTCATGGCTATTAGTTTGTTTTTGAAGACCTGAAAATTTGACCTTAGATTTATGAGGAGACTCTGCCTGCTTTGTCAGAAAACACACATTCTCTGGACTTACACCACTTCCAGGAGTGGGGGATTTGTAGGAAGGATAAAAAAACAACAACAGTGGCATCGACGTGCGTTTAATCGCAAACACACGAGAAAACACACGAGAAAGTCTCATTGGGCGTGACAGAGGCTGCTGGATCTTCTGCAGAAAGATGATTTAGATTTTAAGCAGAATCGAACCGAAAGATCGTACAGTAAACGTCGCATTACGTAGTGTATTTCACAGAGTGTCTGTAGCAGAAGGTCTCGTAGAAGACGTATCGATTATTATGAAATGTTTGCGAAAGAATACGAGCACATACACAGAGGATACGTGGATCTGCATCACTGAGGCTTTGGTGAGAAGAAATCTGCGACTATCTGCAGAGATTTGTTGCTGTACAGAACATGAAGATGAACAAATGCATACGTTTTACAGAAATATAGGGAACGCTTGCAATTAGGAGGAAAAAAAAACAAAAAAAACGAGGCTTCTTGTGCAGATCGTCAGTGTTTCTGCTTCTTACGGCTCTGACTGCGGTAAAGACTTCACTGCCAAGTTCAACCGAGCACTAGAAATAATAATTAGTTGGCATGGCAACGGCAGGCGGGGGGCTGGTTATGAAGACTGTGAACAATGCCGAGAAATCAGCGGCACAAACCATTTGCATCTGAAGTGCGAAAGTTCATATTGTGTGTGTGTGTGTGTGTGTGTGTGTGTGTGTGTTTGTGAGAACGAAGCAGAATCTAAAAAAGAGAAAAAGAAACACAGGAAGAGCACGAAAAGATGGAACTAGAGGAAGAATGTAAACTAATTAGTGGCGAATCAAAACGCAGGCTTCATGAAAAATAAATAAACAAATAAATGGTAAAAAGAAGTGCATTAAATCCAGAACGGTGGGTTTCATGCTTCCTGGTAGCCCTGACCTCATAGTTTTATATATTTCGAAAGAGAACTTGACGTCCCTTCGGCCTGATCGTCCCCATATGGAGGATCCGCGAGCAGAATTCCGACTCAGGTTTTAATAGACAAAGGAAACGAGAAGCGGCATTTAAGACAAAAGAGGCGCACGGAATAGAACATATGGAGCCAATGTTATTCGAATCGTCCTGTCGTTCTAGGAGTAGATGCTCATTAGCTCATCCGATTCCTCATCCTGCTTCTCCCCATCACACACACACAGAGAAAACACACAGCTTCCTCTGGACACTTGGCATACAGGCCAAATTGCTGACATCTGAAGTCACATGCATTATATTCATAGTTTAATAATGCACATCAGCGGCATCTGGGTACACTCAGCCAGCAGGAACGCACACACACACACACACACAAGACCATTTATTATACACCTCGACTCAACATTAAAGAGCGCGAAGGAACATTGTTTGCTGTCAGGAAATAATGAACAGTTACATAAAAACCCTGTGTTTTAAGTTGTCGTCTTGGGTTTGAGTAAAGAGTCATTCCTGAGTGATTCGTTCGAATCTTTAATATGATTCGGAAAAACGAGTCGTCTCGAAGAGTGATTCGTTCGTTTTTTTCCAGCTAAACAACTTAATCTCCGCAGGCTATGTACAGAAATCAGGATCGAGTCTGAGTCCTTTGTTCCTGTATCACGTGACTCTCAAACGCTACACAATGCGACAGTCCTGAAGCTTGACCTTTATTGTTGCAATAATTACAGGAGTCACAATGTGTGACAAAAAGAACTTATGATACGAACCAGAAGATATGAGAGGTGAAGCTTCTTAATCTGTTTATCATCTTCTGTCCAGTCATATTTTCATTATTGTAGCTATAGTCGAAGTTGGTGCATGTTGGAGATCTGCTTTTTTTTATGGCGTTTTATTTTATTTCTGATCGAAAGAACAGAATTTATGAAACGACTTAAAAGATTCAAAGTCACTAAAATGATCTGAACCTCCCATCGCTACAAGGTTTCATCAACCAGCTCATAATGTGGTGTTAATTCCAGACCAGTATCTAAAAATAACAAACATCAGCACTAATGGTGGGTTCCAAAATTCTCCATTATTAGAAAGGATTTAATTATAATTGCATGGCGAGTTTCCTCTTGAATTTGGTTTCTTTCCAGGTTTTTTTCTGACCACCATCATCTCTGGTTCGGTCATTACTGATAAACCCTTATACATAAATATATTTATAGTGGAAAGTCCTGGATAAGGACTTTGGATTTCTACCAAAATGGCATAAAAATATTCATTTTAACTAAATACTCTCAATCCATTTGTTTTTTTAAAGCTTTTTTGTGTCCCTTGCTAAAACAATTAAAACAAAAGTAAATTGACTTGTGCTACTATCAGGTCTGGACGCTTTGATGGAACCACAGACGTTTTTCAGATGAACAAAGTCATAAAAAACACATTTTTGCATATAGTTATATACAGTTATGAAACCTTGACTGCTTTATCAGCATCTCCTGTAAACAAGGAGATGTGTTTATGTGGGTTGAAGATGTGTTGAGGTGTTTGACATTGCAGGTAAACAGAGGACTATAGTACAGATAATGTCTTTTTGCCAGACACTCGGTTGTTCTGAAATGCTGTCACTGCAAAAATACCACCATGTGGAGATTTTTATCACGGGATTATTATATACAGAGGATATAATATCAAACCATATTTTTCAGACGCTGAACCGAAAGCCGTGCAGAAATAAACTGTTTTTGTGGTTGTCATGGTAATTTCTTTGTGTGTTCCTCCAGCTGGCGGTTTTTAGTTGTGTTTTCATGGAGAGTGATTAGTGTTTAGTGAAAAGGCTTCAGAAAGCAACTTGACCCCTTGAGGAACTTGACACGTTTGAGAAAAGGAAAGGAATGTGAGGATCGTGCTGATGAAAATATTAACTAGTCTTTTTGTTGCCCAGCACACATTTTTTTATACACATAGCTAAATGCTTGCAATTACACACACATGCATGCAACCAAAAAACACCTGCAGCCCACACACACACACACTTCATTGTCACGGTGACCCTGCCGAGGATGCAGCAAAAGCAAATGTCAAAGTGTTCCACACCTCCTCTTTCCACCGGGACCATTAATCATGTCACAGCGGCAGGAACAGGAAGTGTGACTCGGCTAAAGCGACATTACCGAATCGCAGTGTGTGGATCCTGATAGCCCGATTGGACAGAATCCAGCAGCGTGCAGTGGAATCCTTTTTAAGGATTACACAGCAAGTTTTCCGCTTACTCAGCAAGAAGGGGAGAAGAGAGATCCAATCAGGGGGTTTCAAGGTGTAGGAATTCAGATGCTTCAATTCTTGTTGTGGTAAAGTGAAGGCAGGAATCTGGTTATTTAATTATTATTTGTGTTATAGCGCATGGGATAAATAAGGCAGCAAGCATCTAAGCTAGAAGTTGATGTGTTGGAAAGGACCAGAGTTTCTATCACAAGGGCCAAGTTGCAAAGTCTTGACGGTATCCAGGAGTTGGTGCCCAACAAAAGGCTCCAAGGATGGACAACTGGGAAACCAGATACCAGATACTGCAGCCCAAAATATTGCACATGGAGCGCTAGCTTGTTTGGTCCAATCCATCAGAAGATAAAGTGTAGCACAAACCTAAAAGTTAATGGTGGGTCTGATAAAAAGGTATCAGACTTTTGGGCCCTTGAGCAAGAGCACTCTTTCAGCTGTATTTTGGATGACACTGTGCTCTGACCCCAGTTTCTTAACATAGCTGAATTTTACTCTGCTGTAATGTACATGCGACAAGTAAGAGCATTTTTTTCTTCATCCTGGTCTCATGTATAAGATCTTTTCTATTCTATAGATGGCTGGGCGCATGTGCAAGATGTACCTGAAGAAGAAGAATGAACATGTTTTTTGAACTTGTCAAACAGGAATTTGACAAGTATTCAAGGTGTTGACTAAGGCCCCAAAATTCCTTGGATCTCAATCCAATCAAGTGGAAGGTAGAGGGAGTCCAGAGGTTAAACCTCTGGATCATTCGACTCTGGATCAAGAAGTTACAAGTTCAAAGCCAGCAAAACTAAGATGCCACTGCTGGGCCCCTAAGCAAGGCCCTTAAACCTTAATTACTCAGTTGTAGGTCACCAAGGATGAGGGCGTCTGCCAAATGGAGTAAATGCAATTGAGTGCCTGTGGAGAAACAAGTCTGGTCCATGTAGAATCAGATGATTGTAAGGGTTGACCAACCAGAGCACACCGTTAAAGGTCTTGGAGGAGTCAATACTTGAAGGGACACAATATAAAGCTGGTGGTTTTACTGTAATGTCTGATCGATGTGATAGCTAGATGATTGTGATGGATGGATGGAGATCCTCTCTGAACTCCGTATACGATTTCCTTATCAGATTTAGCACAGCAGTACATGATTGTATTGCGTATACAATATCGATGTGACCTTTTGTTAAATAGTGGAGGTGAGCGCAAAAAAACACCGGACACCTCTATCGCTCAGCGAGCGACCCAAAGGCTAATTCAATTCACTTCAGGAATCGATCCCTTATGACAGGAAACCGTCTAGACTCCACCACCGCGACCGTACAGATAGCATCGGCATCATATCTTAGCACAGAATCAGTGTAGTCTTGCTAGCAGCAGCAGCAGATCTCGTCTTGTGCGTTTTGTGCTCCGGTGCACCCCGATTCCACTGATAATTAGCTGCTGAGCTGAATCAGGTGTGTTAGCATGGAGAAGAAAAGCTGCCTAGTGATCCATGTCATGATCCAGTCCTCCCGCGGGAGTTAAGAACACCGAATTCATCCGTTATCGACCTCGTAATAACGACGTAAGAGCTGCCTTTGAGTTCTGTTCGGCGGTCGGATGATTTTCTTTAAACACAAAGCATTAATTATCATCCACCTGAGATTTTTCTTTCTTCTTCTTCTCCTCCCCCCACAGCACCAAATGATATACAGCGCACTCTATGAGGTATTTAAAGCAGTAATTTGATATGATATTAATAGTTGGCATGAATGCGAGTCTGTAGTTGATTTATAGGGGACATCAATTGCGCTGCTGGCCCCATTGCTAAGCTCTAAATGGAAATTTTAAATGCAACACTGGAGCTATTATAATAGACGTTTTGAATGATGGCCATGCTAGCCTGGTCTTACAGCTCCACACACACACACACACACACACGGGATTTGAAGGAGTGCTGTGTTCTTCTTGCTCTCAATGTGACCTGCATGTTATGAGTCTGTTCAACACACACACAGTCTTGACCAGGACAGGGGCTTGTCAGTAACGAATGGGCCTGTGGATCCCCCCGGAGAATATCTTCCACCCCAGTGACACCAGTGTGTGTGTGTGTGTGTGTGTGTCGGTTTTCTCTCACCACGAGCTCAACAACCAATCAGAGAGAGGCATGTTGGGCATCCGTCTCTGTCAGAGCACCAGCTTTATCGCTTTTATGTTCTGGGAAGAGAAAAGTGGAGTAGAGTAGGGCTTCTCTCTCTCTCTCAGCGAAGGAAAGAGAAGTGTGTGAGAGGTGGAAAGAGGTATAGAAATAGTGAAAGTAAGAAATAGGGTTGACAAAGCGAGCAACCAAAAGCTCAACATGCTGAACGGACGACAGAACCCAGGGGTGGACCGAGTGACAATTTATCACAATATCCATCGCACTCAATGGGCAGTTTATTAGGAACGTCTGTACATCTGCTGTTTCATGCAATTTTCTAATCAGACAATCACATGGGAGCAGCACAGTCCAAACAATCACGTACAAGCCAGAAGCTTGGGAAACAAAATGGAAGTAAATTGAGTAACAATGATTTGTCTATGGAAGGATTGTTGGTAGCAGGTGGGTTGATCTCCCACGGGTTGCAATCAATCTGTTCTCTTTGGAAACACAATAGTCTGTAAAGTTTAGAATAATGCAGTAGAATAGGAAAAAAAACATCCAAAAAGCAGCAGTTCTGCAGATGGAAATCTCTGGTTGATGATGAAGGTTCATCAACAGACCGGGATGAAATAAAGTACCACTCTGGACGACTGTGGTGAGCAGAAAAGCATCTGAGAGTGCACATGTTGAACCTTAAAGAACAGAAGACAACCAATTAAAGAGTCCATTTCTAAAAGTCAAGAACAGAATGTTGATGCTGCTCTGGAGCTAGAGCCTCACCAAACCTGTAGGACACGTAGCAGAAATGGAGATTTGTGGTATGGTCTAAATTTGAGACAAACAGTTTGAATCCATGGATCCATCCTGAATTGTGAGAGAAGTTCAGCCTGGTGGGGGCGGTGTAATGGTGTGGGGAAGGTTTTCCTGCCACACTTTGGGTGTAAACATACCAATTAATCATGAAAAATGCATGAAGAACATCACAGAAAGAAGACCTGTTAGAAGAAGCAACTGTGCTATCTTGTAGAATTTATACCATCCTGAACTCATGCTGAAAACTAAGGGAGGCCCTACTCAGTATTAATAAAGTATATATTATAATAATCAGAAAGACACATGCACACTCCACCCATCACTTACTCTCTTACACACAATTCTGCTTTCTGCTCTTAATCGCAGCCTGATTGCATCTTTCATACCACCATGAAACAAAAACAAGCAGAAAAAACCCTTCACTCCTTCTTAACGCCAGTGAGTGCAGGTGGACGTGCCTGGTGTGACCACGTGTGTATTACTGATAATATCTACAGGAGGGGCGTAGACAAGGGTTAAATCACATACGGATCGAGAATAAAGACGTCTGACTTGGGAGTTTAATAAAACGCAATGAAATGCATCTCCTGAATATCACGAAGCTACACTCAGCCCCTCGCCCTCACCCCGGCCCCCGTCCATCCATAACTGGTGCATTATGGGAAAATCAGGATTTCAAAAATAATACCTGGAGAGAGGCCGACTCTGGAAGCCGTACACAGGAGCAATTAGCAATAAGGTGCAAATTACTGTCATTTCTTTCCTTTTTTTTTTCCCCGAAAAACTAAATATATAAAACGCTAACAGGCGAAGTTGAACGCGGTCCTTTTTCTCTCGCTCTCCATCTTCATTTCGCTCATTAAACCTCACATTCCCAGTTCGCCCAGTTTCCAATGGCAACAGTTGGTGAAGAGCCGCTTCTCCACTCCCTGCGCTGATAAGCAAATGAGTGTGAGGAAAGAAGTAAATTAAAGACATGCGTGATGAATCGAGCAGAGAGAAAGCAGCGAGGAGCTTCATGGATATCCTCTCATTACGGCAGAACGTCGGACTGGGAAAAGCCTGGACCTTTTTACATGTACGCCGTAATTCCGACGTGAGAGAGACACGTTTCACGCCCATGTATATCAATTGTGTGCGAGCGCCACGTGCGTCGCGATTTCTTTAAGAGGTTAGGAGCTTCCATAGATGGCCATCTGTTATATACACACACACACACACACACACACACACACACACACACACACGCATGGAATAAGACATCTCTTCATCTCTTTTGTATCAAAGTGACTTGTTGGATCTGTGTGTGTGTGTGTGTGTGTGTGTGTGTGTGTGTGTGTGAGATTCCACATCTGGTTAAGACGGCTCTAACTCCCAGGTCCTGTGTTCCATCAAAAGAAATGCAGCAGAGATCCATGTCACGACCGTAAAAGACAACAGTTTGCAGGTGTGTTTGAACACAAACGGGAGATATTCCAATTCCCGTGATGAGACCGATCCGATTCACTCGCCGTACGTCTTCAGATGTTTTAATGAACAATTAAAACCATATGCGAGAGATCCGGCGTGTATGAATGCGTCTGTGTGTAGGAGCAGATGTTTAAACTTGCAATCGGCTCATCCCATAGATATCAACCTGCAAGTCCAGTGTGAGAAAGGGATGAAGGGATGATTACCAATCTTTCTTTTCTAGGTTCTCTCTCCACCACTTCATCTCACTCACTCCAGAATCTTTCCTTCTCCTCCATCTCACAGTCCACTTGTGGAGCATAGGCACTGATGACATTTATCATCTCTCCTTCAACTTCCAGCTTCACGTTCATCACCCTATCAGAAACTCTCTTCACCTCCACTACACTCTTACTGTACTCTCCCCCCTACACCATTTCTCTTTCCATCCACACCATGATAGAACAGTTTAAACACCTCTAATGTTCCTGCTCTTACTCTCTTTCTACATGGACTACTGAATGCACAACATCTCTACCTTTCTCCTCTCCATCATATCAGCTCCCTCTCTCCCTTTACCCGTCATAGTACCAACATTTAAAGTACCAACCCTAACCTCCACTCTCCTCCACTTCTCCTTTCCCTGCCGTCTCTGTAGACGTTTCCTCCACTCCTTCTCCTCCTTTAGCCAACAGTAGCCCAGTTTCCACCGGTACCCTGTTGCCCGACCGATCCGGTATGAATTTCTGACTCAAAATCTGCATATTTGATTTGGTACATGTTTTACGCTGGATGTCCTTCATAACACAACCCTCTACATTTATCCGGGCTCGTGACCTGCACTTAGAGCGACCTGACTTCAGTCAGTATCAGAAAAATAAAGTGGAAGAAAAAATGGACTGGAAAGTTTTCAGTGAAAAATCTAAAGTGAAAAACACTGCAACAGAGAGGAATAAAAGAAGGTCAACCGAACGACACGTCCTACAAAAGTACACAGTTAGAACAAGCAAAGAACAAAGAAGTGAACGGTTTAAAGCTGAAACGCTCGCAGAACTATGGCTTCCTCTGTGACACGTGCATGTTGCGGTGTTAATTAAGCTTTGTGTCAACCGGGGGTGTGTGTGTGTGTGTGGGGGGGGGGGGGGGGGGGGGGGATGTGGTATCGCACCTGTACACAGGATGCTGAGGATGCTTTATCATTGCTAATGCAGTGCTAATTAAAAGGAAACATACCAAGGAGTTGAATTAATGCCAGTTTTTTTTTCCTCCTCAGATCAGCCAGGCAACGAAGCAAAGACCATAATTAATTCCTCTTTCTCCCTCCTTAACACCGGTTTCACGTTAACCGTACAGGAATCCTGGGGAAATCAGGCGAAATCTGATTATACAGGTGTGAAGTTGAAGCGTGTGGGAGGTTCTGAGCACAAATTAGGGCCAGTCTTTTAGAAATGACAGTCTAATTGGACTTTTCCTGGCTATTTATTTAGAGTTGAGATGTTAATATATAAACTATAATTTGAGATTCATAAAGAAAGGTACAGGCTTGGGCTTCTGACTCATCGATCAATCTATCCATCAATCCAAACATCATAGGTTTGTCCACTCTCCAGCCCATCCACCACTCATTCATCCACTCACCCATCTACCCACTCATCCATTCATCCACTCACTCGTCCATCATTGATCCATCCACTCACCCACTCATTTGTCTGTGTGTCCATTCACACATTCATCTATAATCTGTTAATTCACTCTCCAACTCATCCACCACTTATCCATCCACTTATCTATCCATCCTCCCATCCACCCAGTGATATAGAAGCAGAATGTTCTCTCAGTACTGCACTGTGAAAGCTGTTGATCACTACAAAAGCAACCTTTTTGTCCAAGGCATTTCCCACCATCTGATCTGAATCAACATCTAACCCGCAATCTGTCTGACTACTTCACACCCAAATGCTTTGTTCTTTATGATGTTTTTCCTCCCCACCAGTCTGCAGACTGACCAGATGTGAGCCTAATCCTCTTTCCTTTCTGATGGCCGGTATAGTGTCGCAAGCAAACCAGATCTTTTATCATGCAGCATATTGGTGATCTTTTCTGAAGTCTCTGGTTTATCGCTGCAGCAAGGAGCCTGAAATGTGAACGGATCATCTCAGTAATAATTGAAGTGGATGTATTTAGTAAACACTAAAACATACAGAACAAAAAGAAACTTGGCGACTAATGTTGTGGTCTTTCTGTCCTTCATCTCATCCATCCATCATCTCACCTATCCATTTACTCATCCATCCACTCTCCCATCTACTCACCCACCCATCCATTTATTATTCTTTTATCCACTGACTCATCCATCCACTCTCCCATCTACTCACCCACCCATTCATTTACTCATCCACTGACTCATCCACTGACTAATCATTACTCACCAACCCATCCACCATGCACCCAAGTTCCCATCCTTCCATATACCCACCCATTCACTTACTCACCCATCTATTCACAAATCCATCCATCCATTCACTTCCCATTAAATCACCCATTTATCCACTTACCCATCAACTCACACATTCACTTATTCACTCACACATTCATCCCTCTGTCCACTAGCATTGTGGAATCCCCCCCCCCCAACACACACACACACACACACACACACAAACACACACACACACACACACACACTCCAGCTGTGACACTAACCTGACCTGCATGCTTTCGATTTTTTTCTTCAATGGGAATTTCATAAGAGAAAAAAGAACCTCATCAGTGATTAATATGATTGAGAAATACCTTTTCTCCTGCATTGATGAATTCAGACACGCAGGATCAGAAGAGCACAGTGTTTCCTGAATGACAAATTCAATCTAGCTTCTCCCTCTTCCATTCAGCAGACTGAGGAGGAATGCGTAAAAGAATAATTGTTGGATTGTGCAGTGAGGAATAGGTGATGACAGACAGCTTTATTTGCAATCAGCATATCCTCCTTTTCTATGACTTTGATTTCTGCCAGGAAACAGCTGTGTGAGGATGAACACTGAAGTTATTCCCTTTCTGATTCCCTCGCTCTTCTCTACTTTGTCCTCAAAAAAGAACCCATAATGATTCAATCTGGCTCGATCCTGAAGATGCACCTCACATCCTAAAGATTTGCAGATGAGGGTCTTTGCCTCCACCAATCACCATAAAAAAGAGGGTGATTAAAAAAGTGCACGTTTACGTGGAACCGTGGGACCGAAGGGCGCCTGTGTGACAATATGAGAAAATCAGAGCAGATTGAAGACGACCTGCGAGCTACATATGGTGGATCAGAAAGTCTATTGTTCGTCACAGACATTCCAAACTAGGTCTTGGGAAAATACGGGTGTCTGCTCACGTAAATGTCACAACTCATCAGTAACACAGAAGAAGGACATTCTTTTCCTCTGAGTTAGAAACTCATCTCGGCTATGATTCTCCCTCACGCTTTGCTAGGCACAGGACCAGACAGTGGCTAATTTACAAACCTGTGCATGCTCAGCTTGAATAATAAGTACAAATAGGTAGCTGCAAATCACACATTAAACAAACAGCCAATAGTGAGGTATAATCTAAATATAATCTAATGGTGTCATCATAATATTCAGGTTTCCTTTTGTACTTTTTCACATGGGGAAGATTCTGAACTTCTAAGCAGAAGGTCATGAGTTCAAATCCCAACACTGTCAAACCATCACTGTTGGCCCTGGAGCAACACTCCATACAAAGACCAACATTGCTGTAACAAAGATCTATTCGAGGACTTCAACGTTTGTAAACATCCAAATAAATGTGACTTTTAGTGACCCAAAAACTTTCAATGTAATTTTCTCAAATTTACAAACCTGAAAAATACAATCGAGAGCAATACGATTACGATTTCCAATTATATGCCACTGAATGACGTCCAAGGCCAAATGAATAAATAAGAAGTGCTTTAGGCTGCGTCTTCACTGATCCAGATCACTTTAAAAAACAGCTTCATCAATAAAGCACTCCGTATCCGCACTTTCATTTTCAAACTTTTCCCCGGAAGTTGCTCACGCTTATTTTTCAAACGTTGTGTCGACGTCGAGGCGAAGGCGCGGTCGCATGACTGAAAATGCGCCGTTGTTTTGCGAAAGCCTCCGTTTTCACGCACAGTCCACACTTTGATACGGAAACAGCGTTTTTGTTTAAAAAAAACGCATATTTTTCTTTCTTTTTCGACCTTTCGTCCACAACGAGGCGTCGTTTTCAGTCGATCAAAACGTTGATTTTTGAAACCGCTCTTCAAAGTGGATCAATTTGAAAACAGCATTTTTAGTCATGTGACGATGTCTTCCCAGGGACGCGAGCGTTTTCTGATGTTTCGGTGTGGATGAGCGACTTTTGAAAAAATATTTAAAATGAAAGTGTGGACGCCTGGATGAAGAAATGCCGTTTTCCAAATTTTTTCCAATGGACTGAAGGCCAAAAAGGAGAGTGAAATCTGCTATTGGGATGAGGTGTTGTATTGGATGTGTGGACATGGCCTCAGCCTCAGTGAGGATTACAAAATTGTACTTTTAATTGCCCAATTCACAGCCACTCGTTCATATTTTAAATGTTTTGGGAAAATACACACAGTGGACACACATTTGTTTGGAACCTATGCAAAAAAACCACAATATTTTTAGTAGCTTGTATCTTCCTGGGCATTAGAGGAGGTATAATACCCAGGTCTGGGTAGAGATAAGGAAATGAATCCTTGTTTGCTCCGGCTAATCACCTCTCTATCCTGCCTGCCTCTGTATTTCTTTTTCTCTGGGCATTTCATCACTTTACACACTGACAGATATGAAGTCCCATTATTATTACACTACCACACACACACACACACACACACACACACACACACACACACGCACCTCAACCCTGCAGCCAAATGATTAATTTGTTTAAGCAGAGTCGAGTACTTTGACTGACCTTGGAGGATGATTTTTTTTTTGCATACTCATATCATCTTATCTCCTTCGCTTTGCTCGACCAACTTTATGGACTCAGCAGGTGTGCGAGAATAAATACGTCCGATTTTCACGCATTTGAAAAATAATGCAGGATAAACATTCCGGATATTTACTACGGCCTGTGTTTATCTCAGTGACCCATGAAACATTTACGGTTCTATGTTTAATTAAGAACCGTTCCTTTGTCAGGAATTTTCTAAATATGGACCACGGAGTAACAGATGCACCATAGAGAGACTTCTAATAAGAAATATGGCAAAAGTATTGGGACTTTTCCAGCCACATGAAGCTCTTTCATCACAATTGAATCCCATGTTTTTGAATGCATTAGCATGAAATTTTTACTTCACCAAACACCCTGTTCCAGCTCCATGAAGATCAGCTTCCCATGGGAACTCAACTCTTCGTAGCTAAAAAAATATCTAGTGGAACATCTTCCCAGAAGAGTGGAGCTTTTATAAGAGCAAACCGAGGAGAAAATGTAAAAAAGAGAACGGAAAGATTTCACGTGACCGGCGTAGACAAGCAGATGGCGAGATTCTTCTTATGTTAAATCCGTTACAAATCTCGAGGTCACGCAAGCAAGTTATGGGTTTTCAAGCGATATCATTAAAATATCACTTTCAATTGTAGGTGGCCTTTTTCAGAAATTGGGTTTGTGCTCGTAAGGAAAACATAATGTCTAGAGATGATGATGTAAATCACAGAACTTTATATATATAAAAAAAAAAAAAAAAAAGCCTTATTCAAAACAAAAAGGTTTTTTTTCCTTTGTTTTTTTTTTTTTTTTTTGGTGGTGGTGAAGAAAAAAAAGTCGTTTTTCACTCAGCGATTGCGGATTAAATCCCACACCCAGGACGTGGAAGTCTCTGCCAGCTGTTGTCACTGATCCTCTCATTGTCTCATTCCTTCAGCCAGATGGATTTCTCAGCACTGTTTGTTTTCACTCCTCTTTTTTTTTTTACTCCTTCCTGTGAGTGGCAAGTCCGAATTGCTTGTCTGAGAGAGGTGTCAAAGGAAACAACTATAGCTGGAGGATATGGCCAGCGACTTATATACAGACTTATAACCACTCATGTGTACCCAAGAGTGAGAGCAGGAGACTGTTTTGACCTGAGGGGGAAAAAAATAGTTTCTGCCTCTGATATTTTATCACTGGCACAATGTATTGATTTGGATTTGTTTTTTCTTTAAATTATTTAATTCCATTTTTTCGTGATGATGCCTTCAGAATTATTGGAAGCATCGTGACCTTTTTGGTGCACAAATAGGAAATCTTTCCTAATAATCCAATCCTTGCAGAATGAAAGAACAGGACTGGGTGATACAAACTACACTAAAGATACAATGGTCTACCTCCAGTACCCTCCACTCTTCGGAGAAGATGTTCCACTAGATTTTGTGGAGATCCATTCAACGGCATGGGGATGTTTAGTAAAGTCAGAAAATCTCCATGGAAAGCAGTTCTTCTTTGTGCACAGGGGTAAGAGTCCCCCATTTGCTTTTGCAACAACCTTCTAACTTCTGGAAAGATGTTCCACTAGATTTGTGGAGATTTGTGAGATTCACTCAGCCACAAAGTCAGGTGCTGATACAGGTGAGAAAGTGCAGTTAGTGTTTACATAAATCCCAAAGGTGTTCAATAACCAGTGATTGGAGCTGTCTAGCAGAAGATCTTCCAAATCATCCAACCAATGAAAAGCAGATCTGATCTGAGATATGTTTTGTGCACAAACAGCTGGAGCAGGTTTGGAGTCTCGTAGTTCAAACGAAGGGAAAATTTCACGCAACGGCTTTTTGAAGACGTCCTGTACAATTGTGTGTCTTCAAGATTGTGGTAACAGTTTCTGGAAAAACCAAACATGGGTGGAGAAGTCAGGTGTCACCATGCAGTACTCTATATAATGTATATGCAGTGCATTACACACACACACACACACACTGAATAAAATGTGTGAGGCATGTGTTTTATCATTGCCTGTACAGGTTCAATGGTTTGTGAGACATTGCAGTAGGTGTAGTTGTCAGCATCAATCGCGTTTCTCTGCGTGAAGAATGATTAAACATACAGTAGCCATTTTTCACGCTTGTTCCAGCTGAGCTGTGGTTTGTATAAGCAATCAGCTTATTTATTCTTCAGCTGATTCTTCAGGCAGAAACGAAGAAGAAGAAGAAGAAGTGCAGCAGGGGACACTTGCTGCACACCGATCCATTATTCACTACTCAAACATCAGAACATCTGCACTGAAATGAAAATAACCTCTGTATAAGATAAACGAGGTGCGTGAAAAGCGGCCCGAGAGCATCATACTTTATATACACAGCGTTTTTCTAGTCTCGAAAAAACATTAGCGCGTTTACTCCGAAAAAAAAACAGAAACCAGAGCGAGACAGGTGGAGTTCTAACAGTGAACGCTTTGGTCAGCAACTCGTGAAAGATGTCACAGCAGAGATTGTCTATTTTCAGTCAGACAGTTTGGGAGACAGCTGGTTCTTCTGGACAGGCGGTGGAGAAACACGACAGCAGGTATTTATACAGTCTGATGGACACCGAGGACACGATCAGGGGACATGGGCGAAAACTTCCACTGTACTTCTCACACACTTGGACAGAAAAACTGATAACAAATACCTTTCAAGATCCGAAGGAGCATTTTTTTGTAATCCCAGAGCGCATTGCAGCTGGTTTTTGATGCTCCTCGGAAATCCACCGAGGCTAATTAGTCAAAATATCGGTGTTCGTGACAACGTGCTGCCTCCTTCTCCTCACATTAAATACAGCTTCACATAATGACAACATAAGTAAAGTCATTCTAAAAAACTAATAACCAGTTCCAGATCCAAGATGACCAAAAAAATGTTTTTCCTTGATTAAGATCTGATAAAAATATACACGAATCACGAATGCACTCGTTTAGGATTCAGGAGAAGACACGTGCTGGAACTTCCAACATACTTTGGACAAAAAGTTTCCGATATTAAAATGAATGATACAAAGAATGAATCCCGAGGCAGCGGTGGATGAAGTACACAAAGCGTGTAGTCGAGTTAAAGCAGATCCACTCAGTGAAATATGATAAAGTAAAAGTTTCCCTTTAAACTTTCACCTGAGTAAAAGTACAAAAGTTTTTGCCTTCAAATGTACTTAAGTATCCAAAGTATTAGGATTTATTATGATTATAATGTTCCCATGATCATTTTTATCACGACTCTTTACTTAGTCAACTCAATTTAGACTCTAATACGACTCTCAGCACAACAATCTATTAATAGAATGATATTAAACACTGATTTCTATTGTAATTATCATGAGCCCAAAACCTTCTGTCCTACTGAGCTACTTAAAATAAATCGTGTGGATAAATCCAAGGGTGTTTTGCCGAGGTTTTCACCAACGTGAAGAACTTTCCCACATTTAGTAATTTTGAACCCTGCAACTAAAACATTTTCATATTTACCACTTGATTTGCATAAAACATGTTACTATTACATTCATTATTGTATTTTAATGAGAATCAGCTTTTCTTCTAGAGTCACTTTCATGCATCTTGCCATTAATCCTGAACACTTTTCATGTTCTGCTATCGAAAATTTAACGCAAGAATCCCACCACCGTGCTTCAATAGATTTTTTGGGTTTCCACCAAAAAAACGGTGCTCTCATCAGAACAAAAACAACATATGACCTAAAACTCTTCTCCATGCATTCAGAGCATAACCATTGTGTGGATCATGCAGGATACAGTATGGTAGCCCTGTGGACAGATTCTTCCATCCATTCTGAGTTGAGAACATCCTCACTTCTTGCAGACTTCCACATGTTGATTTTTTTGTTGCTTCTTCTAAACATCTGTGCCGTATTTGCATTTTCATAATGATTCAGTGGAGCTCTATAGGATGGATCTCCTTCATGATACTGGCAAATTATACAACACATGTATTCATAAAAATACAATAAAAAAGTCATGCGACATTTAATTTCACACTTAAGACCACGCTGATCTCCCATTTCAGGGTTATGAGCTATTTCGAGTTGATGCATGACATTTAACTCCAGTTCAATTCGTTTCAAGTCTGAGTTACAGCTCTAGAGATGTTTAAAGTGGTAAATATTCAGACTGGAAGCTTCATATTGCTTTGCAGTATTATTCTTGTTAAATTCCAATGTCCCTAACTCATGACAGACGCAAACTATTTTCCAGAAATCAAGAAAAGGTATTTACAATGTGGTTAAATATAAACCAGACACAAGAATTTTTCTTGTTTTTTTTTTTTTTACGCAGCACCAAGAACACATCCGACAACCGATTTTTCTCCGTTCAGACCTTTAGATGATTTTTTAAGCATGCACATGACAGTACACTTTGGGTTTTGACTTAAGCAAAGGGAATTTTAGAGGTGAAGTGCCAAAACTGGCGCGATTTGAATGCCCAATTAGGGTTTTATGGCGAATGAGATTTTGACTCAAATTGGGAGAGAGAACGTACAGTGGCGACGTTCAGACCTGACCTGATGAAATGTGTAACCAGAAAGAAGTAAAAAAATTTATATGAAATTGCAGAGAGAAGAAAAAAAAAAGTTTTTATGAGGAAAAGGAAATGAAAAGTGTCAAAGTTATGTAAAACTGAGCAACTGTCAGAAGTAATAGTAGATGAGTTACTACACAGAATGGTGGCTAAAGACATTAAGACCTGATTGTAACCAGGCCTGTGATTAGCTAATGTTAGAATTCCATCCAGAACATCTGAATGCAACCTGGGTTTAGCTTCTCGGATTTTCTTTTTTGTTGCATGGAAAGTTCAGGGCTAAATTGAAAAACAGGGCCTTTAGCCTCCACCTCTTTCCACCTCCACACCTCGCTCACCTCTGGAAGAATATCAGAATCATAGGCGAAAAAGTCAAGCGATTGTGTTGTTGCCATGGGGGCTTCGCCATTTCGATGTTGTTGCTACATGTCGGTAAATGTCATTGCTGAGGTGCACTTATGACATTCGTTCTACTGTGACATTTCAAGTTCACAACACACACACACACACACACACACTACCACCCCAACCTCCTCACACACAGTCAAGAGTCACACAATATCTTCAAAAGTTGTAGAAAGCTCTGATCAAAACTCCTATTACAGCCCTGATTGCTTGCGCTGACTCCCGTGACCTTGGCGTTACCACTCGCGTCCAGGCTCTATTGCTTCACTCAGACAGACGCGTAGTGCATCCTCTCCATCCTTGAAACGTTAATACCCTGACCCAGTCTTGCGCAAATCGGGGAAGGTAAGAAGCTATTGGAGCTCCAGCCGCTGCAGGATGAAGGTCTTGCTGACGCTTAAGGCTGGGTCAGTATTGCTGAAACATCGTTATTGTCTGCGAGAACAAAAGGAAGTGGGGCAGTCAAGTGCATCGAACCTGTCTAAACTACTTCCTGTAGTGCTGCTGGTATTAGGAAAGGGAAACTGTTGGTAATTGGATATCGGGTGGACACTAGGGATTAGGGATATAAAGGCATTATCCGGAAAACAATGCGATAACATGCTGTAACTGTATACAAAGAAACGGATACGACAGACTATGCTGACACTGCGATTTTTTCCTACCAGGGTTTTTATTGGTCTTCTAGTTTAGGTCTTATTTTCTTTGGGTTTAAATGCCACTAGAGGTAGATAGCGCTAAAGAGATAGCGATACAGCTAGTCTTCAACTTACGATAGAGATGTTTTTTCCAATGACCTCATCCTAGCTGGAAAATATCCTAATTCGAGATGTGGCTTAGCCCACCCAGGAGGACAAATAGTGATCAGTATGGGGGAATATGTGTTATGTTTGTCAATAAATTAAATTACAGTACATAATTTGGCAAAAGAAACATTTTACAATACCGTAATGCATAAATCACACAGAACCATCTATTAATATACCAAAGCATAACCTCTAATTCCTGAAGATAAACTAAAGAACATCCTGCTGCACATGGTCCCAGATAACCTTACAAATGATCCACTTAGAAACCACGAGATCATAGCTCAAAGGTTAAGGTGGGTAAAAGACTCTGGATCAGAGTGTCACAAGTTCAAACCCAGCACCATCAAGCTGCCATTGCTGGGCCCTTAAACAAGGCCCTTAACCCTCAAGTGCTCAGTTGTAGGTCACTCTGGATAAGAGCTTCTGCCAAATGCGATGGCAGTACCAGGATTTAAACTTACAACCTTCTAAAACCAAAAAGAAAACTATTTCTATCGTTTTCCAGGCCCTGATCAGTCAACAGTGGACACTTCAGCATAATTAAACTTCGTGTCAAAGCTATAATCTGTCCATATCGTATCCAAATAAGGGATTTCTATGTAAAATTGCACTATTGGTCCCGTTTAGAGTCTGGTTTCTCTCAGGGTTTCTTTTCCGGATGATTTTCTTCACTCAACTTTTACGTGTTCATCAGGGAGAATTTCAAGATTTATCTTTAGATCCGGAATGTGTGTATATTTCTGTAACCCTACGTTGTGACCTTCATTCCGACTCTGTTACTTCATCAGACTAGAAAATACACAAGAAAATATCAGACAGATGTGTGAGAAAGAGCTTCAGGTATGTATTTGCTGCAAAGTTGCTTGAAATTTAAGAAAAAAAAAGAGTGAAACGTCAAAGAATTCCAGAAGCATGATAAGAAAAAGATGTCAAATAATTCATGTGAAAGTATGTTTGCTTTGAAAAGAACAAAAAGCAATAATATCTGTAGTAGCTTCATGTTCTTCTATAGACGTTTTCCCATCCATTACACAATATGGACAATTCATTGGATCCCCTGACCTCAAGCCTTTTGTGGTTCTTCTCCAAACTCTGAGCACAAAGCATACATTTTTACTGAATGTCATTGGATGTGATGCTCAAGATTTTCCTTTAGGAAGAATATGAACTCTAAATGCACCCCAGACCTCTTCACCTCATCTCCACAAAATCTAGTAGAACACCTTCCCAGAAAAGGAAGGCTAAATGTGGGATGGGATCTTCAAAACGTTCATCCGATTCTTATGATCAGGTGCCTACAAACTTTTGTTTTTAACCAGATGTTTGCAGTTTATGAATACCACAATAATAATTCACAAACACAAAATCGTGCATTTCTCTGCATGTTTGTTTGTAGTATCTGCAGTAAACTTTCCATCAGTGTCCTCAGCGAAGGAGCCGAGAAGCTCCCGGTGTTGCTCGAGGTCCTCTTCACATTATTCCCCGATTCATCACGGGGTCTCATCGATCCTTCAGCTCGCTCGTCGACACCTTCACCGGCGCACTTGTCCGCTAATTTCATCAATCTGCTGCGGCTCTTTTCTTTCTTATCATTCATGCGATCAGAGTTTCATTTAGAAATGTAGGAAGGTCAGCTAGTCTTAGAGTGAAGACGCCGCCGATCGATCGGAACCAGAGCCAGTTTAAACATTTTACGCTTTAATGCGCCTAAACGGGATTCGACAAAACCGCCCGGGAATCGGAGAACCGGCGCCGAACCCTGGTCCAAAAGAGCAGCACATTCCCGGGATACTCCAGCCGAATTTCCGAGTATGGAATAAATTAATCATCAAGTCAAAGGTAAGGTTTCCTTCTCATGATTCTTCTATGCAGCTCATGTAGAACAGTGCACAGCTTATCCTGGGACAGTTCAACCTTCTTGCATATCCATGCTGTCAAAAGGTCATGAGGAAACATGGACAAGAGTTTGTGGACACCTCAATATAATGTTCTTCTTTTTGAACATCTCATAGTTAGTATCCATATGCCCTTCTAAAAACCTCAATTCCTCTGAGAAGATGTTCCACTAGATTTTGGAGTTTGGTTGTGAAGATGCTCATTTAGTCACAAAGTCAGGTAGTGATGTAGGTGAGAAAGTGAGGAGGTTCCTGGGGTGCAGTGAGCGTTCACATTCATCCCAAAGGTGTTCAGTAGCTCTTTAGCAGGAGATCTTCCACTCCAACACATGGAAAGCAGATCTGGCTTTGTGCACAGGTGCATTGTCATGCTGGAACACATTCACACAGGTGAAGACAAAACACATACTATACAATTGTGCACCTGAAACATTGTGGAGTTTGGGGAAGAACATCATATGTAGTTAAGTCAATAGTTAAGTGTGAAATCAGATCAAATTCATGTTCTGATTTCAGGAACGACCAGAATATGGCTGCCATTTCAAGACCAAGAAAAAGCTGTTTATGCACAAAAAAAAAAAGAAAAAAGAGAAAGGCAGCGACACATCCGTCACCCGCTTCAGAGCCTCGTGCCCCTGTGCCCCCTGACTCGGCCAACTCTGTCTTTCTTAGACTGAGTGGCCAAATTCATCTATAGACAAGGTGATGAGAAAAGAAAGCACGGAAGGAGAAGGAGGAGGGAGAAGAAATATCCCATTAAGTCGAGGAAATTGGTACATGCTGTGCCACGGCACAATCCAATCACCTTTCCCCATCTCTGAGGCTCACTGTACCCCATGCTTTTTTTTTTTTTGCTCGGGGGAAAAAAAAGTGTCTTCTGCAAGTTTTTTGTTTTTAGATGCACCATTACCGAGCGCCAAGGACGAGACCGGGGGAGTGGGGGGAAGGGGGGGTGGATGTAGATACCTGCAATCTTGTGATCACTGAGTACACAGGTGTGTGTGTGTGTGTGTGTGTGTGTGTGTGTTTGTGTGTTTGTGTGGGGGGTGACTCATTATTCTGAGTTACTGGTGACATGACAGTCAGTAATCAGCTTCTTCACACATGCACTCGAGAGGTCACTCTGAGGGACCAAAACGTCTCCTCGAACACTACGTCCCCCAGATGACACACTCATAATCTCACCACTGCAAACGACAGAACTTCCCTCATGCTGTCAGGAGGGGAACCATCAGTCACAAGGTAACATTTTTCTCTAGATGTGTTCTATATGTTCCATCATTCACATAAGACAGAAAACAAATCAAATTTGATTGGTCCCATTCGGAGAACGACATGCAGTGAAATGCTGCTCATGACTTCTTTCTGTTTATCAATTTCACCTTTCTTTCCTTCCTTCCTTCCTTCCATCCTTTCTTTCTTTCTTTCTTTCTTTCTTTCTTTCTGCTTATCAATTTCACCTTTCTTCCTTTCTTTCTTTCTTTCTTTCTTTCTTTCTTTCTTTCTTTCCTTCCTTCCTCCCTTCGTTCCTTCCTTCCTTCGCCTTTGTTCTTTATTTCTTTTTTTTCTTTATATTCTTTCTTTATATTCTTTCTTCCTTTCTTTCTGCTTAATAATTTCACCTTACTTTCTTTTTTCTTTTTTTCTTTCTTTCTTTCTTTCTTTCTTTCTTCCTTTCTTTCTTTCTTTTTCTTTCTTTCTGCTTATCAATTTCACCTTTCTTTTTCTTTCTTTCCTTCTTTTTTTCTTTTCTTCCTTCCTTCCTTCCTTCCTTCCTTCCTTCCTTTGTCTTTTTTCTTTATTTCTTTTATTTCTTTATATTCTTTCTTTCTTTCTTTCTTTCTTTCTTTCTTTCTTTCCTTTATATTCTTTCTTTCTTTCTTTCTTTCTTTCTTTCTTTCTTTCTTTCTTTCTTTCTTTCTTTCCTTATTCTTATAAATTTCACCTTTCTTTCGTTCTTTCTTTCTTTCTTTCTTTCTTTCTTTCTTTCTTTCTTTCTTCCTGGTATTTGCTTATTCATTCTATCTTTCTTTCTTTTGTTTTTTTTCTTTCTTTCCTCTTCCGTCATAACACCTCTCCAAATTCAAACACACTCCACAGCGCTTTTGGCTATCATTGCTAAACATACCCACACACTGACTGACACACACACACACACACACACACACACACACACACACACACACACACACGGACAAACACAAAAGCCACAGATGGTTGATTAAAACTAGCATGAAGTCTACAGGATCACAACGCGCGACGCTATTATTTCTCTCTCTGGCCTTTGGCTCGGGGCGTCATGAGCGCAGATGTGTTAATTACACACCGAAGATCAGCAATTATCCACTAGGCAGGGAAAGGAGAAAAGCAATCACATTTTAACCACAGGTTGCATAGAGATGACATCAACAGTCCCACTTTACCAGCGCAGCTGAATGTGACATCTCCAGATGACCTCATCGTAGGCCACGCACCAGTGTTTGCGTGATGCCAGTGTTAGCAGTCATTTTTGTCTTTCGGGACCTTTTGAGATGAAGAAATCGCACCCTCACAGAGAAACAGCAGAAAACTAGCGCAAAAACATCGAACGTGGACAAACATGCTTTTGTTTTAATGTAAACTGACCTAAATTGCAATTGAGCAAAATCAACCGGAATTTCTGATAAGAAGGTCATGAGTTCATTTACATTTCTTTCATTCATACAACTGTTACGGGGTCAAAGGGCCTTCACTCAGGGGCCCAGGAGTGGCAGCTTGGTTTGGTGTGGCTGGTATTTGAACTCATGATCCAACACCTTAACCACTAATTACCACCTCCAATCTATCCTTGTTCAAAGCCCAGAACCACTAAGCTGCCACTGATGGGCCCTTGAGTAAGGCCTTTTATCTGTTTAGTTGTATAAATGGGCCTCTGGAGTAATTCTATCTGGTTTTTTGGATGCCATACTGGTCTCTGTATTAGAAAAATTAAAGGAGAAATCTCTATTGTCCTTGACATTGACTCTTTTTTTTTTTTTTTTTTTTTTTTTTTTTTTTTTTTTTACTGATCCAAGCTCTAATGGAAGGTTATATCGATTCCTTGAGGACTAGTTTTGCTGGCAGGTGTGTGGGTGTTTACAACGAACAAGAGACCCTGGTCACTTTCAACCCATCATCTTGACAATAAGTTCATCCTGATAGTGTTTCACAACCAGCACAGATACGTTAGCAGACGCTGGGACGGCTGTCAGACTCTGCGTCCTGCCCAATGCTCTTGTTAAATATATATATATATATATAGAATATTCTCCCATTAAAGCTTCCTGCACAAGGTTAGTGTTAACGTTCACAGCATCTTTTACTACCTTCATCTGGACATCCTTTATAGATGAATCCTCCCCCACTGGGTCGGGTTCCAAACCGACGCCATTCCTACTGCAGCAAAGTGTGTGAAGGTGTGGAGAAGACGTACAAGTGGAACCCAGAGTACAACAATGCATTGTGTGTTGTATAAACAATGTCAATACGGATATGAAATAAATACATTCATAAATGAACATCTGTAAGAACATCCAGGCAGTTCAGAAAAGAACATTCCAGGGTTTTTTGAAATTGTAACCCATGGTTGATGTTCTTCAAATCAGAAGTCATTTTAATATATATGTCATGCTTAGCATATTTATTTCCCCAACACCCGATTTAATATAAATCTCACGACCAGGATGCATCCCTGAAAAAAGTCTCGCCAACAGAAGAGCGTCTTCCTTTTTGCAGAATCTCATACAAACTATGAGAAAGACGTTCATGGAAAATAAGTTGAAACCTGATGTCCTCGTATTGCTGTCCAATAAAAAGTCTTTTGTCTTCATTTTTGCGTGTCGAGAACCAGAAAACAGGAACATCAAATATGATCACTGGTTGCCAGATGTGCCATGGATTACATATTCCAAGTCTTCCAAAAGTATTTTGTTCTGGGAGGAATAAAAAATAAAAAATAAATAAAAGCTAAACTGATCCCAGCACTCTGATTGGCTGAGCGGTGTTTAATGTGTGGGAGTATTTAAACAGATTAGTTTAAAGAAAATTGCATTAGTTGTGAACTGTTACTTCTCGTGGGAACTTCAGAACCGGCTGCCATCTCGCATGCTTTCCCTCTCAGCCAAAACACTAATAACACTCACCTGCATCTAATTTACTAATCACCTCTTCATCCTAAAGATCTCTCACGGTGGTTTTTCTCACTGCCAAATGTTCCCTGACACATTTTGGATCATTATCATGAGCTTCATTTATTTATTTATTTATTTTATCTTTTTACTGCTAGACATCGTTGTTTTTCCGCTGACAAGGTTAAAAAATTTCCCCTCATCTGCCTATGAAGATAAAAATGCTCCTCAGCCATTTTCTTTCAAAAACACAAGAAGTAAATACAGTTGAAAATGTTGAAATATGTATCATGCATGTCTGCTAGTCAGCCTTCTCCAGCCGCAGAAGCACTTTGCTGCCACGGATGGTGATCTAACGTTCAAAGTCTCCTGTTTCCCTGGAAACTTCATGCGCAGTGCTTTTACTCCCTCCGCTTTAGATCTCAGGTGTTTGTAAACACAAAGATGCACAATGCCTGCCTGCGCAACCGGGTTGCAAAAAAACCACAGGAATATGAGGTGGATGTGGTACAAGCAAATGTTTTTATGTATATGTTGCATGTATATTTTTGGTGCTCAGACACAGATATCATTACAAATATATTCAATTTGTTATAGATGAAACCAGTCACCCACATCTACAATCTACATCTATGACAGGAACTTGTTCATTTGAGCTGATTCTGAAGCTCTTTTTCATGACACTGGTGACTTCTTTCGACACACCTGGATTTCTGTTCTACATGTTGGCATTAATAATTGTTTAGTTTCTGGATCCCTTACCACCATTATAACAGCACAAAGGATTACCAGAACACAAACCTAGTTTCCTGTTATATATAAACACATTTATCATCTTTATTATGATCTGCAGAAAATTCTGGAAATTGGGGAAAATTTACAACTTTATTTTGTCCATTTTTTCCAGATGTTTTTCTTTGTAAATACTTTTACTCATGGGTGTGGATTTTGCAGTTAAAACACAAGCTAACACACAGAGTTGATTCATTTTGGATTTATCATACAAAATTAAGTTTGCATCATGTTTTTTCTTTTTTCATATATATTAAAGACATTTAGGTTCAGAATTTCAGCTTTCAGGGAGTGAATAAATGAGATTTATTATGCGTGATCATTGTGTAATTTAGACACGATGCTAAAGTTGTAGCATTAAAAGCTACTTTGAGTCAAATGTTCTAGTTTAATGTACGTAAAAGACAAATAGACTTTTTGAACCAATGTTTAAAAAATAACAAATGATTTATTTGCAGAATTTATACATTTTACAAATATAATTAAATGGTGGTTTAAAATGACTTTTTTATTTTTAGATTTTTAGATTTTTTTTTAATGCAATTAATTTGAACATTTTAAATTTAATTAATTAGATTTTTTGATTCAATTAATTTTCTGTATTGGGAAAAAAAAAAAATCTAAAGCCACGGAAAAGTCAGATTTGATAATATATTGGTGGAAAAAAATGATTTTTTACCTAAAATGTCAGTTTGGTGGATAAATAAATAAATAAATAAATAAATAAATAAATAGAAAGAAAGAAAGAAAGAAAAAAAGATAGATAGATAGAAAGAAAGAATATTTCTCATAGCTTGAACACCAGGCCTTAATAAATAAATAAATAAATAAATAAATAAATAAATAAATAAATAAATAAATAAATAAATAAATAAATAAATAAATAGAAAGAAAGAAAGAAAGAAAGAAAGAAAGAAAAAAAGATAGATAGAAAGAAAGAATATTTCTCATAGCTTGAACACCAGGCCTTATGAATTCCATCCAGCTACAATATACACACCATGAGAACATTACCGTTCTGATTCACTACCAAGTACAATTTCTCCCTGCCCATTCATGGTTGCTTGAAAAAAAATAATTAGAGGGAAAATTAGTCTTTCTTTCACTACCTATGGAGCTCAGTGGTTGGAGGTTGAGGTCATTTCCTTCGCTTGCTGACTCATGCTTGAGAAGAAGCGATGCCCATTTACAGTGGGCACATGCCAATCCCACACTCCCTCTCAAGCCCAAAGCAAATCTTGTGTCATTTTTCCCCACTGACTGTGCCAAGTTTATTTTTAAGTCCAACTGGGTTTTTCTGTAAAGGAGAACGAGAAGGACGTTGGTTCTTTCTTTCGCTCCCTCAGGCTGTCATTCTCATTACATCATTCTGTCCTGGTATGCTTTCACAACCTAAACACTTGATTAAAGTCCTTGCCTTGTCTTTTCTACTTGAGTTAATATGGAGGAAGTTTAAAAGTCAGCGCAAGCAGTCGTTTATTTCCATTTCTTTTGTTGTGCCTTAATCAGTAATCCAACCCTCTAATTTACTGTATAACATGAGCGTTTACTTTTAAAGGAACCCGAGTGTTTCGGCTCATTTGATGCCTCGACGTCGTTTCTCTTTGACTAATTAGTGTAACTTGTGTGTTAATAAAGTTCGCGTAATGAAGTAGACTACAGACAGTCACGTGCTAAACTCTGAATAAATCCAAAAGAAATCATACAACATACAGCACCTGAAACATGAGCATCATCTAAAACCCATTTATCCTGTATATTGGGAAACCTTATTTTTCCAGCCATATGTGGTTCTTCCACAATGTGTTCCCACGTCTTCGGATGCAGTAACATAAGATTTTCCCCTTTACTTGAACTTGGAAACCCAAAATTGTTCCAGCATGACAATGCACAAAGCCAGCTTCATGAAGATATGGGTTGGAGTGGAAGATCTCCTGCTATAGAGCTCTAAACTCTGTTGAACACCTTTGGGATGGATGTGAATTAGTGATGGGAAGATCGAATCACTTGAGTGACTCGGTTCTTTGAATCATCAAAATAAACAAATATTTTTTGAGTCATTTAGTTCATTTGGTTCCTTTAATTCTTTAATCACCTGCATAGCGACTCACCTGGAAACGACTCAGTAGACTGTTCATAACCTGCGGAGATTTTGCGATGTTTTACTGGTTAACGTCCACTAGAAAATGAACGAATCATTCTTTGAGACGACACGTTGTTCTGAGTCTCATTAAAACTTAATGAACAAACCGTTAATAAACGACTCACCAATCAACGTGAACAATGACCAAGACCTCCTCATCTCACCTGCTTCAGTACCTGGCTTTACTAACACCCTTGTGGCTGAATGCATCTCCACACATTCTCTACAAAATCAAGTGGATCATCTTCCAAAAAGAGTGGAGCTCATTATAACAGGAAATAGGGACTCGATGTGGAACGATATGGATGTTTAAAAAGTGGCATTTAGCAAATTTATATTGTCTATCGATGTAGTGTATATCGATTAGTTTACTTTACAGACGCTCTGAAATCAAGTGTTCTAAGTTCTGATTTCAGACGCGCATACAGTGACTGGCGCTAATTAAAGGCTGGCCTATCGAAAAGTCATTCCTGTGCCATCGATTCATGAGTGTGGCTGTGAAATTGAACTGTCAGGTGTTCCAGAGGCCTCTGATATGATATCGATTCCGCTCCCTTTTCAAAGAGCTTCAACAACCAGGCCTTTAGAATCCCAGGAGGCGCTGGTGGTGGCTGTGAGCGAAGTGCTCCGAGCCCATTTAAAGTGTCACCTCATGTAATTTTGAATTAGATGTTGGGGAGATAAGAGGACGGTGTGCGCTTGTGCGTGTGAGCAATCATTCTTTTCTGAGTTTCAGTCGTCGCTCGGTTGTCCTGTTTGACCCGACCAATTGTTTGGCCCTTTTTTCCCTCCTCTTTCACTGTCTATCTATGCATTGCTCTTTCTCTATCCATCAATCAGTCAGACAACCGCGCACATGCAGTTCTAACAGCACACGGTGTTTGGCAGGGATGTAACGGTACATACAATTACATTCACGGTACATTTCAGCTTAGTACGGTTGGGGGAAGAAATGCAAAACATAAAATTGCTTGTCGTTCTTTTAAACACAGTTTATTATTGGTAATTGTCAGGATTTTCTCCTTTTAAGAAAAGGTTTTAAAGCTGGACATAATATGTTAAAGTGGTAAAATGTGAGCTCTAAAAAGTTTTAAAAACATACTATAATGGTGTTTCCTGTGCCACAGCGACACTGCGCTAACTCTCAGTCTAAAAACAGTGACACTACACAACAGTGCGAGGCGGAGACTAAACAAACTTGCGGTCCGCCACTTAATACATTCCCTAGGGAACTCAGATTGTAACTCTGTTCTGCATGTAAAAAGGATCGCATTTGTTACACCAAACTGAAAGCCCTGCAAAGAAAGAGTAGGAATACGTGTACCGTTACACCCCTGGTTTTTCCTAATAATGGAAAACATCTCCAGTCTTCAGTCTACATCCAGTTTTTATGACCACTCTCCATCAGTTTCTTTTCTCAGAGACTTTTTTTTTATCGACACGGATGATCTGATCTGCCCAGGAGAAGTTGATTCAAGTCCTCCAATTCTCTGTAATTTCTTCAATTTTCAGAAAATTGGAGGTTAAGAAGGCTCCTGTACTCCTCACCCTTCGTAATGGCCGAGTGAGCGATTTTTATAGACGCTCATACATCAGAGTGAAGTGAAAGACGGGAACGCGTTAACATACGGATTAGCGTGTAGAATTGATTTTAAAATACTGTCTCCATGTTGCTAGCTTTTTCTTTTTCAGAATTATTCCCTGTAGATCTTTCCAGGGAGAAGTGAAGTAATGAATCCTACTTAAAAACTGAGGTTCTTCCAGTTCAGTTCGTCATGTTCAACAGAAAGGGTTCGAAACGGCCGGATGTTGGAAATAACTGAATAAAATGCTATCGTAAAAAGAACGCCAACGACCTCTGACCAGAAATGATTGATGTGTGGACAAAGCCAGTAAGCACTTCAGGACATGTTGGACGACTGCTAGTGTGGCTACGCCCCCATGCTGTTCAGTTTATGAGAAATGTGGTTTTGATGAAAGGGCTTTATATTGAAGTTGCTGGTCAAAAAAATACACATGTAAAGACAAGTACAATGTAAGTATCAGAACAGCAGACTTTTCCAACTAGACTAAACTGTTAGCACAAACTTGGAGACACACAAGGACGTCTTTGGATGCGGCATTTTCACTTCACTTGAACTTAGAGCCTCAAACATTTTTCAGAATGACAAATACCCCTGTGCACATGAAGATATGCATAACATGAGAGAGTGGAAGATCTCAAATGGCCAGATCTTAGACCCAACACCTCAACATCTTTAGGATGAATTGGAATGTCACCCCAGGCCTCCTCACTTCCTCACCTGCATCAGTACCTAATTTTACTAACACCTTTGTGGATGAATCGTATCAAGTCTCCACAAAATCTAGTGGAACATCTTCCCAGAAGAATGGAGGTTCTATAAAAAAGTCTTATAGTCAGACGTTCTCAAAGAGCAGATTGCAGATATTTTGATATCATGACCACGAGATTCTTTTAATATTCCACAGTCTGTGGTTTCTACTTGTCTTCAGGTTTTTATGTGTGAAAGATTCTCCGAGTTATCTTTACCTAGGGCTTCAGAACCCAGACACACTGACTTACCAACTTAATTAGAAAGTGACACTGGAATCAACCGAGCATGCTTTGATTTCCCAGGAAATAAAGGACACCTTTTTCTTTTTTTCTCTGAGAGCTCGGTTTGTGTCTCTTTTATCATGCTATTATTTTTTCCCTTTTTCTGCTTCTATCTCCGGGCAAATGCATGCAAAGCCTACTTTTAATATCCATCCTATTTCCATGTTCTGTCACTCCAGGGAATGCATTCACTTTGCATAGTGTGTGTATCTGTATATATCTGAATGCCTTACAGCCATGTAGCTGCCCATGGATCTCTATTGCTCGAGTGTATCTGTGTGGCCTTGTCTTCAGCAGACTCGCAAACCCAGACATGAATACCAGTTGGCTGATCTGATACGTTATCTTGCGCTGCTTCTCGCTGCATTTGTGTTCCCTCGTAATCATTCCGGCTACAAATATTCCAGACTTCGCTCTCGCTCGCAGCTACATTACTCAGCTACAGCATGTTCGCTATCTGCTGAATTAGTACGATAGCGGGACTATTTTCTCTAATCCATGGTGCCCTCGCTCGCTCTACCTTTATCACTCGTGCACAGGCTCGCACTTTTCCTGTCCCACAGCCCATCGTGTGGTCAAGTTCATGTGGAGAAACTGGAAATATGTTCCAGAGGACCTTCTTCATTAAAACTACAGACAGTTAACAGCAGCAGCGTCATACAGTTTGGCTGTGATGAAAAAAGGCAATGTTTACTCTCTCATTGTGAATTTACTGGCTTTTAAAAAATGGCCAATAAATGAATGAATAAATGACACATTGCTTCTACATTCTGTTTATGGACTACATTTTGTGGGCACAGGATTGGGTTCTGTTTTTGAACACCCCTTTCCACATTTGCTTTGAGCTCCACTCCTCTAGGAAAATGTTCCACTAGATTTTGTTTCGATCAGTTCATCTACAAGGATGCTAGTAAAGTCAGGAACTGATGTGGAGGAGGTAAGGAGGACTGGGGTGGCGGGTCAGTTAATCTCAAAGGTGTTCATTAGGGTTTATAGCTCTATCGCAGGAGATCGTCGTTTCCAAAACATGTTAAGCAGATCTTCATGGAGCTAGCATTGTACATAAGAGCATCATCATGCTGGAATAGGTTTTGGGTCGTTACTAAAT
Source organism: Silurus asotus (assembly GCA_024362625.1). Classification (NCBI taxonomy): domain Eukaryota; kingdom Metazoa; phylum Chordata; class Actinopteri; order Siluriformes; family Siluridae; genus Silurus; species Silurus asotus. The sequence continues at coordinate 15,094,992 of MU545793.1, read as the reverse complement.
TGATTGAAAAGAAAATTTTATACTCGATCATTCCAAGATGTTCTATAAAATTGTGTGCCTCCAAGGTTGTGTGAACAGTTTGGAGAAGAACCACATATAGTTCAATATACACACACCACTTTTCCAGAGTGACACTATTCACTATACGAGGTTTGGCCACACGATTGTTTATTGTGACTGAAATCTCCATTTATGAATAGACCCGAGAGGAAAAGCCATAAATCAGGGCAACAATGAAAAATTAGGGCTGTAAAAATGAGAGGCAGGAAAATGGTGAGAGAGAAAGAAAAGAGAAAGAAAGAACACGAGGAGAATATGTGGATCTTTGGAATTGTGGGGCGGCTTGAAATATATTGTTCCAAACCGAAGCCGCATTTTTAGGATCATCTGCCAAAACCACCTCCTTTCTCCGTTTGCCCAATGAACTCACATATATGACATGATCAATGGTATGTACACCACACACACACACACACACACACACACACACACACACACACACTACACACACACGGCCGGTGACGCTGCCGCACCCTGCGGTCGACTTCCAGGAGTCTATTTCAAGTCCACTCGATCACTGCCACTAATTCAGTCTATCGCTTCCCATTTCTTTTCTTCCTCCTTCTCTTTTTTTTTGTGTGTTTTGTTTCTTTAACCCTGTCCTTCCCTAGAAGTCTAAGGTATACATTATGCTCGGATTTATTTCCACCAGAAACGGAATAAAAACTAATATTTCGCAGATATATCAGCGCAAATTATTAACACATCTTACTGGCGTTCCCGAGCTCAGAGGGGTCGCTGTATTTCATTGTGAGAATAATGTGGAAAATCCATATTTATAATTAGTTCCCTAAATAACTGGTGTGAAGTCATAAATGACCTCCATACAATCTGTTTCAGATATCCGTGAATTCCTGTGTGTCCTCCTTTTAATTCTGTAGATAAATCTGTGCTTCCTAATAAAGTACAAACCCATATAAACAATGTCCCTTTTTAACAAGGGATTGTGGGTTGCCAGGTGCATGTCTGCTTTTTGACCAGCTAACCAGATTGTTTTTGGAGTAAAACGTCCACATCAGAGTGTTGAGGTAAGGCAAGGTGAGGTAAAGCGAGGCGAGGTCTTCCATCCTTTTGGAATTTATTAATGAAATTGGTGGAAAGTCACACAAGCTAGCGTTCCAAAAACAGTGTTAACCCTTCATCGTGATTGCGCCGGAACTCCCCTGATTGTCTCTGACGTGCACGTGCCTCGATTGCCTTCTATACAGCTGCTTCCAGGGTTCCTCTGGGGACAACACGGAAACGCGAGAAACATATCAGGTTGGCGGGATTTTCATTTCGCGCTGTTTTTTTTCTCGGAATCCAAAATGTTTCTATTTGGGCAGAACAGTTAGCGAACCTCAGCCCCTACCATCTGCCTTCAAAAAGCAAATCTGTTAGCATGGCAACGGCCAAGGAGATATAATAATAAATAAAGTGGAGAAGGAACAAATCCGAAGACGGATCCGGGTAGATGCACAAGAACAGAAGGAGGGGAAGGCGTAAAAATAGGTAGATTAACGCTGAAAGAGACATGGGCCGGAGTTCTTGGCCGCAGGGCGAGTCGAGGGAAATTGTGCGTGGCTGATTTTTTCGAAACCGTGATGCGGAGGCATAAGAGAGAGAGCGGCAGACAGAGTTTATTTGTGAAGCGAGAGAGCGAGGAAGATGTGGCTAAGCTTCCAGACTGAAGCAAAATAGAGAATGACATGTGGCCAACATTAGCCTTGTAATCTGTTTAATTGACAACAGAGTCATTTATCAAAACAAAAGACCGGTTTTTAAAATAAACGTCGCCTTTTCTCCGAGAACTTCATTCAACGAGTGAGTTCAATTTAGAAGTACAACTACTATTAGAGTTTAAAAGCTCGACGAAACATTTGTGTCTGTTTACAGAGCTGAGCAGATGTACGCTATTTTAACCCTGTTCTTTCATTATTTGCTTGAGGGTTTGAGTTTCTTTTGGACAGTATAAGTCAAATACATACCTTCAATACCAACAAGTCATTGAAGAACGTTTAAAGAATGTTATTACGTTACGATAAATAAAAAATGCAGCCAAAAAAGCAATATTTCCCATTGAGAAACCAGAGGGGGCGCAAAACTTATACCGACTTGTACAAACACAAGGGTAGAGTTAATAAATCAAATCTGACTGAAAGAGTGTCAGGGAAACTCATTCACTACAGGACTGGATCATCAGTTGGTCATGTTTTCCAGGCCTCCTCCCAGTGTCTGACAGAAACCTGGAAAAGAGGGACAGATGGGAATAGAAATGGAAAAGGAAGAAGAAATACCATGTGCCAAATCCTGCTGTAAGCCAAAGGTTATCAAACACTGTGTGGACACAGCACTGATGAGAGACAAACATTTATTATTTTTTAAATCAGTCGCAGCTAAAAAATAAAATTGTATTGTATAAATGATGTCTGTATGTCAGTCGTAGGAAAGAGATTCTGTAACCTGGTAAATATGTTTTTCATCAGCACTGTTTCTAGGCAGAGGCAAACTTGGCAATCCCATGGGGTGCAACCACCTAGAGGTGGCGCCAGCGAGGCCTGTCCTGCCAGAGCGTGCCCCCTGCCCAACCTCCGCCCTCGCTCATTTAAATTATTTACCTGTTTTTCTGCTGAAGTTAAACAGTTTATGCTTACAAACTTGAATTTAGGCACTTTTGCACTTTCTTTATGGAAGTGGGCGGAGCCTTGTAGTGGTGGTAATAGAAATCCAGACTAAGGTCCCCACAGGGGCTAGAAACAGGCCAGTCTCTGTTGTAGCCATACAAATGTTGAGTTTAACTTTATTTCTAGAGCGCTTTTCATAATGGCCATTGTCTCAAAGCAGCTTTACAGAATGTAAAATAAATTTAATATATGTATATTGTGTATTTATCCCTGATGAGCAAAACTGGAGTGACTGTGGGAAAAAAAACTCCCGTAGATGGCATGAGGAAGAAGCCTTGAGAGGAACCAGACTCAAGAGTAAACCTTCCCCCATTAGGGGTAAGGGGCGGATCATCTGTCTCCATACCCCGCTGTCCTTCCTGGTGGCTCCATCCTAAGCAAGCAATAAATTCATTTATATAAATTCAACTAATTCAAGTCAATTTTTGTTTCAACAGCAATTCCTCCATGCTCAAGCCTTCAGATGTTCAATGACGTAGAAAGTATGTGTAGAAGGTTCTTTTTTAGTATTGATAAAGAGGATGTTAACCCTCAAAGTCCAATGTCTGAAATCTTCATTGAATGGGATCAAAATGACACTGGTGCATCTCCAGATAGTTCGAGATGTTTGCAGGATCTACATCTCTTTGAAGGGCCAAAATCTTCATAAGGTTGGACATAACTAGAGCTGGCACAACCTCTGGTTGCCTCTGGATTGCATACATTTAGAAGCATTTGAAAGCAATACTGGATACTCACATGCAATGGGGTTGGGGAGAACAGAGTGTGAAAGAGAGAGATGGTGAAAGCATTTCATTGAGTGAGAGAGCAGGTAAGACCTTCTGATCTTCTCTTGGCTAAGATGTCTGGTGTGACCCCTTTTGAATGGGCAGAGTAACTTAGCAACTACTTCGTTAAACACCAAATCTTCTGAACAGTGAAGTAAAAATGGACTCCCACAAAAGAAAATCTAGGGAGTTTCACTTTGTTGGCTCTGGTTTGCTGACGAGGGATCTAGATCTAGATCCGGATAGCTGTATGTTTGTTAAAGGAAATGGAAAGATTCATATTGGTCTAATGTCCTGGAAAAGTTCATGTATGACTAACATTTCCCAGTGTTTGACAGTGGAGCTCTCATCATATCCCAGTGATGAATGGAAGCTGGGGTCAGAGCCAGCCATGTACAGCGCCCCTGGAGAACAGAGGGTTAAATGCTTTGCTCAAGGGCCCCAAGAGTGGCAGCTTGGTGATAATCTTTGGGCCCTTGGGCCAATGTCCTAGAAAAGTTTGACCGTGGAGCTTACATTTAAAAATTGTTTTTGCCCCATTCTGTCCAGTTTGATGTGATTCAATCACCTGACAGTTCTCAGCCCAACTAGTAAGTAGTTCCTCCAAACCATGTGAAACAAGCAACCCACATCTTCCAAGGTAACACATGCAAAGGAAATGTTATCCACCCTCTTCTCTATTACTTAGCTCATAAACCAGCTTAGTAAATATAAAGAGGACATTATCCTTAGCATCCTGTCAACACGGCTGATTTCACTCCTTTGGCTCATGACCACAAGCATCATCAGGATTTGATCTTCAGACCACAGGACAAAAACATTCCTGTTGCACACAAGAACTTCTGGATGGATGAGGATCCTATCAAAAGAACACAGCATACCCAGGTCTCCACTGCGTCTGGCAGTGCTTCAGTTTGTTCTTTTTGGCCTAAACTAAACTGTGAACGCTTCCCTCTTCTTAGAGACGGCTTGGCTCTCTGTATGAGGTCACCCCGCAGTTTTCTCGCATGGGGTATAAGACAGCGTATCAATTTTGTCCTCAGCGAGGTACTTACTTTGGCAGCGTGTATAGTTCTCCAAATATCTGCTCCGATGCTGTTATTCTGCCCTGTTGGGGCAAAAGCAACAGACCTCAGGCAGCCGGGACGGAGTTATAGATCTGACAGACTTTTGGAATTGTGTTGGAATTGTTTAAAGAAAAAAAAATAATCTGAAGCGTTTTTTATAGAGACAACACTTGATGGTCTCCACGAGGGATTTGAATGCTAATGTGGTCCACAGAGCATGCATACACACAGCCTTTAACCTCTCGATCAGTGCTGATTAAATGGTTTTCTTGCTCCATGATATACAGTAGAAACAGGAGCATATGGTCTGGAGTAAGCCTTAGTGGTGTTCTGTTTAAACATCCTCTGGAAACTCCGAAGGGTTCTATATTAATTTAAGCCAAGCGGAACAGGGAAAATAGGAGTACAGAGGGGGACGGAGAGGGAGGCATTCCACAGCTTCAACCAGCTGAATTCCAGCAGGTTTGCATTTGGAAAACCTTCACAAATTCTACCTCACTGCAGCTCCTCCCTGTGACACAATAAAGTAAGAAGTGTAAATAATAAGGACATGAAGAAGACCAGATTGAACTACTTGAAGCTTTAATCCCAACCTCAAATGTCATATTTTTTAACCCTGCACAATTGAAAGCCCTCTGCTTGTTTACATTTGCTGACGAGGGGCTGAAGGTCGGGGGGCCGAGGCGGCGGAGGTGGAGTTGGGCGTGGAGCATTTTGACACGTGTCTCCATAAGAGTGACGGTGTTTTGCGTAATGAGGATTAATCAGGATTAATGTTAACGTTGGCACATGCTGCTGTGAACACACACGACAGTAATTCAGTTAGCCGCAGTGTAAACACTTCGCAGCACTTAACCAGCCAACCGCAAATCCGAACTGAACATGGGATCACATGACCCTTGTAACAGCTGCCAATCAAAGCCTGGGTAATGAAAAAATCAAAAGGGAGGCTTTGGCACATATCGGCTGAAAAGCAGGACGTTTCTTAACCCCACGGTTCGTATGTGAACTTTGTAAATATTTGGCCAGCTGCTAAAATACGGTTGTTTGGAGAAAAAATGTCAACAACCATCAGAAGAAAGTTTTATATATAGTAGTTACAGGATTTGACCATCAAAAAGGCCTTTTATATAAACGATGAAAAAATGTGGATAAATAATCTAACAGTAATCTACGGTTCTTTCGCCGTGATCACAGCTTTAGACAGTTTGAGCCTCAGGGCAGAGTATAATCTGGAATTGCTGCTCGTACACTTCTCGGTTGGAACTTACACGGCAATTCGTACGAATGCAAAAACATACCACCAACCAAAACCACAAGAGTGAATTAAAAAGCAGAACCGAACATAAAAAAAAAGAAATGGGCAGCGAGCGTGCGAAGGTTTTTGATGCTGCTATCGTGTTTTCACATGCGCTGCGCTCCTTGTGGTTTTGCTGCCTGATTTGTTGTTGCACTACTGGTTTGTTAATGTCTTCTTCATTTACAGACCACCACTATTCTCTTTTAAAGAAGCAAATAACATGCCTGGGAGCGTCGCTGTAATTACTGACGTCGAGTAGTTTTTTCCTCCCTGCGTGATTTGTTCAATGGGCTTTGATCCCACTTTTCTCCGCAGCACATCTGCCCTGATCCAGATGTCACCGTGGGAATCCTTACGCGAGTGTCCTTTATTTTCACCGCCGTTACTGACTGACTTCATTTTCTTCAAAAACAACACCATTACCGAGCTGAATGATACCGACTGAGGTTTCTTTCGCTCGTCTTGCCATGACACTTAAACTGCCCACATCTGCATTTGCTTCTGGAATCTTTATTCCCATTGAGTCCGGTCATTTGTGGGTTCGGTTACAGCAAAAGGAGGGTTTTGGTTGGAAAGAATGAATTTAAGTGAGATTTGTGTGTGCAGCATTGATTTTGGGTGACAGGATCCCACTCATGCAAAGAGGATGAAAGGTTCTGAGCTTGTTTCGGGTCGAACCGACCGGCTGGCAACGGGGAAGAGGGTGTTAAGTCACCCGTTATTTGGTTTGTGTAATGGCTGGATGAATCCTTGCCTCACTCTAATCAAGTCCATATGTCTGACAAGCTGCTTTAAATTCGCTTCATGTGTATGTGTGTGTGTGTGTGTGTGTGTGTGTGTGTGTGTGTGTGTGTGTGTGCTGCAGAACTGATTTCAAACGACTAAAATTCATCATGCTAATAAGAAAATGACTAAAACGATTAGCCCTAAAGTAAATATTAATATAAAAACTATGTATCTACTTCAGCATGCAGCAAGGACTATCACATTCTACACTTACAGCATGAGACTCGCTTATCTAGAGCGACTTCTCTTATTTATACTTCTGAATAGTGGAGGGGGGTTAAGGGCCTTGCTCAGGGGCCCAGCAGTGGCTGTGCTTGGATTTCAGTGCTTTCATGGGGATTGGGGTGCAGCAGTAGAAGATCAGGGGGATTGTGGTGCAGTGGTAGAAGATCAGGGGGATTGGGATGCAGAAGTAGAAGATCAGGGGGATTGTGGTGCAGTGGTAGAAGATCAGGGGGATTGTGTTGCAGTGGTAGAAGATCAGGGAAATAGTGGTGCAGTGGTGGAAGATCAGGGGGATTGGGATGCAGTGGTAGAAGATCAGGGAAATAGTGGTGCAGTGATAGAACAGTGTAGTGATAGGAGATCAGGGAGCTTGTGGGTGCAGCAGTAGAAGATCAGGGAGATTGTGGTGCAGTGGTAGAAGATCAGGGGGATTGGGATGCAGTGGTAGAAGATCAGGGGGATTGGGATGCAGCAGTAGAAGATCAGGGGGATTGGGATGCAGTGGTAGAAGATCAGAGGGATTGTGGTGCAGTGGTAGAAGATCAGGGGGATTGGGATGCAGTGGTAGAAGATCAGGGAAATGGTGGTGCAGTGAGAGAACAGTGTAGTGATAGGAGAACAGGGAGCTTGTGGGTGAAGCAGTAGAAGATCAGGGAGATTGTGGTGCAGTGGTAGAAGATCAGGGAGGTGTGGCAGGTGTGTTATATCCATTAAATCGAATAATAGTTCTTGCCTAGAAAATGAAGAGAAGTTCAAGCAGGTGATGGCTTCCTCAAGACCATGGATTCTCAAAAAATCTTTCAACAGCTTTTGGTCCTTCTTGAACCATTTTACTTCTTTTTAATCTTCTAATTTGTCTGGACAGTCTGTGGATCTCTACACGGCTTTGAGATCAGCACAAACCCCAAAACGTTTCATTCTGGAATACTACATATTTTATTATATAGCATTTATACACAGTTCCCTGTACTGACTCCCTGAACTGTCCCTGAACTGACTCCAAGAAGCCAAGATCTAGTCCTTAATATAATCTCAGAGGATGAGTTCCCCCTCTTGAAAATAATGATTATGATCAGCAGGGTACGGAAATCTGCTTCGAGATGATCGTTCTCACTCTGATAACTCCGACACACAGAGCACCTGGACAGCAGGATTATTAAAATTTGTCTTTCGAGTGTTGCATCTTAATTAAGAATCTTTTTTGATAAGCTGAGGTTGTCTCTATTACACACACACACACACACACACACACACACACACACACACACACACACACTTGACTCCGGAATGTATCTTCCATCTCCAATCAGTTCGTCTTTAATTTGCATGATTGCCCCTGATTGGCTAAGGTTTAGATTAGTCCTACTTCCTGTGTTATGAACTAGATGGACTCCTGTCATGGCTGTTATGATGAATACTGATACAGACGATTACTGACACTATTCATCACCCTGCATCATCTACACCACCGTCCAGCTTAGCGTGAGGAAGCTCTGGAGATCAGTCAGATTTAAAGTGAACACTTTCAAGTGCGGATTCTGCAAATCACTACAACTGTACCTGTAGTACTTTATTTTTTTTACAAATTTGTCGAATTGCTATTATCGTCGTTAGATTGAAAAATCGCAAGTTGAACCATCATAACTCAGGCGCCGTCTGTGTTAAAATAAAAATGTCCGTCATATCCATCATATTATGGCTAATGATAACGTAGCTAATTATGCTAATATTATAACTAATAATAACATTGTAGATAATAATATTAATAATAATAATAATAATGTAGCTGATAATGCTAATAGTATAGCAAAAATGATATTGTAACTGACGATGCTATGTACATTTATGTATATCTATTGATATTTGCTTTTTATTTTTTACTTTAATCTTTTAATGTGAGCAGCTGCAACCAAACAATTTTTTCTATAGGATCAATAAATATTCAGATTTTATGCAAATAAAGTGAGAAATAAAAAGGCTACGTTAATAAAACGTAATGAGGAATAATTGGAAATGCTTGCGATCAGCTTCAAACCGTTTCTCATTGTACATAAAAAATCCACATCCGAACGCGAACTCCCAAACGTTTCCATAGCGCACGACTTGAGCTGCGTTCTTTTAATCAGCGTAGCAGCACTTGAGTGTGCTTGTGTTTCTCACGAGCCTGTTCAGGGGATAAACAGCATCACACCGCAACTACAAAGGCAGTTGTTTTCTACTAGTAAGAAGAGAACTATTGAACTATGGAATCGATATTTACGAGCAGAAAAGATGCACAGTCGCTTTGCATTCTTTATTCCTTTATACACTGCTGTTCCTATTGTACTGGCTCGGGTTGTGTTTGTACACGTGAGCTTTGTGTAGTCCTGTGTGGAGTTCTAAATTCTGCGTTGTTGCTCTTTGGTCCTGGAGGAACATCGATTCGTTTTACTGTAACAAATAAAACTGGCTGAACTGCCAATAAAAGCCACTTGACCTGTCGTTTCTGCTTTTCACTATATATATATATTTATATATAAACGTATATTATGGTCGTTTAATCAAACCTATAGGCAAAACAGCAGCACATATTGTGCAAAATACCTCATCTGGAGTGGGAACTCAGTGGTTAAGGCTCTGCGTCTCTGATCGGAAGGCTGGGGGTTCAAGCCCAGGTACCGCCAACCTCGGGGCCCCTATGTGAGGCCCTTAACCCTCAGTGCTCTAGGGCTCTGTATCATGGAATATGAAAAGAATTTCACTGTTCTATAAAGAACAAATGTAAAGCTCCTTTTTCTTTCTTTCTAGATGTTGGACATCTGACCAGAAGGTCGTGAGTTCAAGTCCCATCGCCGCTATGCGGCCACTGCTGGGCCCTTGAGCAAGGCCCTTAACCTTCATCTGTGCTTTTGTATAAGTGAGATAATTGTAAGTCCCTCTGGATAACGGTGGATGCCACATGCCGTAAATGTACAGTATATCCCTGGATCTAATATTTAGAAACTTCCTTTTTTTTGCTAACTAAATCATTTTCACATGAATAAAATACAGGTTCATTCATGGCTTCTGAACTTTCCAGGGATTAAACTCATCCATTTAAGTGTCTCTCTCCAGTACACCTAGAATGTTCTCCATGTTCCTCCGGGCTGGCAGGTAAAAACGCCTCTGCCATAAGGACATCTTTCAGCGGATGTCAAAAGAAAGCAGATAATGTACTACTCGTACAAAAGAACATCTGCTACGGCGAAACAGGCATCGATGAAGAAGTGTAAATAAAAGCTCCAGGGGCCTTTAAAAACATCTTGTACCTTTGCTGGTTTATTAACTTATCATCGACAAACAGTCAGACGTTCTAACGCACTTTGTTCGGTTGTTGGGAAACTTCTAGAATGTAGGAGCTTCTCTGCAATTTCAGGATTTCACGATGTCTTTGACAAATTTCAAAGTTAAGACAAAGTAAAGTGTTAAATCAGTGTGACTTCTTGGAGAGAATTCAGTGCTGGATCATGGATGAGCATTGAAACATAAAACATGTTCGTGCCTCAACAATTATAAAAAAGCAACACGAGTCAAATCACCGTGAGTCTAAATCTGTGTAGCCGCGAGAGGATGAGTTCTAAAGGTTCACTTCAACAATATTATATTATCAGTTTATCATACAGATGTTTAATTCCACTGAAAAGATGATATGATCTAGTCAACTAATTAACCAGCTCAATCACACACACACACCATGATCCAGACCGACTTACATTTATCTCCTTTATACAATTAAGAACATTAGAGTTAAGGATCTTGCTGAAGGGGTTTGCTCAGCACTTGGTGGTGATGGGATGTGAATTCACAACCTTCTGCTCAGAAGTCCAAAATCTTATCCACTGAGTCCCCACTTCCCATAACTTCCCACTAGCTTGCTCTCCACCATGTACTTCCTCCACAGGACCTCTACAGGACCCCTGAAGGTGTGCTGAAGTATCTGGTGCCGAGTTGTGAGGTGGGACTTTCATAGATCAGACTTGTTTGTCCAGTATGTCCAATATTTCTTGATCAGATTAAAAGCCAAGAAATGTGGAAGTCAATATTATGAACTTTTTGTCATATGAAATATAAAGTTTGGAGGCTAATGGTGTAACTGGTGCTATTCTGGTGCTATTCTGACCCACGATTTCATTACGGACGGCGAGTTGGAACAAAGCGCAAACGTGAAATTCTGCATGAAACTGTGCAAATCTGCTTCGGAGACGTTTGACACACGGCGAAGCCACGACGGGTCGTTCCAGAGCAAGAAAGGAAGAACATCACCGGTAGACGACAAGATTAAAAAGACCCTCGAGGATCTCAACTCCCGAAAATCGTACGGCAACTGGTGCATGATGATCGTTGGAAAACAATCCACATGATTTCTCCTCCACACCCAAACCCCGAAGATCCCAAACATCCCGAAGATAAAGATTGAGCTCAAAGCTCGCCGTTCTGACAGTCACAGAAGGTGCTCGACACGCTCTGAGAAGAAGACTTCCAGAAGTAACAGGAACGCTGGGAGCGCTCACATTGTCTAATGTCTCCAGAAAGATTGAGACGTTTGGACTCTCTTTTAAAGAATCATCTGTAAACATTACTTTTGCTTCCAGAATCAGAACAAGCCGTTAATAAGTGCAAAAATAGGCAGGAATGTGAGACCTGTTAAGAGAACTAAGTGATTTACAGTGAATAAAAGGATGAAAGACCTTTGGGTAAAAGCGACGTGTGCAGTAGACCGTATTATTTCATCATTTCACGGTATTGTTCCGTGCATGGCGTTCTTTTTACACCAGCCTCGGCGTCTTTGTTCACTGACTCACGAGTGAATTGCAGTCATAAAAAGCAACATGGTTATGAATCCTGTGTTGTAGCTCACAGCGTGTTTATTACTGAGACCTGGTCACGGAGCTGCTCAATTCTGTGCTCTTTCCAAGGCTGCAATGTGATGCTTTTGTTTTGATATGGCAGGATTTTCATGCAGTAGATAGAAATAAGAGTGATTTAAGCTTAAAGTGCTGCTGGAAAGTTTGTGAACCCTTTCGAGTTTGACTTCTGGCTGTTTCTGCACATATTAAGTGACTAATACCGAGGAGAAGCAAAATAATAATTATGAATGCAGACAAAAGATAAAAGGAAAAGACAGACAGCAGGCATTTTAAATTCCACCGTGGAATAAGAGGCAGACACGAGCAAACAAAACAAAACCAACTTCCGCCCCAACATTCACCTCCGGAGAGATGACATTCGGCCTCCGTCCGCCTGCCGTTTGAAACGTGTGCCACAGGTAGGTTGGGCACGTTATCGCGGGGGGTGACAGCAAGTGTTCAAATGCAAATGACAGACATTTGTGAATATCAATAACATCTGGCTGACTTCCTGAGCAGAGGGAAAGCACGTCTGGAGGCCATGCCAATCACCAGCAGGACCTGAATGAATAAAGATATCTCTGGCATAAGCACTGCCTCTCCTCATTTCCATTCTCTCAGCCTTCTCCGAAACTAATTGAGACAGCGCTTAACCCTCTGCCTTAAGCATGAAAACCAAGGTCTGTGTGGGCGGATGTGTTTCTGTCTGGCCGTGTGCACTTGGAGAACGAGAGAAAGGGAGATAGAAAGTATGAGACTGACAGAACGTGCATTATGCATTCGTGTGCCACCCACCCAGGTTTCGCAGCTTTGTTTTGGAAATGTGCGTTCATGTGGTTGTTGGAATTTTAAAGTGGGTTTGTCTGGTGAATTCCGTGTAAATGTCAAGCGCTAAAAAGCCTGACGATTTCAATCATCCTGCCGAAACGCGGCGCGAGGACGTGAGGACGAGTGTCCGCGCGTAATTGTAGGATTAACACGGCCGATCGTCGGGAAGATCGAAGCGACTCGCTTTGTCTCTAGAGTCGATGTTAATGGGGGTCAATTGGCTGAAAGTAAGAACGAAAAAAGTAATTATTCAATTACTTGTCATAATAAAGGGAAGCCTCTTAAACGATTATGCTAACACCGATGACACATTTCCATTCTCATGAAAGTTAACAGGATTCATGGAGGCACGGGGCCAAGCGGATCAAAAAACATCTCCGCCTTCTTGCCTGCTCCTCCCACAGTGACTGTTCTCTGCAATTCTAATGCTCTCGCCCTTGGATTCATTAAGACATTGACAAATTTGGATAATGACTTTTTAAATTAAAATGAATCACACAAAGTGTGTGCACACAGAGACGCTCGTTCAGCTCCGTCTCCACTCCAAACGTCCAGGTTTCAACATTTCCCTTTATATTTGTCACTTTCATGTTCTTGAAAAAATGATCTTTGTATTGAAAACATGGCGTCAAGGGTAAAGGAACAAAAGTCTGGGGTTTTATTCCAAACTGTGAGCACAAAGCAAGCAAAGTGTTTTTGGATGCAGAAGCATGAAAGTTTTCTTTCACTTGAACTTGGAGATTAAAATCTGTTCCAGCATGACAATACTCCTGCACACAAACCAGCTCTGTGAAGATCTGCTTTACATGGGGTAAAGTGGAAGATCTCCTTTGGAATGAATGTGAATGCTGACTGCACCCCAGGCCTCCTCACCTTCTCACCTACATCACTACCTGACTTTAATATCACCGTTGTGGCTGAATTATTCACAAAATCTAGTAGAACATCTTCCCAGAAGAGTGGAGCTCATTATAAAAGCTATTGGGGACTTAATGTGGAATGGGATGTTTGAAAAGAAGCACATAATCTTATGCTCAGGTGTCCACAAACTTCTTTTATAAAGTCTATTTGGGTAAACATTTCTGAGCCAAATGGAAACTGAAAACCACTAAAACTTATTTTATTATCATTATCTGGAAACTATATGAATTTCTTATTATGAATTTTTTATTTAAATTTTTTTTTTATTTATTTGTTTGTTCATTATTTTCTTCCTTTTCTTTTTTTTTCTTTTTTAATTTGTTCAGTTGTTTATTCAGTTGCTGATTTGTCTGTACAATCTCCAAGGTCTAGATTGTGTTTCGTGTTTCATGCCTCAGCACTAATTTCCGTTGGACCTCTCCGTTACCTTGACATGCTTTTCCAGTTTCCTCTCAGCCATGATGCAATGTTTACCTCTTCTACATCCTCTACAGTTCCTCCAGGTTGAGTATCTGATTGTCATTTCGAGAACAGACTACCTGAATATTCCTACAGTCTGGAGAAGACTTGAGAAGTTGGGTGTGATGAACTGTAGAGCATCAACTGTATAGCATCTCTTAAACTTCACTCTGCATCTTGATCATTACTTTTCTAGAGGCTGGAGCAACCCCATCATGGACTCTAGAGCACGTCTTGGCCACAAATCCTTTAAAATTCAGCACAAGTGTGCCATGACATTTTGTCCACTCTCCTTTTTTCTATTTCAGCAGGAACATCAGAGAAACTCACCTGCCGTGCTGTAATTATCTCAATAAACAGACAGTGGTCCGTTTTTCTCCTAAACCCATATGCTAAGCTAATATGCAAAGTCTTGGTTTCTTGAAGAAAAATAAATAAATACAACAACCTCAGATGATCCCTTGGAAAGTGTGGAAAATGTTAAAGCTAACTTTTTTAGATTGATCACCAGACCGAGAACAGCGACTTGCTTTCATGAATGAATTGAACAGTCGCTTCAGCCTTTCAACTGACATCAAAAACAGAGAAAAAGAAAAGGAGTGAAGCCTGCAAAGAGCTTTCTTTGTAAACAAAAAAATAAAATAAAAAAATAACCCCAATCGGCAGATTTGGCTCCTGCGGACTTCGCCCTCTTCCTGAAGATGGAGCTCAAAATCATGTACTTTCTTATAAGCGGAGTGAGGAAAAGAAGCAAAAGGTTAGACTTTTCTTCTTTTTCAACCTTTTTGGCAACTTTTGGTCATTTTCTCATGTCATGATGATTATTCTCAGAATTGCATTAAAGTGAGGAATAAAAATTCTACTACATTAAGGAGCTGATAGTTCAGACTATAGTTCAGTAGTTAAGACTCGGGGTTACTAATCAGAAGGTCGATTGGTTCAGGCCCTGATATCGCCAAGCTGCCATTAATTGGGCCCTTGAGCAAGGCCCCTAACCCTGTGTGCTCCAGAGGTGCTGGGACATGTGAAGAAAGAATTTTACTGTGCTGTAAAGTAAAGCACCTTTGCTAACTCCCTTTAGTGAAGAATGTGCATTTATTGAAAACAAATGCGTCTTAATAAATATTGTGAAACAAAAATCCCACAAAAAAAGGCAACTTTGATCTATAAATGCTTACTTTCTAATTCTTTTTGTTTTTCTTTTCATTTTATTCGCTTTTATTCTTCTTTTCCCAGCCTGCGCCCACTCTCTATTCCACTCTCTGTAAATAAGGAAGCTTTGATGCGTCCTCAAACACAAGCCGTGGGTACAGCTGTTATCCAAGCGCAAAACTTCTGACACCAAACATCTGGAAGATCCCCCAAAAGCTCAAAGAACTCAAGGTCAGTTTTACCAGCAGGAGCATAAAAGCGAGATCCACAACACCTTG
The DNA here is from genome assembly GCA_024362625.1 of Silurus asotus. Classification (NCBI taxonomy): domain Eukaryota; kingdom Metazoa; phylum Chordata; class Actinopteri; order Siluriformes; family Siluridae; genus Silurus; species Silurus asotus. The sequence goes on along the minus strand of MU545793.1, from coordinate 15,079,621 downwards.
CTGAAGCACTCTGCCCACAGCCAACAGCCTGTCATGACAAAAAGCAGCTTCCAGAATAAAAAGCCAGAAACCATGACAGAAAGGATAAGCTGCCATCTGGGCACTAACCTCCTGTCCACCTTTTCCGCCAGTGTCTTCTTCTCACTTCACAATGCTGCTTGTGTAGAATCAATTACATCATCAACACATGCCCAGGATTTTAAAAGTGAAACTCGGCCAAATTTCTGTCTGATTTTTTTTAACTCAGGAAAGCACTCCTGCTGGACTGCAGCAAAAAAAGAACAGAAATATGGGCCATAACTGAGATGAAGGAGTAAGGAAATAAAGAGAAGCATCTTCACAAAAGATATAAATGCAATTATTGCAGTTTGTGGACCTGCTTTTTTTCAAAATCCCATTCCACATCTATTCCCCATGTGCTGTTATAATAACCTTCATTCTTCTGGGTAGGTGTTCCGCAGTCAGCGTTCACTTTCTTAACAAAGTTGTTCAATAGGTTTGGAGCTCTATAGCAGGAGACCTTCCACTCCAATCCATGGAAAGCAGATCTTCATGGAGCTGGCTTTGGGCACAAACAGCTGGAACAGTTTTGGGTCTTCTAGTTCAAGTAAAGTGCCTCCAACTTTGTGCTAACAGTTTGAGGAAGAACCACATATGGCTGGAAAAGTAATTTGTCCCAATACTTGTGTTGATATAGTGCACGTTTTCATCAATAGCTTTGTTGAATTGTTTGGCATCCACAGACTTTCAATAAAACCCTCGAGCGGTGCAACAGCATGCGCAACAGCATGTTAATACCCTGCTAATACTAATGGCACCCGTGTTAGTTTCCTGTAGGATGACGAGAACATCTGGACAGGGTACAAATGCACAGCGAGTCTAATCCACACAAATACTGGGGTTATGAAAAAACTGAAACTAAGCAGATCCTCTAAGAACATTTAGATTTAGAGAACAACAACAATATCAGAAAGGCATGACTTCATTTCTTTGTTACTGAATGAGGTGTGTGTGCTAACTGCCTTGCTAACTGCTACGACTGGTGTGAATGAACCTTGTTTTATTTGCGAGCGATTCAACTTACACGAGTCATGAAGGTGAAGAGATCTTTATTAGTCACTGATATGACTCATACACTTGGTCAACTGCTTCTGAAAAGCTCTGCAAGGGCAAACCTCAAAATCTAAAACTTGGAATCTAAAGCACTGTACTGACACAAGTAGCCGTAAATGATGTCACCAGGGTTCTATTTTACACTAAACCTGTAAGTGTAAGCAGTTAAACATTAGACCCAAATTCTCAACACCCCATTCCAGAACCACTCTTCTGTGAAGGCTTTCCACCACACTTTCTAGCATAAATGTGGGAAGTTTAGCATTCAGCTCCCTAAACTATATTGAGGCAAAAACAGAATTAAAGACTTAGGATTCAAAGATGTTCCAGTTCATCTCAAAAGGTGTTCAGGAGGAAGTTTTTCTGCTACAACTTAGACAAACCAGTTCTAATAGTTGGAAGAAGAACCACATATGAGTGTGATGGTCAATAATCTTCTTCTGGTGGTGTAGTGCATGTGGACTATGGGCTTTCATCTGACTCCTGGCACAAATGTGAAAAGACAGAATTGTCAATAATATCTTCATATGAAATCTTTAACTTTGGTCTGATGGTCAGATGTCTAAATATAATTTTTTTTGCCCATATAGTGTAGGACAAATATGTGGTCAATAATCTTCTTCTGGTGGTGTAGTGCATGTGGACTATGGGCTTTCATCTGACTCCTGGCACAAATGTGAAAAGACAGAATTGTCAATAATATCTTCATATGAAATCTTTAACTTTGGTCTGATGGTCAGATGTCTAAATATATATATTTTTTGCCCATATAGTGTAGGATTTTAACAAGAACTTGCATTTTCACCTTTACTGCATGTACTGACTGTCGACTGTTAGTGGATTTTACAGATTTTTTTTTATGGATACGGAATCAACAATAAACAATATTTAAAAGGTTTATGTTTGTAAAAATTTGACAATAAATATGAATATATGAATTATTCTAATAAATATTGTGGAAAATGAAAGACATGCATTCAAATTAAAACAAAACAGTAACACTTTAAATAACACAAAACAGTTACATCTAAAATGAATTAAAAAAATAAAAAAATTTAAATAAGCAGCACGTAGCATCAGTGATTCGCCTCTAGAGGCCACTCTTGTACTGTGTAACGCAACCCGGAAAAACTATCAGCATGGATTTTTGCAGATAGTCACAGCAATCAACTCTCGATGCTGATTAATTTGCAAAACCGACAAATCGGTCGACCTCTTGTTTGAAGTGTTTGCCAATCCAGATGTGCACCACTTTAATCATAACCAAGACTTTAGTGCTTGTTTTGTGCCAGCATTTCATTCATAGCTATGAATAGTGCAAGTTTCTTTTACATACATGTGGAACCAGTTTCATTCTCTTTGAGTCACTGCATCCTCTCAGCCAAGCCTTCTCTTGTTTACTGAGTGCGGGTTTGAGTGTGTGAGGACTTTCAAGAGTTTCAGTGCAAAACACATTCACAATGAATAAAGTGAAACAAATCTGACTGGAACACGGAACAATTTCTTGTACTCGTCACATGTCGTTCGATCTGAAAAGTACAAATTGGTTCTTACCTCACATTCCTATTCAGAATATAGTTCTCCTTACTCTCAAGTTTCAAGAGCAGCCATGCCAATTAAAGTTCTGCTCTTCATCCTTACCAGGAGATGTTTAAAATCAGACCCTGATGCTTGGTGCCACAGCTTAGTCTTGCACGTGGATTAGTGAGGAACAAGCCTTCTGGCACATGTTCACCCTTCTTATAAACATTTCAGCAGGTGAACTAGAACTAACCCTAGAAGACAGATTCCCAAAACCACAAATTCATCAGTGTGAGTTTGGATGAGCTAATTACGGATGTTAGATGTTTGATTGACACAGATCTATATGTTTAGGACCAGCTTCTGTTGGACTGAGGAGATGAAACTTTAGTTTTGTCTGAGAGCAGATAACCACCAGGGTTTCCTTTCCTTTAAAACCAGTGCTGTCTCAATGAGTACTGAAGAAGGTTTAAAGAAAAGATCACTGGTTGATCATGATATTTATCCTTCATGGGTTTTAGCATATGTGCATGTCAGATGTTTATCAGGTGTTTTTTTTAAGGTTATCAGATGTTATGCAGCAAAAAAACTATTTATATTCAAGGTTTTTAAGGAGTTTATTTGCTATAAACGTATTATGACCTGTGTGATGTAATATTGTGAAATGCTTTTGCTTGTCCTACAGAACAACAGAGAAGATACTTGTGCTTCTTTTTAAACGTCCTATTCCACATTTAGTCCCCATTTCCTGTTACACTGAGATTTACTCTTCTGGGGAGATGTTCCACTAGACTTTGGTGGAGATTTGTGCTTATTCAGCCATTAGTAAATTCAGGTCCTGATGTAGGTGAGAAAGTGAAGAGACCTGGGGTGCAGTCAGCATTCACATTCATCACAAACACAGTTTAGAGCTCTATTGCAGGAGATCTTCTACACACCTCCAAACCATGGAAAGCAGATCTTCATGGAGCTGGATTTGGGCACAGGAGCATTGTTATGCTCGCATTGGTTTGGATCTCCTAGATCAAGTGAAGGGAAAATTTCATGCCACTGCTTTCAAAGCATTCCTCCCAAACTTTGTGCTGGAAAACGGGTGGAAAATGGCTGGAAAATATGCTGGAATATGGAATATGGCTGGAAAAGTCAGATGTTCCAGATGTTTGTCTATAAAGTGCATTATTTATAGAAACTATATATCGTGCAGAATTTTGTTTTATAAAGATGAATATTTTAATTCGTTAATGAGCCCAAATTGTGGTCCTTGACGTTCTCGAAACCACTTCCCATCTCTTATTAGATTTTATTTCTCCTGTATATCTAAAATCGAGTCGTAGTTCAGTTTGGGATTATTACTGAAAAAGAGCAGTTTTGATTATATTCAGGTTGTTAGAAACCTTGAGGAAAATCATCCCTGTACCTTTATACCTTTGTGTTCAAATGAGTTCATATAACAAGAAAAGGTTCTCCAAAACAATTGACATTTAACAAGACGACATTTTTTTTTCCTCTCCTTGAAACAATCACTATCAATGTTGCTTTACATATTCTCGACAGGTCCGACAAGTGTGTAAGCCACGAGCGAGGCTCTGACAACCGGCGACACTGACATTTACGTAAAACTGACTTAAGTGTAATACAGCATGCCGCAAATTTCCCTTCTATCAAAATGCCTTCGGGGCCTCGGATAAGGTCAGACGCCGCAAAAGAATATTTACAGAGAAAAAACTGATACGTAACGAAAGGGAAAAATAAACAAATCAATAAAAATAAATCAAAAAAGTTCAAATAAACAAATAAATAAATACGATTACGGGCGTACGAACGGACGTGCGGTGACCTTTATATTCTCTCGGTTTTATATAGTGTGTGTTTTAAATTGTATAGTTTTCTAAATCAGTTCATTCAGTCGTTAGCATGTTGTACGTACATTCAAGAACTAGCCGAACGCTCTCCACAAACCTGGAAATCCATTGTGGTGGTCACAGTTTGGAAAAGCAGCAGATTTGTGTGAAAAAGTCAGGTGTACTTCAGTTCCTACAGTGTTGAGCGTACTTTATTTTGAGAACTCTTTGGGAGGAATGCGAGGGAGGGTGGATGTGGGAAATGATGAACCAGGGCAATCACGTGAAGAACAGTGTTTATATAGCGAGACTCTTTCCACAGAAAACAGTGGAACTATCAAGCTGACTGTACGAGAGTTTTTATTACGGCTGGACGGAGCAGGACCACGTGCCTTTTAAATGAGAATAAAACATACAACAACGTGAAAAATTTGCGTTATCACACTATAATATGTCACACGGTTGTTGGGTTGTTAACATTCTTACAACATTGCAACATTTAGTTTTGTCCAACTGCGAGCGATTGGGTAAGAACACTGACGCAAACTCTTACATCAGGTTCTCTGAGCGTTACCGAATGCTATTTTTCGTAACTTTATTGTTGCAGTGGATGGACCCCTCTCACGTGTTCATGCTCACAAGCACCGAAGCAGCATTTTAAAAAAGACCAGTATTTTTGTACTTTAATCCATGACACTTACATGAGCTGTGATTTCAGCAGCAATAAGCAGCATGGTGATTTTTCATCACAAACTAGTGCAAAAGCAAAAATACTTAGCTTTATTACCCAGAATGCTCATCATGTCACTTCTGCTTCAATGGTTTTGGAGTACAATTGTAACAAACAGTTTTGCACTCAAGTCTCCATCAGTGAACAGTTGAAAACCTCAACACTGATGAAACTGCAGCACCTGGGAAAAGTGTGGAAACGCCAAGACCTTTATGGTGTTGGAGACACGTGCATGCGACCGAAGAGGGAAACGAAAAGAACTGTCAAGTAAACGAGTGGAAGAAGGATTTGTGGAGTTTAAATGGAACATTTTTGTCTCTAACAGAACTCGTGTAAGATGGAGAACAGGAGAGAAGATGTGATCAGACTCCCTCACCCACAACACATTGAGGTGGAAGCTTAATGGTTTGGGGTTGTTTTGGAGCAGGGAAGGTTCCGGAATGTGAAAGGAATCCTCAATCAACATGGGTCTTAAATTCTCATGGGTTCTTCGTTCTGTATGTGTTATTTAGAGAGTCGTCTGGAGTGATATCCATCATGGAACCACCTGCCCAGTCATCACACCGAAATCCTACTGAACTGCTCTGGGATGAAAAAGAGATCTCCAACTAGTGAAGAACATCTTTAGCGAGTTTTACAGCGAAGGCACAGCAAAGTATTTCAGCTGAACGTTTGAAGAAATGAACTGTCCAAGCGTGTGTAAAGCTGTTCTTCATGCTAAGGGTGGATTCTTCCAGAAAAATAAAGTAGAACATCTGGACATTTATAGATTTGTTTGTTCAAATGAAATCTTTATAGCGATCCTTCATGTGTGTCTCTTCAGAAACATTGCATAATGAATGAATATTTGGTGTAAAGAATAAAAACCCACTTTTATGTCTTGTTCTTCTCAAGGTTTCTTCCTCCTGAAACCTTAGGGAGCTTTTCTTTCACCACCGCAGGCTTATTAGGGATAAACTTATAGCGACTCATTTGAAACAAAAGGACATTTCGTTTCTCGAGGTTACTGTTACTCTTTAGCATTAAGAGAACCAACCTGCATGCAAACCTGCCCTACAGAACACTCATACTGTACCCCAGTGTAGATATCTGCCCTGATCAAACCCTCACATTCCACCGTATGTACCAAATTAACTTCTTTTTTTTCTTCCGTTCCTCCAGAGTAAACATCACACAGCCAATTTTCTCCTCTCTCGCACCAGAGCCACGTTCATGTTTCCACCACAGCTCTTATTTGATGTTGTGCATTGATTGTCAGCTGACAGGTTTCTGATGGCAGGCAGATACGAAGCAGAAGATTACAGCCAGACTCGTGCATACACACAAATCAATTCATAAGACAATCAAACGCAATCAGAAAAGATCCCGCATGCCGCCGTGATACAGAATCCTGCGGGAAATCGAAATAAGAGACTGTCAATTGAAAAGGGTGGTGGGTCAGGAGCAAGGAACTGCTCGGGAAGCATGCGTGAGAGGAAGTCATGGAAGATGTGAAAGTGATGGAAATGCAAGATGTGCAAGGATATGATTTCTAAAATGTGCAATTATTATTATTATTATGATTCGTTTTTTTTTTTTTTTTTATGGTCGATTGGTTTCACATCAACGTTTTTAGTCCCATCATCGTACAAAATCCTATAAAATCATGTCTTGTTTCCTTCATCATGCCAGAATTGTGACTGCTGTGTGGAAAGGAAGACTCAGTGAAGCTGTGCTCAGTGCTCATCAAAATGTTTCTGCATTGTCTGGAGTCTTGCGAACAATAGACTGAAGTAAATAAGAAAAACAAATAAACAAAAAAAGACACATGCAAGTCGATATTCTTGTTTCTTGTCACAGGCCGGGCTGGGTACACACACACACACACACACACACACACACACACACACACGCACACACACACACACACACACACACACACGCACACACACACGGCCACTCGGGAGTCTGATGATGCAACGGGGCAGGATCGGTTTACGGCATTGCGTCAGAAACGGATGTTTGTTTGCTGTTCACCTGCCAGTATGTGTGAGCATGTGTGCTTTCCTGAGGGACCTAATTGGTCTGCTTCCTGAACAGGCGAGATCTGGGTCAACGTTCACACTTTCACTACTATATACCCTCATGAGGACGAGGAGAGAAGAGGAAAGAGAAGGACCACAAGCAGTAACGAAGATGAAAACTATTAAGTAATACTGTTTGGGTTAGTGTAATGCTCTAATACAGCGTATTCATGTGGGTCAGTTATACCAGGGGTTCTGCCTGATCCATCCTAATGTTCTGATGGAGTTCTTGCCAGTAGATGTGAGGTTACTGTGGATGGTTCCACTCAAGAACCATTGAGTGGTTTTAGACTGTAATTAATAGAACGAGTTCTGCTGCAATCGATTTACAGAGTTTTGTACTAAAGTGTCTGTCAGTAAACAGCTGCAAACCTCAATAATGATAATGAACAGACATCTGGTGTTGATGATGAGGAGTTCTCTCCTGAGACTGGTTCCTCTCATGGTTTCTTACAAGGCTCTCAACCCTCAGATGTAAATATCGTGGATCAGGCCATTGGAAATCCATGGATATTTTGACAATATTTTCTGAAAGGTAAAATAATGGTGGGAGGTGAACAGTGCCACAAGATCATCCATCTGTGCTTTCAGATTGCCATAATTTGTGTTCAAAGCCAGTAAAATACTTTATGGTTTCACCAGAACACAGAAAACATCTGCATCCTAGCAGTACATTTTAAAATGAAGAGGTATCTGTGACCGGACAGAAGACTCGTCCTCACTGGGAACACGTCCTCTCATTATTTCCAAAACCAAAACCACCCTTGATAATATCACCGAGCATACAATTAACCTTTCTGAGATGATTTCTGAGAACAAAAAAGCAACTGCCTTAACGTTTATTTGTATGTCTGGTCTTACGCAATCCTATTGATCAGGGGTCCCCAAACTCTGACCATCTGAACGATGCCGGAGACATATTTAGGAAATGTAATTTAAAATATGTTTTACACGTATCATATCTGTATTTAATAAAAAAGTTGTCTTTTAAAACTAAAATGTCCCTTAATTATTAATAGAGGTCAATGCCATAATTGATCACTGGAACTATCGGCAAAAAATCAATACAGACTTTTTTCCTGTTTCCGGTGTCATTCCGACAGCAGCCTCTAGGGGCGAATCACTACGTTTTTGCATGTGAGACTGCGATCTGCACGGAGAGCATTTTATTCTATTTATTATTTATAATCCAATAATTATAGAATGACATTTTATTAATGAATATATAATTTATTTAATTTAGCACATTTTCATGATTCAGTACTTTTTTTTATTTTTAGTAAAGTTTAGGCGAAATAAATACATTTCCAAACAATCAAATCTCCAAAATCTTCAAAATTTCTCCTGCTATAGATGTTTATATCTGCATTAAGTGTAGATGCTTGATTAATTTTTCTGTGTCTAAAAATTGAAAAGTTTTTTCTTTTAATTTTGTAATCAGACTCGAATAAATTCCTGGTGTTTTGACGACACAAATGTGTTGAACCAAGTGATTCATCTCAGGTAGGAGGATTTATAAATGCTTGATTTGACTAATATGTTAAAATAACATCAATATGATTTTTAAGAATCACCAAAGCGCTTTTACTGGAATATGCATTAAAGACATGACCTTCTCTGTGCTCGGTGAAATTTTCCCCTGCATGCTGTTGTCACTGCAATTAGTTTAATGGGACACAAGTGGCGGAAGAAAATAATAATAATTAAAAAAATGTTTGTCAATATGCTCCACAAATCACATGACTCGTGAATCATACCATAACCGAATGTAATCTAGAAGAAGCGGCTCTTATCAGCCGCAGGAGAATGAAGACGGTGCGTTTCCTCGTTCTCCGTGTGACTGCGCTGGAGTTCATTAATATCAGCTGCACTGTTATTAATCCGACTGATTTCGAAATGTTACAGCCCTCCAAATAATTGCTTTAATTAGAAGGTGCTGATTATGATCGAGACGGATGCATTTAACGCAGTGTGATGTCAGACGTGCGTTTCCAGAAATCGGCACTTCAGCATCCACGTGCTTTCAGATTCTTTTAAAGGCAGTTCAACTGACACCATTTTGCACCGCTGATGCTCCACATAGCCAGAGCTCCTGCGGAGATACGTGCTGATGAAATAACAAGGCTCGGTTAAAAGAAGTACGTTAGGATTCAATTAATATCACAGACACTACAAGAGCAGGAAGTTTGTGGACAGCTGAGAAACACAGGAAAACCTTCTGCTGAAAAATCTAGACGATGGTTTCAATCCTGTGCAAATATTTACTTCCATAAAGACATGGTTCAAGATGGACACCTCGAACGACCTGATTATTACAACCAAACAATTTCAATCCGAATAATTCCTTCTACCCAACACTGAGTCTGTACTACACATATCAGAGCCTGGTTTAGCATAAATATCAGACAAAAGACGACTTTCTGCCTGTTCTCCACGACTTCTAGACCTCCGAGGGTCAGGAATCAGACAAAAAAAGAGCATAAACCAATACCAAACACCACTGCTGTGACCTTTTCAAACTCTTCACCTCACACAAACATTTTCTCCTCAAACCCCTTTTTCTTTTAAAAGTAATGAAAAAAGCCATAAATCATCTTTTAGACAACACGTGTCGGCTGTAATGATTGTGGTTATACGGTTATTGTGTAAACAACGCATGTAGCTTGTAGCATGTACTCAAGTATTCAAAGTAGTGATTTATTATAACTCTAATGTTCCTGTGATCATTTCTATCACAAGATTCTTCACTTAATCACCTCAGTTTATGTGTAAAGACTCGAATGTGACTCTCAGCACACTGATCTATTAATAGAATGATATTAAAGACTCGAACACTGAATGATTTCTATTATAATGATCACAAACCCAAAACCTTCTGCATAAAAACGTGTAAACGAGGTCACGTGTGTGGTGGTGAGTTCGAGTCTGGAGTCTCTTCATCATTTATTCCTCTGTAAATGTTCTGCTTGATGTTGAACTGATGATGAACTGTATCTTGGTGATCAGTAGATGCACCGAGCGCTGATCAGAACACGTTCTAATAAGATCTGATTGGTGGCTTCTTGCGTGTTCATGGTTTGTGTTTATTCGAATGCAATTTGCCGCATTCTTGTGATCCAACATCTCAGAACACGTGTACATTATGTCAAATATGATTGGAGGTAAAAGGGTTTTAACAGCTAAAGTATCTAAGACTAGCTGGCTGCATACTCACCATAAATGGGCATTATTATGGGAGGTAGTAGCTCAGTGGGTAAAGCTCTGGACTTTAGATCAGAAGGTCTCAAGTTAAAATCCCAGAACCACCAAGCTGCCACTGTGGGACCCTTGGGGAATTCCTTCCCTAGAAGTCATAAATATAAAGAGCAAGGAATAATTTCATTTCAGTTCTTTGGATGATGAAGTCCACATCTCTAGAGTCTGAGTCAGAGCGTTCTAGATGTTCCAGATGGACAGAGACCAGGGTCACCCCACATGGAGATGTTTCCATAGAGAAAAAGAGACAGAGGTTGGTGTTGACATCTTGTTGAATATCTATTGGTTCATCCAACGAGTGCACAATAAAATAACTAAGAAAGAGGCCAGGTGCTCGCTTCGGAAGAAGGAAAAATATCTGCTTCGGCTTCACGATTGTCATGTGCAACGACGGTTTACGGAAAACAAAAGGAAAGTAAAAAAGAAAGAAACGCTTTCCTTCATGTCATCGTCCTCGTTTACGCTCAGACACACTCGCACAGAGGAAACCACGGTGCCAAAATCTCCAACGAATTAATAAAATATTAACCAGGGAAGACTGATAACATGCTCCCTTGAGAGACGCTTTAATTCCTTTACTATGGAAAGCTTGACAATTTCTTTGCAGCTTAAAAGGAGAAAAAGACAGAAAGAGAGAGAGACTCAGTAGGGGGATTGGATACACTTTGTAATACAGTGTGAGGGCCCATTTTGGCCCTAAGTGCTCCCTCTTTGCTGCCTGAGAGACTTTCTCCATTTTTCAGTGGGCAAATAATAGGCTACCTCAGCCTCCCGGTGAGAAAGACCCTCGCTTTCTTATGAGCATAGCTTTGTCCCTCTCTTACAGTTCTTATTCTCCTTTTCTTTTTCTTTCTTTCTTTCTATTTTACTTTCCTTTTTAAACCAGCAATAGCTCACCTGTGACAGAGCTAGCATGGGTTCTGCCTTTGAGAAAAGCAAAAGGGGAGAAATGAGCTTCTAAAGCACAGCGTGCCAAAGGTGATGCTAAAGACGCTACAGAAAATAAATAAATAAATACCGCAGTGAGGGCATGCACTTACAACACACAGATGCCGTTTTTTTTTCAAATAATTTTTCCATTTTGTCGTCCTTCAGTGTTCCATTGGCGATGGTTCGAGGCGGTTATTAGTTATAGTTAAAGGTCAGTGCGTCATCGGGGCGGGTTTTTTTTTTCCCCCGGACTAAATAGCACTGCCCACCGTGTACAGTTGCCATGGCATCAATGCTGCAATCCTACTTTCTTGATTGTGTGGTCCTGATACAAGCTTTACTAAGAACCCCAGGGGCTTTTTGTTCATTTAAGGCTGTCTTCTTGGGCATACTGAGGGCCGCACTACTGAACTGATGCGCTGATCAAAGCAACGGCTCTAAATGTAAAACCGTTTGACCAGGACATGTTTAAAAAAGTGAATTTTATTACCACAAACAAAGCACGAAGAGGAAAAACACAAGCTTTCTGGCTATGCTTCGGTAAATCGTGAACGAGGAGTTCCACCATTTTATCCAAATCGCTTAATTGAATTTTCCGCCCTGGAATAACTTACGGAACGAGAATTCACGTCGGTCATGTGTGTGTTCTTTCTTTCTTTTCAAAATCGCATGCGTCAGATATTTCTTTCTGTTTTGTTTTTTACGTTAGCATGCTAATCCAGCGGTGGCCCCCAAGTAAATTGCCATGCTGTAATACAGCCGCATTTCCATGAGTAGCTAATCAAAGGCAGTACACTGAAAATGCGGCGGTCTCCAAGGTGACAGGCTGTCACGGCAACCACACACACACACACTCGCGCAATACAAATGATGTGTTGTGGTTGAGGGGAAAAGAGAAACAAGACCAGGTTAGCTAGCGGTAGAACTTGGGCGAGAATGGGAGCTCATTCAGTGTCCTCTGACTCTTGTGTCATCTTTGGCCAAAGCAAAACAATTCTGGGATTTGTGGTGGGGAAACTTTTCCAAGTTCAGCTGTTCATAAACCACTTCATCTCCAATATATGTATTACATTACATTACATTTCTGAAGGTTAAAGGCCTCGGGGGACCAACATCCTGGTTTCACTGATCTACAACCTCAGTTAATCTCTCACTTAAAACTGGTTGTTGCTGAATTTAAATGTTTAAAATCTAAAATGAATAGAAATTCATAGAAACTCTTATCGTAAACTCATTTGCAGCCAGATGCAAGCAAGAAGAGCTGCAGGAGTGAATAGGATTGGTCAAGGATCTGCACACATCTCCACTGTTGCACCTGGAGTAACGGCGGCTAACCTCCTGCACCTGCAGACATAAAAACGTGATCTGAGGTATCATTCTTTGCTCGTTATGCCATCGATACTCATCTCTCTCCATCATCACACCATTACCCCGTTCATGACCCCTGCATGAGTAGCCATAACCCGTCATCTTGAACGCTCTTCAGTGCTATTTTAAACAAATTTTAGAGCTCGAGTCGGCCGTTGCTGACGGGATCAGACTCTGTCTGAGAGCATTTTTCTCCCTCTTTAATTCTCTTTCGCTCTCCAGCTCCATGCATTAAGACCCAGACTTATGCAGATGAATGAAGGCAGTGAATGGCTTATTAGAGTCAATCGAAACCTAAATCACCTCAAACGCATTTCACCCGAAGCTTCCTGTAGTATCAGTCATTCCATATGCACTCGTTCTGTCTATTTCCTCCTCCTTATGTCTTTTTATCTCAACCCTGCAATCAGATTTGCTGCTTATAGTATAGCATTCCCCGTACCTAATGTGCATTTCAGATCTTTCTCAGTGCACATAGAGTTTGTGTTTGCCCCCAAAATGCTCATAAATCTTGGCTGAGAAGCCTATTTTTTTTTTATTTTATTTTTTTCTTTCTTTCTCCGCCTGTCCCTCCAAGGCGTTTGACCTTTTTTGAGTTCTTTCGCTTTTATTTGTAAAAAGAAAGAAAACAAAGCCGAAATAAAGAGAACATCTGCGCCTGTGATAGTTTTAGTAGAAGTTTATGTTTCTGTATAGCGGAAAAAAAGGGAGCAAATTAGCATTTTTCGTCTGTGAAAAGCACGGTTCGGAGCTTGAGGTTTTCCCTGAGGAAAGTATTGAAATAAAAACACTGTCTAGGATGCAAAATGTGTAAGAGGAAGAGTTTACAAGCAGCGTACCGTAGAACATGTATGGATGCTAAGTTTTCAAAATAAATATAAACAGACAAATTGCCTTTTTTCTTTATTTGCTTTATCTTCTCATTAAGACAAAGTATTCAGAGCTTAAAATGTTGATCCGAGTTGCTCTCGGTTACTGATACCTGCCCCAGACAGAATTTCCTTTCATGGATGGTTTGGCCTCTGAAGCTCTTCGCTGATCCAGGCCCTGTGGGGAGCCTTGGCCTGGCCGGTCATGTCCTAATTCTCTCTTAAGGAGCTCCAGTGGAGTTGCAAGGCCATACTTGAGTGGGCAGAACTATGGGATTAATCCCCTTGGCAGGGATGGAAAAAAAAAACATCAACCTAGAAACAGGGCAGATGAAAAGAAGTCTGACGTGACGGTCGGCATACACAAACCCAGTGGGAAGGTATGGATCTATAGGTCGCGCTGCAGGAGTAGGTCCAGATCACACCATGACCAGGAGACCGCCCTATACCTCATACCTTTTCTCCAAACCACAGACCATATGCTTTGGCTATAAATCCGAACGTAGGCAATTGCTAAAGACAACACACAGGTTAATACAATAATCTACTTAACGTGGAAAAAAAAACAGATACTCAGGGATTGACCGAGTTCACTCTAATTAACTTTACTTTTAACCTCTGAATATAAATAAGCGCCTTCATTTTTCGTCTGTGTTCAATAAGGGATTTGCAGGATTCGACCCGCTATTAATAGTTTTCTCCTTTAGATAATAAAGTGCCTGGATCTGGATCTCGAATGTCGACCGACGGAAAAACAAGGCGTATTGGTGTCGAGGTTGATTTCACGCTCCTGGTGCAGGGAGTATAAAAATAAATAAATAATAAAAACACGCTGCATTATTTCCCCTCGCTCTCGTTTCTCAGCTACGAGGAAGCTACGGAGGACGTGGCTGAAGCTGGGAGTGTGACGATCACCGAGAGGAGGAATGTGGAGAAAAAAAGGAAATAAAAAGAGAAGGGTTAGTCACTCCTGAGCTAAACCAGGAACGACGCCGTGACGTAGGGAAACCCGCGGTGCGTTGGAAGGCTGTGCATTTGTGCGTAGCCACCTGGCAGCCATGGAATGAAGAGAGCTAAGAAGTAAGGAGATTAAAAAACAGGAGGAGAGGGGATATGGAGTGGAAGAATGATGCTCTGGAGGGGAGTGGGTCCTGAAGTGGGGGCTTTTAGTTTCCTACTGTTTTTTTTTTTTCGAGGCTTTTCATTGCCCTCATGAGTATTAAGTTGCAAAGTTGACCTCTTCGAATGTGTGTTTGTGGACGAAATCACATCGGCATTGAAAAACAATTGGACTGAAAAGGGGCTGATCAACTGGATTTCCACTCGCCGCACAACTTCGGCGTGGCACCCTATAAATTCCACCGAAGCTCATTTATCGTGTCTTATCCTGTTGCTTACTGGACAAGAATGTCTGGGAAAGACGGGAATAAAGAAAGAAAAAGAGAGAAAATCCGTAAATGCTGAAAAGGCGATGATCTACCGTAGGAACCCTGGCGATCGTAACCCCGACGCAGACCTCACAACGGACGCTTATTAGATCGCTATCCAATCCTATCATGTTCATTGCTATCCCACAATGCCCCAGGCTGGGCGACGGCGCCGGACTGAATCAAAACCAATGCAATTTGTGTGCTGTTCCGCGAGATTAAAACCAGCAGAGGGATGAGGGTGAGGTATAGGATCAGATATTGAGTGGGACTGTGGGAAACGTGTGCAATTATGGCAGACATTTTAATGCAGTTAAAGCCAATGTAATGTAATGAATGCAGCATCAAAACAGTGAACTGTACTCTTAAAGGAAGTGGTTCGGTCTCGCACAAAGAGTTCTTTAATTTATTCCTTTGGGAAATCCCTTTGAAGGGTTTATGTGGAATCTGACAACAGAGGATTTACCTTTCAAGGGAAAAAAAAAGTACCATTATAGTCATGGTTAAAGTTAGTGCTTCATAAGATTGTGATTAGTTTATGCTTTAACTTTACATTATTTCATACACTATATCGATAACAGTATCGGGGCACCGGACTCTTCCAGCCAGATGAGGATCTTCTCAATTGTATCAGACGTCTATGCACTTCAATCCCAAACCTTTTCCCTGGTCACATAGCCAGCACCATGAAGATCTGCTTTTCATGAGTTGGAAGGAGTGGAGGATCTCGTGCTATAGACTGCGCCACAGGCCTCCTCACCTCACCTGCATCAGTACCTGACTTTGTAATCCAATAAGCACAAATCTGCACAACACCCAGAGGATCATCTTCCCAATAGAGTGGATGATACTATGAGGTGGTATCGGAATGTTTTGAGACTAGTCTTGTAACACGCCAACACGTACAAGGCTGCACGCACAGTCCCAGGGAGCACCCGGTCACCGAGCTCCTCCTGACACGTGAGTATTTGGGATGATCTCACATCTGCACCCACCCTACTCGCCAGATTTGGCTCTTGTGGACTTCGCCCTATTTCCAAAGATAAAGATCCAGCTGGCAGCAAAAGTTTGTGGATTATAATGTGCATCCTTTAAAACAATCCACATTTAGTCTCTGTTTGCTGTTATAACAATGCTCTCGAGATAGATTTATTTTCTGTGCAAATGCTAATAAAATCGTAGATTGATGACTTTGGGACTCACGATTAAATTGCTGCATTGAATTTCCGACGTGTAAAACATCCATAGATGACAATTGTTTGGATGTGAGCGGGATTTGCTCTCCAGCTACAAGTGGCTTTTGTTGTGATTCATGCAGTTATATTGAGAACTGTAATAATGCTGATCATTTGCACCAAATGTTCCAGAAAAGCTCCTCTAGACAAACTAGCGCTTTCCTTTTTATGCCAGAGAAACAATAGCATTGTTTATCTTTAATTACACAAAGCTCTGTGTGTGTGTGTGTGTGTGTGTATGGGCTCTGTTGTCAGTGCTAAGTAACTTAGGTCTGGTCCAAATAGGAATTTTTTACCCAATTCAAGCCTTGCTTCAGTCTAAATCGTATTACCTCATCCCCCCACACATGCACAATACAATCCCATCACACAGTGGAAAGCCCCTCTGAAAAATAGGGAGCATGCAGAAACTTGAGACAGAGAAGTGCAGTCAGCAAACACAATACCAGCACTTTCTATTGAAACACATAAACCAGAAATAGCCACAACGAGCTTGTGGACTATCTTGTGGTTGCACGCTGCTCCAGGTGCACCGGTCTTGTTTGTGTACGCGGCACAAACGATTATACGTAGCCGTCATTTTCCAGTCATTATATTTGCTTATTAAAGTGGCACGCTAAAGCCGGCTGTCAGACTGAATGGCAGGCTTCGTGAGGAGACAAAATGTTCTATCATTTCTGTAGGAATGCAATCTTGTTTTCTTTTTTTTCTCCCACCACATTGCCATTCTGACACTCTGACATGCATAAAATGATGTTTGAAAATTCGCTAACATACCCCGGTGTCAGGCACTAAAGCTACGCGTTGTGATCATTACCACGAAGACAGCGCCATTTTTAGCAAACTGGATCCTTCGCCAAGCCATTCACGCGACGGCTAAATGAGGAAATGGTGACAGGAAGAAGTGAAAATATTTCTTTTCTCTCCTGCCAAGTCTGGTAACATCAACACCACCAGCGTGGTGCCAGAAACAGGTGAAGGAAAAAAAGAGAATGATGTTTGAGGCATTTTCATGTAAAACGGACGGCTGGCGGTTTTATACCTCATCATAGTCTGGATAGAAAAACATACTGCGACACCAGACATTTCCAGCCATGCTGGGTTCTTCTCCAAAGTGTTGACAGACAGATTTACTAAGAATAAATATAAACATGCAGAATAATGATCCACAATGCTCTAGAATGTAAAGAATGGAGCAGAACTGCATTGTGATCACTGCAGTAAAATCAGTGAAGTTTTAGAGAGCCATCAGTGTCCTAGTGGTGTAGTGTGGAGTTCAGTAGGGTGATGGTGATGGAAGATGGGAAAAACCTGACCCTGAACCTGCTGGTTCTGGTGCCTATGTAACTGTATCTTCTTCTTGATGAAAGGAGATTAAACGGTTTGTGACTGGGATGTGAGGAGTCCTTGATGATGTTATCACAGTGGTACAGAACTTTCCCTTCACTTGAATTAGGAGACCCAAAACTGTTCCAGCATCACATTGCCCCTGTGTATAAAGCCGGCTCTATGAAGACCTGCTTTGGGTTGGAGTGGAAGATCTCCTGCTATAGAGCTCCTATTATACACATTTGGAAGCACATACCAGTCATATGACCACGTAGCGTAAATCATGCCGTGAACTGTACCAGGGTTAAGCCAACGCCGAAGGAGCAAAAGCGAGTGACAGCTCCTGCACTTCAATGATCTCGACATGGCACTTTATAATCTACCATTTTTAGAGAGCGTCAGACTGACAGCTCTGTCATGACTGCGGTTCAGGGACGTGTCAAAACCTTTGATTCAGGAGCTGCTCAAGCTGGCGAGTGATAGTTCATTAAGCTGTCACTTGCAGCACTGAGTGCATTATTGACATCTGGAGCAAAGATTACAGAGCGAATCTGTGGATTTTACATCGAAGAGCTTTAATTGAGCATGAAACACTCGGTGTGGAAACGGTAGAACTTTGAAACTCGCTGAAGCGGAAATTGGGATGAAACAAAAGACGATTACTGGGTGATTTCGCTGGTCTAAGCTAATCTGCACTCCCTCATGGACTTGTGCTTCACCAGAGCACCAAAAAAAAACCACTGACCTTCTGCACCGTCACGTATCTCAATCACATGTTCTAGCAGCAATACACCAGAGTGGACTGGAGATCAATTCATTAGACATTTCCAGCATTAAAAAATGAAAAATATTAAGTTTGTTATAATATTAGCCTGGACACTGCTGGGTTTCTGATTGCATCTGTACTGTAGCAAACATGTATCCTGACTGCTCTACAAACACAGTCACCAGAGATGGAAAGTAAGAGATGCAAGTAAATGCAGGATGAATCAGAAGTGTTCAACTTGTGAACTCGGCTTTCGAATTTCCCAGATACCAACGTATGTAGGACGTGCTGGACTACAAGTGTGATTAATGCAGACCCCACCTTACAACATAACACAACATTTACTTCTTTCTAGACCTTACAAAACACCTTCAGGGGTCTTGGGGAGTCCACATCTTGACAGGTTGAGCTGTTTAGGAGGCACAAGGAAGAACTACAAGACTGCGTTCAGTGGATTTGATCTAAAATAGATCTTAAGGTTGTACATGAGTTTGCGGAGTTGTTAAAACTAAAAGGAAATTCTACAAATCTCAGACACAAACATTCAAAAATAATATAACTTCTATTCATTTAAGTTGTTTTGGTTGTAATAAATCGAAATTGTTGGCTCGATGTGCAGCGAGAGATCAATCCCGCATCGTGACTCATCTCACGTCATTTGTGTTCAGCTCGTTCAAATTCCTCAATAAATAATCTTTTCAGTTGACAAAGTAGTTAGAACAGATGGTATTTCTGCTAGCTGATTAGCTCTGCTACAAACCCTGTGTTTACCAAAACAGCCTCGAATCTGCCATCTAATTACGATCAAATTTGGAAGGAGTGAATTTGATTTGATGTTTTTGAGTCTTGTTTGTCTTATTTACCGCTGATGAACGATGTTATTCCTGATAACGTGAGCTGCAGTCTGACGAGGTGAACAGCACGTATTAGAATATAGTAACATTTAGACCTCATTTGTGTGTGTAGTGTTGCGTCAAGTGTCTGGAGACATTTTCAATGGCCATAAATCATACAAAAAAAGACTAGATTAAAATAAATAATAAAAACATCAGGGCCATGTATGCTGCGTAATTTTTCAAAGGAAAAATAAATGATAAAATATTTTATGTTGAAAAACTTATTTTTTGCCAGAAATAAAACATAAAATGCATGTTAGCTTCTTGCCATCTAATTTTTTTATTTTGAGTTATTTGGTTTTGTGGTTCTATTGAACAAACCTAGATACAAAATAAATGATCAACCATCAGTGCAGAATCCTTCGATGGCTTCATGCAACATTCTGGCATCACTTTAAGAAGTTCATATGGTTGACTGTGTTTTAAAAAAACAACAAAAAAAAAACAAGACAAAAAATTCCCACCCCTCCCACCCTGCTCCGCCCATTTCCACCCTGCTCCGCCCATTTCCACCAATCCCATCGTACAACGCCCTCCCACCCTGATCTGCCTATCCCACCCTGCTCCGCCCATTCCCACCCATCCCACCCTGCTCCGCCCATTCCCTCACATCCCACCCTGCTCCGCCCATTCCCGCACATCCCATCCTGCTCCGCCCATCCCATCCTCCCCCCACCATTGTCAACTAGAATGTCTCCAATTTCTAAATATCCTGGTCCTGTTTGTATATTATTTATCATCATTTGTACAACTGCCCTGCTATTGAGAGATTACCAGCACCACACTTTGTGGGATTAAACAAATAAAGGAAATGAATCAATAAGTTTTTCATTTTCTTGTTTTTTGTATGTGTCTGACTCAGAAACAATTAAAAGCCGTTTTCGCTCTTTTCTGCTTTCAATATTTAATCATAAAAGAAACGAACGTAGCGTCATTGACGTTTTGGTTTTCTATCGTGAGTAAAAGAATAAAAAATAAAAAATCAAACACGTTGATAAATTAAGATTTTAACGCTTTATATTTCATTTTAACTGAAAATGAATGTTGAAGGCTATAAAATTATTTGATGGGACTCGGGAAAATAAGATAAAGCGTTTCCCTTTATTTTATTCAAAGAATCCCTTCTTTTTAAAGATTTTCAATTACGGACATTTTTAATAATTTAATTCGAAATTGTCATTTGTTTTTAGAAGAAAAATAAAAAATCTGCATTTTAATAGTCACTAATTTTGTGCTAACTGAGGGCCGAGTTCGCCATGGCAACCTAGCCATCTGGGCCATTCTTCAGCACCTGATACACACCTACAGGAGATACCACACGGATAGTCTTCAAGTGTTACCAATAAATTTCTCGAAAACACACACACACACACACACACACACACACACCTGTAACTTGCCAATAAAAACGTGGGATTAGGAAAATGTTTTGTTCATTTGGACCATTAGTGCTTGGCACCTCCGGATGTGGTAACAATGACTAATGCTGTAGCTGTGATTCTGTGTGTGTGTGTGTGTGTGTGTGTGTGTGTGTGTGTGTGTGTGTCATGGACCTGTCATTTGCAGCCTCAAATTCTTGGTTAGTAGAAACACAAGTCTTAAAGCATTTTCATTGGTCAGCACAATCCATAACGATTTACTCCCCCAAACCTACACTTCCTTCCTGTTCCCGCTGATACAGCAGTAACTCTCACACCTCTTTCTCTCTCTCTCACACACACACACACACACACACACACACACACACACACAGATGCAGGTGATTTTACACTAATCACTCCTCCTGATGAAGGGCCTCAGAGGCCCTGAACTTCAGCGACTAATATGCGCCTGGATGTTTCCCCTGTGAATTCCTTATGCACTGGCTGTTCTCATATACGCCGAGAGAGGAAATGCTGCTGCTTGCTTGCTTTGGCAGACAGGTGCGACGTAATGGGAGCTAATGGAATATCCATTGTGAGACTTCCTATTGAAGAAAATCCCCCATGGAATTACATACAGTGATTGTGGCTCTGACACAGGAAGTGAGCTCGGTGCCAGGAGCCGGCGGTAATGGGGCACTTTGCAAAGAGCCCAGAGCACCCAGATAAAGGCTTTTAACCAGTGTAGATATGCAGGTCCATATTCAAGACTTAAGATCTTGTGTCCTGCTCTAATGCATTGAATTGAATGCTTCGTTTCGGACTTGTCCAAAGGCATCGCAAAAGATGAATCCCAGCCAAATATCGCCGTAAAATTCCAAACTGTCAGATGTTCCGATCCTCTTAAGAGATGTGGTCACCAACAATAAATAAAACCAGCACCCTCAACAACTCAGTAATTAAGGTTCTGACCGGAAGGTTAGTGGTTTAAGCCCCAGTATTAACAAGCTGACACGTTTGGGCTCTAGAGCAACGCCCTTAATCCTCTGTGCTCCAGGTATTATGGCTGAACCTGCATGTTGACCCAAGCTTTCTTAAGCTGGGATATACAAAAAACAAGAAGAGTGGTAGCTCTGTGAACAAGGCTCTGGTCTACAGAGCAGAAGATCAGTGGTGTAATCCTTAGTATCACCAAGCTGCTACTTTTGGGCCTTTGAGCAACTGTTTTTGCTCCAGGGGTGCTGTATCATGGCTGACACCAGCTTCCTGAAACTGAGAGGTAGCTTAGAAGATCAGAAGTTGATCAGAAGTTCAGGCGCCTGTGTTGGGCCTCGACACTCTGGGGCCCTTGAGCGAGGCCCTTAACCTTTTTTACTCTAAGGTGTGCTGTATCATTGGCTTCCTTACATCCCGGGGATTTGGAAAGAAGGAACTTTACTGTGCTGTAATGTACACGTGAGAATTAAAAAGCCCACACCCACACAGTAACCCTTGCCCATTCCACACGGCTATGCCACCCAGCTTACACACACACACACACATTTTACCATCCAACAAACACTGATTGGCTCACTTGCTATATATAGAGGCCAGTGTGATTTCTATTTCAGGAAAGTGAAATAAGCTCTCGCTTACTAAAGGATTACACGCCACTGACAAAACACTTCTGGGACACGCCGCTCAGGAAAAAAAAACGCCATTAGAAGTCATTCTAGCGCAACAAGCAATCTCAGTGACGAGCGCACAGCGGAAAATTTCGATTCCTGATAGCTGGGTGAGGTTGTTTTTTTTCCCCCCGCTCTCCTCCCACATTACATGGAACTAAAGGAGGTTGACTAAATGACTGCAGAAGAAGTGAAGTGATAAGAAAGTGTCTTTAATCTGGTTGGATGAAGAGTAGAAGAGTTACCTGAGGTACTTAGAACATTGTGTGTGTTACTTAAATGTTCTTCATCGTTTTAAAGATGAAACTTTGTTGAGTGATCCCTTTATAGTTTATATATATATAAAAAAAATAAAAAAATAATAATATATATATTTGTGGACACCTGACCATAATATTTCTATATGTTTCATCCATTTGCAGTTATAATAATATCCTCTCTTCTAGGAAGACGTTCCACTGGATTTTGCAGTGAATTTTACTCCTTCAGTCGGAATTTAATGCAGCAATTTAATCATCAATCTGAGATATTATTATATAGATATTATTAGCTTTTAAATGAAAACAGCAAATGGAGAATAAATGTGGAAACGGATGTTCAAAAAGCACCTGCCAATCTTATGCTCAGGTGTCCGCAAACTTTTGGCAACACACTGCATCGTTCCTCAGGAGTAATTTAAAAACTTAATATTAATTTATGTGATATACATCATTTGGACAAATGTTTGTAGACACCTGAGCATTAGATGTTGTTTTTGGCCGACCCATTCCACATTTAGTTCCAATTTGCTGTTATAATAACTTTCAATCTTCTGGGAGATGTTCCACTAGATTTGGTGGAGATTTGTGCCTATTCAGCTACAATAGTATTGGTAAAGTCATGTACTGATGTAGGTGAGTAGGTAAAGTAGGTGTTCACATTCATTGTTTAATAGGGTTGAAGCTCTATAGTAGGAGATCTTCCATATCTTTCAACCCATGGTAAGTGGATCTGCTTTGCGCACAGGGTTTGGGTCTCCTAGATCAAGCAAAATTTCATACTTCCAAATGCAACTGCGTGCCTCCAACTTAGTTTGGAGAAGAACCACATATGGCATGAAAAGTGTCCAAAACATGTATTTTAATATACTTCATATTAAAACACATTGTTATAGAGCTTTTATTATGATTAAAGAACATTTTACTTAAAGTGTAGATCCTCAAATCAGACCCTCAGAGGTTTGGGAGTGATTTTGATAGAAGATGCATTACATCTGTAAAGAGTACGCTTTGTCCATATACTAATGGAAATGTAATGGCACAGGGGTATGTGTGTGTGTGTGTGTGTGTGTGTGTGTGTGTGGATTAAAATCCCTGGGTAATTGTGTTTAATCTCTTTAAGCAAAGAAAAAAAATAAAAAAGGCTTTTGATGGTTCACAAGTATGAATCCCCATCAAACCTCCTTAAGGAACAAAGAGAACACTTATAGTGAAGAAATGTTCCTTTATGGAGAGCTAACTCTGAAAAGTTGGTGCCTGGTGTTGTAACACGTAGTGGCCAGTAGGGGGGTCGGGAATACGGTGTTTTACATACAGTACTTCTTACCGAACTAAACACTAGAATTCATCCCCTGCTGCATGAACTTCTTCAGCAGTTTGAGCTACAGGATCTCCTCTGGTGGATCGGACCACAGGGACCAGCTTTCGCCTTCCATGACCCTGTCACAGGTTCACCACTGTTCTGTCTTGGAGCACTTTTGATACTGACCACTGCAACACTGAAATCTGGGCTACTGTCAGCCACTTATTTTGCTTATACGCCTGAGAAGTTGGAGGTGAAAGGCCTTGCTTAAGGGTCCAGGAGGGGCTGGTTGGCTTGGTGGTGATGGGATTTGATCTCATGACCCTGCATTTACAAGTCTGATCAACCGCTTCCATTTTTATTTCTAATACAAAGATCAATAATTATTTGTAAGCATTTTTTGTGGATAAAGTTCTTCCATGTAGCCACAGTAACCCATAGCTGAAGCAAGAAGATCCCAATCACCTGCAGGAAGTTTTATCAGTCACATAACAGCCTTCCTGTTAGTTTTTTCCTCTAGCTTTCCAAGTTCATAACCTTCAACATTAACAGGAATATATAGACGTTGTATATCCGCTACATTTGCCGTCATCTCAGGTCGGCGTCTGTTTGCCCTAGCATGCTACGAGGGGCTTAAACAAATGCAAATGTGTTGTACCCCTAATTTGCAGCGAGTGCCGTGTCTATAAACATGTTGGGGATGTCAAACTTGAAACTCACCTCTGAAGCGTTCCAGGAGACGTTCCGTAAAGAAGATGAGAGCGAGACATCTGGCACCGAGTTCGCTACAACAATCCAGAGTAAACATATTGCCTGTTTTGAGTCAACGCAGATGTTTTAACAGGCTCGGGAATTCTCACATTACATGACAAAATATTCTTATACTCTTTTTTTTCTCAACACACACTCACACTCAGACACACACATAGATCAGTTGTAATACAAATCAGGGTTTTTTTGTTTATGAATTCAAATCATTCCGAGAGAAAGAGACATTGTGTTTCCATGTGTCTCATGGCTGTACATATGCTCATTCAAACACCAAAAGGATCATGTTGACACTACAGTACACACATGAGAAGAAAGAAAGCAATAAAACATCATGCCAGTTCGCTGTTCTGCTGCGAGGGCAGTTTTACTGAGGTTAACGGCCTGTGGATTGACTGCTCGAGCCTGAAAAGGTGCTCGTCGGGGATCTATTATGCCGGCCTGGAACCGACGCTGACCCCATGAAGGAGAATAAAAGGGTGGTGGCTGAAGAAGTGCACTCAATGAAGATAAAGCTGCACTTTGGCTGAACTAATACGCTTTTCACACTCGAATGTAAACCTCGACGGACACATACATCCGAGGTGCTTTGATGGGAATCAAATGAAAGTCGTTCTGACGGCTTGTAGATGAGGGATCAGCATTAGGAACGCTAAAAGCTCCAGTTTAACATGGATGAACAAGTTGCCCACAGCATGTTAGGGCTTATTTACATGGTTATAGAATTCCTCAGCTGTGAGTTAAAGTGGTCTCAGGTTGCTTATTATGATGTGGCCACTGGCAGCCGTGTTCCCAACTACAGATGGTGCGGAAAAAAATGTCTTGGAATATGGTGGGTGCTAAGACCCAGGAATGTATCGCATAGTAGAAATCAAGGGAGAATTGTAAATAAAGATTTTGGAAAGGTGCAAGAACAGGAGCTGACATATCTGCCTTTTAGAATAAGCTACTATCTACTCTCTTATCTCCAGGTGAGATTGTAGCTTAGCGGTTAAGGCATTTGACTTTAGGATTTGAACTTTGGACCTTTGGATCCTGTCACACCCCTGGGCCCCTGAACAAGGCACTTAAAACCATACCTGCTTAGTTGTATGAATAAAATAAATATAAGTCGCTGTGAATAAAGTCTGCCGTGTGTTATAAATGTAAACATACCATCCAGTGATGCTCAGTAGCAGTTTTGTGTTCTCCAGAACACCGTCTATACCTGCAGTTTTGAAGGCTTTCAGATGTTCACCCTTGTTCAGCTGTGTTCAATACAGCAGGTGTGTTTTCTGTCACCACTGTGCGAGGTGCACACAGAAGCTCTAACAACGGCTGCCAGCAAAATTTTCCAGCTAGTGTCAAAAACCACACGATTGACCCAAAACTAGCTCAAATAATAAAAAAAAGAGAGAAGTGCTTTTTGAACATTCCTTTCCACATTTAGTCTCCGTTTGCTGTTTTCTTTTAAAAGCTAATAATATCTATATAATAATATCTCATATTGATGATTAAATTGCTGCATTAACCGTGGTGTGCACGCATTTCTAATGCATAAACACTGAATACTCTTCATTCTCTGTGTAGATAAAGTTAGAACCACCTGTTTAATTGTGTCATTCCCCCTTTTGCCACCAAAAACAGCTTTAACTGGGCAAGCAAGAAGGATAGAATCTGGTTCCAAGACATCAGAAACAGACCTATAAGTTCCCAAACATGTTTAATTAGGCTGGAGAGTTCTGGGGAATTTGGGGGCATCTTGACCACTTTGTCATGATCCTCAAATGTTTGTTCAGATGCTCTGACCCAGTCATCCAGAAACCTTGCTGCAAAAAGAACCCTCAACCAGTTGCAGGTTTCACTGTAACAGGATATTCAATGGTATTTAATTTAGCAGCAGATTTAATAGTATGACTGATGGATGGATCTTACAACATATTTTTATGTACTTCGACACAGTCACTTCCTGTTGGCCACAGAGAACTCAAATTCTACAAAATCCTGACAATAACCATCCTTTCCACTACTCTCTTTTTCCAATATTAAGTGGACATGGGGCAGAGTGAATCCTGTCCCAATGGGCCTCAATTACTGCTAGTTGCAATTCCTATGTTTCACCACTATAAAAACTGGGTGGAGCTAAATTGGACAGCAAGAATGAGTCTGTATTGTTAGAAGAACTTCATAAAGTTCTCAAAAAGAAATATTTTGATAAAGCAAAAAGAATGAAAGAAATATATATCATTAATGAGGACTATGGAGCTCTGCCTCACTCACCCCCCCTATTGACGTGTCTCATGTTATAGGCAGCATTTGAACAGAATGTGACTTTCAGCACACAATAAATATCCCTGATATTGCACAGGTTTGCACAGGCGTAGATTTTATTGGCACAATTTCGTCCAACACGACGCGATAAACAGCCTTCAGGGTTCTCGATTGCCCTGTTAGCATTTTCAACCCTGAATGTCGGTAGTGGAAACGATGTGGGGAAAAAGTCACGCATGATTCGGGGGTTTGATGGATTATTTGGGACAACGATCCCTCAGAGAATCCGGAGATTTACATGCTGATTATTCTGCTATCTGGTGCTTTATTAAACAGATTATTCGCCTTTTTCAGATGGATGGAAATGACCTTCGACAGGTTTCTCTTTTCCTGATTTAGTTGCACATTTTTTCCCTCCACATTTTGATTGAGCCATCAATCAACTTATGAAATGATTATTAGCCTGCATGCAAATGATGTCAGGAGCGAATTTTTGATATTATAGAAACGAGAAGCGATTGGCGTCGAAGTGGGATTTTCTTTTTTAGATGGCTACGCAGGTAAAGATGTCCAAACACTTTTATACTGCAATATATATAAGTACAAAACAGGCATTTTAGAATATAGTTCTTATATAAACTCGGTAATAAACTAATCAAATTCAAAGGAAATCATTGAAAAGTCTTTTTTCTAATATGGACGTAGCGATTTCAAGCGTCATAGCGGACACACTCAGCGAGTGTGACATTTTGATCGCTCGAATATATTAGATCCGAAGCGAGCGTAATGAGTTCTGCGGGTCTGATGACATCAGAAGCCATAAGCATTCACGCGGTTGTGTTGATGCTAAATATTTAACCGCACCTCTGCTCCTTGTCAAATCCATTTTGCAGAAGATGCAGCAGAGCCAAATCCATTTCCATAATGAAAGATGAACACAAAGCGCTTCTTCTCCTCGGGCGACCTGAGGAACGAGCGAGGAGGGGAACGGGGGAGACGAGCTGCATCGATTCCTCCTCTTACCTAAAAAAAAAAAAAAAAAAAAACGACGGGGCAGTATGAAAGATCTTCCTCAGCAGAGGAATCTCTGTGTCGCTAACTTTGCCCTCCACCCGTGGAAAGAACGGGAAATAAATAATAAAATGAACGCCGTTTCCAAGGCGACGGCGAATCCGAATGCTGGAGCATCTTTATTGGAAGTGACATATTAATAAACTGTAACCTCCCAAGGGCCTGTAATCAAGCTTCAATTAAGTTCCTTTCCCTCGTTCTTCTCTTGCTATTTTTCTCTTTGCATTTTTTTTCCCTTCATCTTTATTCAGATTTGAAGGAGAGAACGCCGGGTCTGAGGTGTTTAATAATGCAGGGACACGGGCGTTCTTCAAGACGCTTTGGTTTTATCGATCTGCTTGATGGAGTATTTGGATGACGGCGGGTTCGCCATCGTACGAAGTCACACCGATCACACCCTTGTTTCCTCCACCGCTGAAAGAACGCAGGAGGATAACAGCGCAAAGAAGAGTTAAAAGAAGAAAAACAACTAGTTGGAGTATAATATATATATATATATATATAGAAAGGGAAAGGGATAAAGCGGGAGTTCTCGAAGCGGATCATTCACCCCTGGGCTTCACCTCCATGCGGTTTTACAGCACATTACCCTCAACCATAGAGACTTTGAGAGAGAGAAAAAAAAAACACACTTCTATCCCTACAGACACTTTGCTTTAATTACAACCAGATAATCACAGCAGCAAAAAGAAAAAAAAAAACACCACCTCCAGAGCGGCAGAAACGTTTTAAATAGAGACGATGGCGATGAGGCGTGATGAGATTTGACGTCCGATCGAGGAAGCGTCTGAAGCGATATAAAAGCTGCTCGTGCATCTTTAAAGAACCTCCAGTTCAAGTACTTGTGGTGCATTAAACAATAAAACATTGTCACAAAGCGTCTTTATAGACTCCCTGCTGTGGATTGACATCCGTAATGAGCGAACAGAAGGAAGTGTCACAGGAAGTCGCTTTTCTTTTCTTTTCTTTTGTTTTATTCTAAATCAAAGGCTCACGTTGATTTTCATTAAACAGCCATGTAATACAAACACAACACATAATCCTGTTTATAGAGCAGATGAGATGAAGGTTAAGGGTCTTGCTCAAAAACACGATCATTGGTGCTTCTGGAATTGAACATGCAACCTTCTGATCTCCAACCACTAACCAATAAACCATCAGGTCTGCATTCATGTGTATGGAATTGAGCTAAAACTAACATCATAACTACTTCCTGATACCAAGATCATCAGTCTGAGAGCTCTGATTACATGGAATATAGGTTGAAAAGCATTTTTGGAAGATATGCTCTTCATGGTTTTTTTAGAGGAAGTATCTGGTAGAACATCTTCCCAGAAGTTTAATAGGATCAACCAGAGGCTCAAGCAGATCTAAAAGTAAGACCCAGAAGTTTCCACAGGCTCCTCATGCATTGTATCAACTGGAAGGACTAGAATAAGGAAGTTGCCAGTCATCTGGTGATTAACTCTACAGGTGTTGTTCTTTAAAGATCTCAGTGTTGAATGATCAACATCCAGCTTCAAACCTGGTACTTTGAGAGGCCATACCAACAGCTGCCCGTGCCATTGTGGCTAAACAATATGGCCCAGAGGCATAAAAGCAGGAAAAGGGCATTACTGAGGAAGGTAAACACAGACCACTTCCTTTACGACTGAAGCCGATATCACAGCATTGTTCGGCTCATTTTCTTCTCGTGAGCTGATCGGCAGAAAATCGCAAAACACCAGTCATTGTTCTGAAGTCGGAAGTCATTCTCTTTCTCAACCTGTTGAAGAATTGACTGGAGGACTAATTAAAAGTCTGCCTTTATTACCGCATAAGAACCGCCGTAACTGTCGTTTTTATTCTACAGCAGAACGATGCGGTGAAAACAGACGAGCGATTCGGCCAAATATTTCTCCGCTGCTCCTGAAGAGCGAGTAGGAGTCAAGCTAACACTGGCAGGTCTATATCCTTCAGACCGAGACGTATGGTAATTCACACACACACCCACACACACACACACACACATGTTCATGCCTCCCAGTCCTCCCTCTTTAGTATTTATGGCACTAGCTGTCCCTCGTCTCGTCTCGTCTCGTCCCCCTGTGACCTGTGTAATATCAGGTGGCACAGAGAGCAGCGATGGATGGAGTGAAGACGTCTACATAAGAAACGATGGAGCTGAAGAACAAACGAGGGCAAATGTGTCTCCAGGTGTGATGTGAATTAAGCAGGATTTGAGGAGGGGTTTGTAGAACACACACACACACACACACACACACACACACACACACACACACACACACACACACAGGTGGAAGTTCAGAGATGTAGGACTGATTGTAAAATCACACACAGGAGGAGAACGCCAGGTTTCACAAAGACAGAACGGCAGGAGACATGAAACTCCACATGAAACAATATGAGGGAGAGCGAGAGAGAGAGAAAGAGAGAGAGAGAGAGAGAGAGAGAGAGAGAGAGAGAGAGAAAGGGTGGTATAAGTGAATAAATGAATAAGTGAGAGCAAATAAGTGAATAGAAAAGAAAAAAATGAAAAGAAAGAAAGAAAAAGATAATATTAGTTTGTGGTTGAGATAATCACACTATAATCATTCCAATATTAGCTGTGAGCTTTAGACAGGACTTTTACACACACACACACACACACCCACACACACACACACACACACACACACGGCTATAAGCATGCATAATAATAAACATTAAAATATAGAAAAGCAGATGCTCGTGTTCTGAGCCCTGTGTTATAGTGTGTGTGCGTGTGTGTGTGTGTGTGGGTGTGTGTGTGCGTGTGTGTGTGTGTGTTACGGTGTGTGTGTGCGTGTGTGTGTTCAGTATGCACAGTTAGTAGCAGTTTCAGGGAGGTTAAAGTGGAGTCTGGAAAAGATCAAACAGAACATTATGTTAAATCAGTTAAAGCTCCGTTTTGACCCTCAGCTACGACTCGCATCACATTCCTGCAGTGCCTCTAGGGAACGAACACACACACACACACACACACACACACACACACACACACACACACACACACACACACACCATCCTCTACATACCACAAACACTTACTACAAGGTGTACGCACGTGTGTGTGTGTGTGTGTGTGTGTGTGTGTGTGTGTGTGTGTTTAAAATGTGTAGCTGTGTGTATATGTATGTGTTAATTTTGTTTATTTGTGTGATATTGAGTGTGTGTGTGTGTGTGTGTGTGTGTGTGTGTGTGCGTTGTTACATGTCTGACAGACTCACAGTGTTTACAGAAACACACCTCCTCATCCGAGCCTCAGAGGGAATAAACTTCACTTCACCTCATTTACATTTCAGCAGCAGCTCCTTCACGTTTCTCCTCCATCTCTCCGTCTGGGGCACTGAGACGATTCACTTGTTTTTCCCTGGTGAATGAATTCATCCCTCTCTCACAGGTTTCTTCATCAAGCCGCCGAGAACCTGAGCGATTTCAGCTCGCGTCCTTCTCGCCATGAGGTGTGTGAGAGCGACACGTCTCTATAACCACAGGAGTCCAAACGTCTCACACCGCTGAGACCGAGTCGCCTAGCACACCGATCTCTCTTCACACCTCTGTCTACTGAGTACTGAGAAATCTTAGCATGCTACGCGGCTTCATGCTAACAGGAGAAGCTGGAGGATTGAACGTGTCAGATGAGGGCTACGGTACAGATGGCGTCCATGAGCACTCGATCTCGAGTAACGGGACGCGTCCCCGCGGCGTCTTTTTGTCTCTCGGAAGCCCGGGAAGTTGAGGTGTGAGTTAGCGAGCAACACGTGAGAATCACGCAGTCTCCAAAAGGTGTAAGAGTTTTAATGAGGTTTTCTCTGACGTGCGAATGAATCTCAGGCCTCGTACAGATCCCCAAAAGAGCTAGCGTCCCGCTTTACCTGCGGCTAACAGCTAGCGGGTGTGTGTGTGTGTGTGTGTGTGTGTGTTTAACTTCCTTTTAACACTTTTAAATAAGCTCACATTGGGGTCGAGTCTGCCACTTTGTTCCGCGCTTCTCTGCACCGATACGTTTTTGCTAATTAAGTTTCTATGGAGATGTTAGCAAAGCGTCACCGACGACTCACAGCTCGAACTCCTCCTCCGTTTCTGTGGTTTTAGTTAGAAGTCTGTGTGAGGAGCAGGACAACGATCTTCAGGTTTATAATGTTTATGGATTAAATGTGGAGTCTATCGGTGACGTCTGAGAGAAAGAGAGAGGGAGAGAAGAAAAAGCTGAGTTACCATAATAAAAAGAAAGAAAGTCAAAATGAAAGAAAAAAAAGAAAAGAAAGAAAAAAGGACAGAAGAAATGAAAGAAGGAAGTAAAGAAGGATGAAAAAATAAAAGATTAAACGAAATTAGGAAAGAAAGAAAGTGTGTCTGTGTGTGTGTGTATTTGGTTTATTTGTGTCACAAGGCCCTTAACTGTCAGTGCTCCAGGGGGCGCTGTATTATGGCTGAACCCCGGGCTCTGACCCCCAGCTTCCTAGCGATACTGGGTTATGTGAAGTAAAGGTTCCTGTTAGATGAATAAAGTATGTGAAATAAATAGAATAAATTGCTGCATCACTTCTTTATGTGGATGGAATGAGACGCCTGTGTGAGAAGCAGGACACTGTGGAGGAGAACGTTCCCCTGAGTCACGTGAAAACGTGTTCGGAGTAAAACTCTCAGCAGGGTTAAAGAGAGAAAGACCCTGTGTTTGGGCAGAGTGTGTTGAGCAGATGCTGCTGATGTGTTTCACCAAACACGTCTCTGGGTATGAGTGTGTGTGTGTGTGTGTGTGTGTGTGTGGGCCAGTGTGTGTGTGTGCCATAGGGAAAATAAGAGAGAGAAAGAAAGATGGTTAGATACTCTGCAGTACCTCAGCCAGCAGATGTGTGTGAGCCACAAGACAAACATTACCACAGTCATTTATCTGTCAGGATCCAGACTGGAAAACAACAAAGCCTGTCACTCTCTCTCTCCTTCTCTCTCTCTCTCTTTCTTTCTGAGTCACATCTTCTCTCCAGCTCCACCAACCCCACATATGCACATCACCCACTCTAGCAAATGCATCATTCTGAATAAAACGCTTCCTCAGATCTCAGCGTCGGGGAAAATATCAGCTTTTTTTTCCGCCTCGTCCGTTTGTACATTTTCACAGAAAAATATCTACACAACACGTGCACTTTATTGGTTCTCGATGTTGCACAGCTGAATCTGGTTCCAGCAAATGAACTTCATCTGAAGAAACACTCTGACATCTGACATACACCAGGAGCATTCAGGGCTTTACGGTGTTCCAGGTTTTATATAGAATATGATGTGCGTCTCCGTCACCGAGGCGATTCGCGTCTCGATACGTATAAAACCGATATGTTCCGATTTCCATCCGAAACATGGAACCAAATTCCTTTGGTTCAGACCCACAGCAAATCATCAAACACGCCTTTGTTGTGGGGTAAAAATAAAACAAAGAGAAATGATCAAATAAAACCAGACGTTTTTTTCTGTTTTGTCTGCAGAGTTACAGCTCTACCTCTGCCATGTTAATCTTTATTCTATGTGACTCTCAGGACACGCCTCGGTCTCTGTAGTGTTGTGAGAGAACGCGCTCGAGAAACAAATATTGGTCACAAAATATTTTGCTCATTTTCTAAATATTAAAAATAAAGTGCATTTATTAATAATAAAATCTAAATAAATTTGATTGACACGGAAATGTTAAAAACGTTGATACAAATGCACACGTGTACCCGATGCAAAAAGTTTGTGCTAATTCAGATTTAAGGCATTTGCACTTATCAAGAGCAACTTACGCTCATTATAGTTATGTAGCTGAGTAATTGAGTATTAAGGCCTTTGCTTGAGGGCCCAGCAGTTGCACACTGGGGTTGCTGGGATTTGAACCCATGACCTTCAGATCACACGACCAACATCTTGACCACTGAACTACCACTTCCCAAAGAACTACATGAATAGATGTAACTCTCAGATCAGGTCAGCTGTTTTTCTCCAGTACCTGGGGTGGTTTATGTCCACACCCTGCTAGTTGATGACCCCTGGCATGGGCCATAATCTGCCTAACTAATCTGCAGCACTATTCAGCATTATATAACACTGACCCAACAAACAAGCGATTCCTCGCTAAAATGTCACCCCGTCTCTTTCCGACTCTGCTCGGGTTATAAATAAAGCTCACTAGCATTCCGCTGCATGTGTGTCAATATTATAAAGCAGGTCCGTACGGACTGTCTGGCAGAATAGGGTAAATGTCAGCGTATGGCAAGGGACCTTCTGGATGAAGTCACACAGGCCTGTTCTCTACCAGACAAATCATATCTGTCTGGCAAAGCAGCTCTCTAATCCAGCAACCTTTCAACTTTCTGGAAACAACTTCCTGTGTTTTTTCAGTTCCTGCTCCCCGTCATTCATTCAATCGAATCGTTTTCATGTTAGCTTTCTGAAACGCTCGGTTTATAAACACAGCACTACAAAGCGTTACACATGCGAGGACATCTCGGTTTGCTTCGTCTTCCGTCTTTGTGCGAAATTATATATAAATAAAGGCGTCATGTTTGGGCCGTGGCATCCGTCTCGCTAAGAGAGTTTGAAGTGAAAAGGCTTTCATCTGGGACGAGATGGAAAACCTCTGCGGCGGTCGTGTTGGTTAAATCCGAGCAGGTTTGCTCGAGATGGGAAGCGTTCGAGTGAAGAAAAGGGACGAGAGAACAACCTCAAGGACACACATCAGTATAAATTAAAAGACAGAGAGCAAAAAAAAAAAACAAAAAAACAGAGTGAACAATCCTTTCTCTTTAGACCTCAGGTGAGCCTCGGCTCCTCGTTCTTTCTTTCCCAGCACTTACACACCCTATAAATATCCTTCACTCATCCGTTACCTATGGGTTCTTGCTCGGCACAGAGCACACTACAGGGACACACTATTCATTAGGCCTCCTGGCAGCTCATAAAACCCCAGATCTCTGGCTCGGGAGGGCTAACGCATGCTCGAGTGTGCTCCCTGTACACTACACCGCTGCAAGGACTCTGCGGTAATGCAAGAACACGGGATGTCATCATCCATGAGGATGTTATGAGGAAGAGAAGAAGCAGAGGAATCGTATGTGTGGTTGGAACACCTCGACAAGGTTCACTTTCGCTGACCACTGAATACCTGCTCGTTCATGCAGTCGTCTTCTGAATGATTTATCTTCACTTATATCAAACTTCAAAACACATTTTTACACGCAGCATCGTTTCCTGGAGAAAAACTAAAAAACATCCACTGGGGAGCATTTCTGTGAGTTGAACCACGTGAGATGATCGGGTCACTGTCCTAGGGTTGCACAATTCCAGGAATTTTTAAAACTGAAAACTTTCAATAGGAATTATTAGGAATTAATGGGAATAATTTAATGCAATTTCAGTTGAATTTCTCCCCTGAACGTTCATCCATCACATGCACACAGCACACTTACTGCAGGGCTACTAAAGCCACGCCCCCTACAGGAAGTGTGCATTCCACTTCACATCACAACACATCATTTTTTAACTTATGCACAAAAGAATGGTGATTATTCATGTAAATTACATAAATATTACATACATTTATGTTCAAAACTTAATTGTGCTGTGTGTAAACTACTGTGCAACAAAATTATACTAACTTTTAAAATCTGTATTTACATGTGTGTCATTTTACAACCAAACAAAATGTTTATGTTTGTACTTGATACAGTTTATATACATTTCCCTACATTTTTAATACATTTCCATAAATTATCTTAAAATCCTGTTAATTTTCCCACTCGGAATATTTCCTAAATACCCAAGATGAAAGTTTTGCGAAAGTTTCCAGGAATTTTCCACAGAGAATCTCTTCAGTACCACTTAGTGAATGAAATCATCTCAGAACATCTCAGAGTGGGCCGAATCCTGACGTGAATTCACTACAAGAACAGAAGAGCAGAAGACCAGGTTCCACTCCAGTCAGCTAAGAACAAAGGATCTGAGACAACAGTGGACACGGATTTAGTGAAAGAGTCAAAAATATGTTCTAGAGGAATGTTTTTCACTTGCAATATGCAGCACACTTGTGGTACGTGATCAGATGACCGGACGGATTATTCGATTGGCCTGTATGTTTTT
The DNA here is from genome assembly GCA_024362625.1 of Silurus asotus. Lineage (NCBI taxonomy): Eukaryota > Metazoa > Chordata > Actinopteri > Siluriformes > Siluridae > Silurus > Silurus asotus. The sequence goes on along the minus strand of MU545793.1, from coordinate 15,043,474 downwards.
CGTTTGCATATTTTTCTCTTCGTTTTGTCTTCCGTTCGCACCGAGACGCCGTTTTCAGTCAACAAAAATGTTGCTTTTCAAAAATGTTGCCCAAAGCGGATTAATTTGAAAAGGCAGTTTCGCGTGGCAGTGTGTGTGCAGTGTGTGAAAAGGGAGGCTTTGCGAAACGATGCCGCTTTTTAATAATTACCGCAACATTTCAAAGAGCGAGAAAGTAAATAAACATCAGGCGGAAATGACGCGGGTCGAAGCGTTTTATGTTTCGCTCGTGTGCAGTGCAAAGACGTGAGTTTGTGTTTATGTTTACAAATAAACATTTGTTTATACTTCTGTCTTTTGCACATTGTGCTGTATAACATATTTAACAGTAGGTTTACTGGTTGGCGCTTTTATGTGTTTTGTGTATCCGTCCCACACCGTCTTGTGTCTTGTGTACTTTTTTTTGGTCTGCAGTGTTTGCACTCGGTTGCACTTTATGCGGCGAGGACACTTACTTCAGTCTCTTCAGTCTTTTTAACTCTGTGCTCTGTATGTAGCTCTATGTTCTGTATGTAGCTCTAACTTGTGTGAAGTAGCTCTGTGTTGTGTATTGTAGCTGTATGTAGCTCTAGGTTGTGTATTGTAGCCCTGTGTTCTGTATGTAGCTCTATGTTAAGTATTGTAGCTCTGTGTTGTGTATGTAGCTCTATATTGTGTGAGGTAGCTCTGTGTTGTGTATGTAGCTCTATGTTGTGTATTGTAGCTCTGTGTTGTGTATGTAGCTCTATATTGTGTATGTAGCTCTATATGGTGCGAGGTAGCTCTGTGTTGTGTATGTAGCTCTATATGGTGCAAGGAAGCTCTGTGTTGTGTATGTAGCTCTATGTTGTGTATTGTAGCTCTGTGTTGTGTATGTAGCTCTATATTGTGTGAGGTAGCTCTGTGTTGTGTATGTAGCTCTATATTGTGTGAGGTAGCTCTGTATTGTGTATGTAGCTCTATGTTGTGTATTGTAGCTCTGTGTTGTGTATGTAGCTCTATGTTGTGTGAGGTAGCTCTGTGTTCTGTATGTAGCTCTATGTTTTGTATTGTAGCTCTGTGTTCTGTATGTAGCCCTGTGTTGTGTGAGGTCTATGTTGTGTGAGGTAGCTCTGTGTTCTGTATGTAGCTCTATGTTGTGTGATGTAGCACCAGGGATCTGGAGAAACATTGTTCTCTGTGTACTGCGTCGGCTATCTACTGTATGGTTAAAATGATATGAAAAAGCTTCTTAAATTGACAAGCATTTTAAAATGTTTCATTATTAATGAGTGACTTTTGGGAAACGATTGTTGGACGTGGAGCGTTTTGTAGATGAAAATGCTGTTTTCAGATGTATCCAGGTTAATGCAGATGTAGCTGAGATGTTCTTAATGAGCTGGAGATTTTTACAGGTCAGGAATGCTAGTCACACTTTAGGGGAATTTGAATATCTGTGGTTTAAAGGACTTGCTGGTGGCCATGAAATGTAGTGGCATCAATCAATATCCATCGAGGTGCACTTACAGCCACTAAAGATATCACATCCCCAACGTCGAAAACAATCCATTCTCCACGACTGAAGTCTCACTTTGGCCCGTTTATACACTTCCCAGGTTGTGGAAAGTTTCTTCAGCACAGAAACTCACTCTCACCGTAAGTAACTTTTGTTTTGATCTGGTCAACCGGCAGCTTTGATTAATAGGTTCTGAGCTCTCAAAGCAGGAGTGAAAAACTCTGGTCTCCTTCTGTGTGCTGTTAGAGAGTCGGTCTCTCATCACAAACGGCAAATCAACAAGGGCAGGTCGTGACCGAGTGGCAAGCCGGGTGAACAGGCCTGAACTAATAAACAGGGAGCTCAAAGTAGCACAGGAAATACTGCTGTAAGGACGATACACTCTGGAAGATGAAAGAGAAATGGTAAAGGTTCAGTTGATGTGTCCGTGATGGTTCTACACCAGTAGCAATTATATGTAGCGTTCAAAAACGTTTCTTTTTTGGAGGTTAAGTGATCCAAGTGAAGTTCCCGCTGGGGACTAAACCCAAGAACCATGAGGATGGATTTGGTCTGTAATTAATAGAGAAAGTTTGCTACAATGGCTCAAGGCTAATAGTCAGTCGAGGATATTTTAAGATGAGGTCATTTGCTCTTTGAGATGGTCCTGCTCAAGGGCCTGACAGTGGCAGTGTGGTGGTGCTGAGAGTCAAACTCCAATTTCACCCCATCATCTTATAGATTACTAACATTTTTTGCACCTTCTACAGCTTTAGACGCACGTCAGCTGCACAGTTGATGGAACTCGTTTGTCATTTATGAGTTTTTTTATACACTGTACTTCATATTTCCTTCATCTACTCTGTAACTTTGTTTTCCAATGTTCATTCAGTGGAGATCTTGACAGTTACCACCCGTTATCTCCATCTGTTTCCACTCAGTTGTGTACTCTTGAACTCAAACACCACCTCACTAATCCTCTGCAATGTCACCCACCTTGATACACACACTCGCACCCATACACACACACTCGCCAAAACTTTTACACACTCGTTAGCTGGATGGATGGCGAGACCCTACTGCTCTAACTAATCTAGTAGGTAAGTGTATACAAACATATGCACACACACACACACATTCAGAGTGATATACACAGCACCTCACTGTACTCACTCTGCTGGGATTAACTTGTCACATACACAGTGTGTGGGGAAACTTGCAGGCTGTGATGTTTCGGCTCAGTGGTCCAGACCTTCGTTAGCTACAAGCTCAGTCTTTCCTCAGGGACTAAATCAGCTTTTTTATAGAAAATTCCCTCATTCTAGTGCACCGCCAGACACTTTTTCTTGCCTTCCAGTCAACATTTGCCGGCGACACCATGCATAAAAGACGCGTCTCTATCAGGAAGCCACAGCGTAAGGACTGATTGCAGATGTCATGCTGTACATCAGCTAAAGCGAAGAGTAGTTTAGGAATAAAATCAAAAAGAACTCTGCTTATAACCCACCGTGACGTGAGCGAAGAAACGGCGCAGGAGGCGAACTATCTAAACAACCTGACAAAACCTGGAAAACGAGATGCGGGAGCGAGAGAACGATACGGGGCTAGCAGGTACGGCCGAAGACAGTCAGTCAGCAAACACAAGCTGTTCGGCGCAGATGTTGTTGACGGGTGACAGTTGTTACGGCCCGTCATGCTCGCATGGAGCGGAAACAACCAAAGCCGCTTCTCTCGCTGCCTCGCAGGACTTCGGATGCGCCTGAAATCGTTCCGCGATCGCATCTGCACGTCCTCAGAGTTGTCAGAGAGACGCAGTGCGAGATTCAGTTGGAGATAATGGAAAACATATCAGGAGGACAAAAAAAAAAAACAGGACGGAGCCATAACTCAATCACTGACCCTGTACGCCTTCCACCTCAGCTGTGAAAACAAACAGTCGCTCTTGCTCTTTTACAGTTCAACCTCTGAGAACGTGCACAGGCTGGATTTGATCCTGTCTGGCAAACACACTGCAGAGTGCAGACACACTTTCAGAGAATATCCAGATATCTGGAACAGCTAGTATGAATAATACACTGTGTGAGATTACATGGAAGTCCCAGTGTGTGTGTGTGTTTCTCTGACTACGAGAAGTGTACGAGTGGGACCTGACGCACGGCGGAGTGTGTTGTCGCCATCTAAACCTTCTGCAGCTGCACACTACTCTTATCCTCAACTGTGTGTGTTTGTGTGTGTATACTGATTTACAGCAGGTCCTAGTTAATAGAAGAGGGTTCAGAGAGAAGGAAGCCATTGTGTCGAAACTGCAGAACGCAGCCTCGAAAACGGCGGATCGCTGCTTTAAGTCGTTCGATCCTAAAGCACCTGGAACGTGTCACGTCAGAGGAGCACGAGCCAACAAGGCGCACAATACAGCTGTTGTACAGAGCAGGTCTGGACTTTGTGTCTGAGCCACGGATATGTACAGCGTCAGCCTGGTTAATTAGCATTATGATGGAGAAAGAGAAGAGATTCTAGAGGTGGTATCATAAAGTTTGGAGACTCGCTCTATTTACAAGAAAATACTTTATTGATCTACGTTTCCACACGAACACCTTCAAAATAGTCCCCTTGTAAAGCAAAACAGCTCCTCCAGCGTTCTTCTGGAACGTGTCCTGAAAGTCTTCTTTTCGAAGCATCTTTGGCGATTCACACCGGATCTCAACGGTGTCAAAACTTGCAACCAGGTCTCCATCTCAAGGGAAAAGGGCAAGTCCGGGTTCAGAACAGCACCAGTTAAACAGCTCCTGATGTACACACTGACTTATAAAGGTCGGCGCTCGCTGTGACTGCGCGTGCTGCTTTCGATACAACCTTGTTCTGAGGGCAGTGATGGAAGGAATATTAAAGTGTGTTGCATTTATGAAAGGTAATGGAGATATGCAGATTGTTAGAACATTCCCCTGGCCTACATCTATTCTGTTTACACCATCATAACCATCGTTACACATAAATGAGTGTAGAATCAGTGCACTGAATGTTTTTAATTACACCAGATCCACACACTCATCGTCAATCAGGTTCGGAATCTCGCAAACAAATAAATCAAATCCATCATCTATATCGAGTTTACGTCTGGCAGCGCTGGTTTCATCTGGGCTCGAATCTACAGCTGAGCTGCTTTGCTCTCATCCGACATCAGTTGTCTGGTGCAGGAATTTGTTTTGCTCATGCTCCAATCGTACCTTCTCTCAAACCTCATCTTCGCCTTTGCTCTCTTTGATTTTTAGTTCCAAGTCAAATTAGCCAATCAAAAAGTCATCATTGGCTTTGGAATAATTTTCATGCTTTATTGTCCACTGGAATTCAGAGTTCTACAAAGCACGATTGTGCAGGACGTCTCTGGATGCTGGAGCATGAAATTTTACCTTCACTTGAACTAGGAGACCCAAACCTGCTCCAGATGTTTGTGCACAAAGCCAGCTCCATGAAGATCTGCTTTCCATGGGTTGGAGTGGAAGATCTCCTGCTATAGAGCTCCAACACTATTTCAAAGAATGTGACTGCACCCAGGGCTTCCTCACTTTCTCTCCTACACCAGTACCTGACTTTACTAACACTCTTGTATCTAAATAAACACAAATTTCCAGAACATCTTCCCAGAAGAGTAAAAGTATTATAATTTTAATATTATTTTCACGTTAGTGCTCTGAGTTTTGATGACGCGGCCGCAGAAATCACCGAGCAGTTAGATTTTAGATCTTCAAACACACTGGAATACATTTACAGCTGTGTTTGTGAAACATTCCAGGCCGAAAGCCAAAGCAAGGTTTTGATAAAATATATTGATGGGTTTTTAAGTGTAGATGTCAGGTTATATTCTTGGCAGAAAAACACCATTTCGGTTAACACCTCATTTGGGTCATTTGTAAGCCACAGTGACAGACGATGGGTTTTCCCAGACTGCTGCATGTTCTGAATGTGGAAAAAGAAGATACGAACTTATAACGGAAGAGCCGCTGCTGGGAAATCAGTGGCTGTGGATGCAGTGCCAAACGTGGCAAAGTCTTCAGATGTGCATAATTACATATTACACGTGTAAATATATATATTTAAATTTATATATACATTATACATTATATATTTTATATTTATTTTTAAATAATTAGCACAATCCATGTTAAATTCTTTTAATCCATCAATTAATTAATTCTGTGTATATATATATATATATATAATATTTATTTATTTATTTACTTTTTTCACATGGAATGTTAATTTACAGAACTATTCCTGAGATATACAAGGTCATATTATAACACACACACACACACACACACACACACACACATACTCTCTCAAAAGAACAAAATATTATCTGGTCATGAATTAAACCTTAAAAAAAGTGCAAATTGCTGTCCAGAGTCTTCCCACTTCCCACAAGCCTTTGCTCTATGGGTTTTTTAAGACACAGTCGATATCAAGTTTCCAGGAAATGGAAAGGTGCATAACAGATGTGCATGATGGGGGATTACTGGGCTTAAAAAAATACTGCGCCCTGATGAGTTTAACATGCGAGAGGGTGTTAAAAGTATTAAATGGCCATCCGTTTGAGGGAGTGTGTGAAATTAGCGTGTAAATCAGAAATTGTGCAGGGCTAAACCCGCATGCTAAAGCTAGCCGAGATGTGTGTGTGTGTGTGTGTGTGCGTGTGTGAGTGCGTGTTTAAGTTTGCTTTTTCAGTAGGTGCTTATGATTATGTACTGCAGAACATGTTTAAAAATGGTGTGTGTGTGTGGTGAGGTACTGATGGCAGGTTGGAAGCAGCCAGAGTTCTTCTCGAAAGAACCTCCTGCTGTGCAGCCATGATGGTCGTCCTCTTACATGTAATCACTCCACCATAATTATCTACTAATTGCACCCTGTGATAAAACAATATGCTTCAAATACTTTCCATTACCCGCATGCTGCAGGAGGAAAACACTTAACTCCATGCTTTTTAGACAAATGTAATCATTTTTTCTCTTCTTTTGTCTTTAAACTCACTTCCGCATTGAATCTGCTACAATGTGCACAGGGTTAAGAATGCCAGCTCGGATTTAATGCCTGATCTTTGCACTAAATCTTCTGAATGAAATAAAAATCCAAGAACAGCAGTCATTTCAAGAGAATGTAAGTAAGTGGTCAATTAGTAATGTTCAGTCCTGGCCAGCTGTGTGTTCACATCACACACAGGCGATTTGTCATGTGCATCTGGAGTCTGTTGCTGTTGTGTCTCATTGTGAAGAGGAATGGACTGAGATCAGGAATTAAACAGAGTGTTATGAGACAAAAACTAACTTGGTGTGACAATTATGTGATAGCAAGATTAAGTACCAGGAAGCAAAATCATTGAAAACTGCAATAAAATAATCACAAAAAATATATTAACAATTCAAACAAATAATTACCCACCCGGATAACAAACTAAAATTAACCAAATAAATAATCAAACAACCAACAAACCTACCAAATGACCATACAACAAATAAACAACCAGCCAACCAAATAAACATCAAACAAACAAATCAACCAACCAACCAATCTATAATCCACCAACCAATCAAACAACCAACAAGTAACTCACCAACCAACCCATAGCTCACCAGCCAACCCCTTACCCACCAACCAACCCCTAACCCACTAACCAACCAACCAACCCCTAGCCCACCAACCAACCCCTAACCCACTAACTAACCAACCAGCCCCTAGCCCACCAACCAACCAACCAACCAACTCACCAACCAACTAACCTCTAACCCACCGACCGACCAACCAACCAACCCCTAACCCAGCAACCAACCCCTAATCCACCAACCAGGCAACTGACAAACTAAAATCAACCAACCATTCAAAAAAACTAAAAGGCAACCAAATACTAAAAGTAGTCAAATACCCAGCAAATCAAACAAATAACCAACCAAGCAAATAAACAAACAAATAAAATAACCAAACAAACACTAATTCAACCAAATAACTAATTAACCAATCACCCAACAACATAACCAAACAAAACCCAAACAACCAAATAAATAAAGCCACAGTAGACGTGGAGAACAGCCTGATGAGCAACCTTATTCCATATCCATATTCCCGCTTTTATTCGCTTGTGGACTGTAATTGTATTTATTTTTTAAATAACCAATAATTCCTATGAGGGGGGAATTCGAGCCATAAACTCATTACAGTAAACTCGTTAGTGACAAAATGTACTAATGAGATGTAGCTCTTTCTAAGAGGACTAATCATCTGAAATATAATCCCAATCAATTTCCCAATTACAGACGTTTCAGTTCCAGCTTGTTCGATGGAAGTGAAATCGGATCACTCTGTACAGTAAAATCAGCATTTGATCTGGTCTGGATCATTAGACACTGGAGTGTAACATGCAACATTACCCAAACTCACACCTGATTTCTCACACTGGATTTGGTTAAAGCCACGTTTAACACCCTGTCCCTGTCTAAATAAAGCTGAGAGATAGTAAAGAGCGATCGCTTCGATTTGTGCCGGGCCTGACAGACTTTCGTATTCGTGTAACGTTAGTGCTCTTTAGTAGCCCCGTTATGTCTATTCACCAGGAAGGACAGGGACGAATGGCAGATGTAGCACGAGTGTCAGTGGAGGAGGAAAGATGATGGAGATTCAAATGATGGGCAAGAGAAAGAAAAAAGAGAACTGAACGTCAAAAGCTGGAGTGACGCTTTGGAAACACTTAGCGGATGCTAAAGCCGTTTCTAAAAACAAGGCAATGTATAGACGGCTCACACTGCTTACACTAATGTTGCCACAATATATATAAATCTTAATTACAATTTTTATGAGCTTCTAAACTGCTGACTGAACATTTATCGCACAACCACCGGAGTTAACATACGTTTAAAATCGATGTCATATCCTGTTAGCCTGAGTCTCTCGCTAAAAGAGAATCACAAGCGGCTTGACTAATACGTCAAATACGAGATCGCGGCTCTTCGCGGAATCATTTGAGTTTGGTTTCCATTTTGAAGAACTATTTGTTGCATTAGGACGGCACGAGCTTCTAAACTCCAGTTCAAAGGAAGCGACTTTGCGGCTAAGTTGCGATCATCCTGAACTATAAATGTCAAATAAAAAGACAGCACAGCCGGAGCCACATGGCATCAGCGTGGAAGTGCAAAAGGCGTTCAGAACGCCAAAGAAAATAAAACCCTTCCCCGTGTGACCTCTTCGCATCTCCGGCCGTCTCATCTACGACTATATATTCAGCATCACTCCGATATATTAAAACATTGGATGAGTTTCTGGAAGAGCACAATTCCTTCGAGTGCTCAGGCCATCTGTCTCTATATGCCATGTGCAACTGGAATATCCCACAATCTCAGCACGGAGCCGTCAAGTTCCAAGCCTTCGATCAGAAAAACGCTTCTCTTGGTAATAAGTCACTTCTAAATCACTGAAGGTCAAAAAAATCTGCAGTTCTTTTTTCAAAGATCTTAGTTATGATCATGGTCTTCGAAAGTGTCTTCAAATGATTTACAAGTGCTGCAAATTCTCCAAAAAAAAGTTTCCCCCAAAATTGCAGAAAACATTCAGCATTTAATTAGAGCCGTTTAAACGCCAAAAGTCTCTCCGTCTCTCTCTGTGTCTCGCTCGTCTCTCTCTCATCTGTCTCGGTTTAGATGCAAATCAGGCATGTTTACTTAACGACTGGCATGTAGTGCAGCGTGAAAACAAGAAGCAAAGACGGAGAGAGAAAAAAAAAAGACTTCGAGGTCAAAATGTTAATTGAGAGCATTAGGAGCGAAGCAAAACAGGATGGCAGGATTTTACAAGATTCACAAGAAATCAATTAAAAAGCAACTTCCTGCTCCTTCATTTTTCTGAAGAGGAACTGCGAATGCCTGGAGTAAGACACCCAACACACACACACACACACACACACACACAGCCATGAAAGAAATAAAAAGTCACTCCTTATCAGAAAGCATCACACATCCATGTGTACCGTGTCGCTCTACTATTACAATCGTATCACTGTCTGTCATAAGATCAATATTTTCTCTTTTAGGCTCACTGCAATCTCGCAGCTCCACCCTGAGCTCACGTTAGTGCTTCTGCAGAGTTTTCAAACTTCTCCCTATGTCCATGTCAATTGCCTTCAGGCCCCTTAAAGCTGCAGGGGTTTGGTGTGATGCCCCCAAATCATCTTGCCAGGTTCCCACCTCGTATCGGCTTCCCATCTGCCTCTGACACGGTCTAAATGTGTATAATAAAGATGGATGATCTGTCCATCTCTCCTTTTACTTCTCATCTGCACCACAATAACAAGCTAACAATGAGCGACATGCAGGTGATCCTTCCTTTCAGAACGAGTCTTTAGGCACCACATGACTGACCTTCATTTATTAGCTATACTCACACATCTACCTGGGGTTTTCCCCCTCAATGCACTGCTCTTTTACTGCTCCAGGTTTGTCTTCTAGAGTATGGATTTGTTCCTCTGTGGATATATTGGCTATGCTCATGCATTTACAATAAAAATGCTAACAGAATTAGCATTTATTCTGCATTGTCTCATGTCATCTCTATGGACCAATGTTTGTGGACACCTGACTATATGCTTGGTATGTGCTCCTTTCTGGTGCATACAGAATGCTGATGAACCGAAGGAGCATCGGGCACAACATCTGGGAGCTTCTGATTTCTGACCATCACTGATTTAGCAACTTCTAACAAAGCGACTAAATCAATAATTCTTCATGCATGAGCAGTATCGAGCAGCTACTTAGGGATTATTAGTTCACGGTTTGATCCTCTGGCTGAAAGTCGCACTGGTGAGTTTGTGACCGTGAGCAGGTATAGAAGCACAAGCACAAGGCTCTAAGCAGCTCCGAGTCTATAATGAATGATTTATTGAAAAGACCGAAGGCTTAGAACATCTCTTCAAACAAAATACAACGATAAGGTGATCAGCTTTAATTAGAAATACTCAAGTCAAATTTTCATTATGAATAAAAGTCAAATTTGAGTTTGGATTGAAATTGGAGTTGTGTAAAATATATTTTATAGCAGTCTGAGAAAACACACCTTCACCCACGGCGGTGGATTCGGTCGTTGGGCCATTGGGTGTGTAGCATGACAATGCATGTCAGTGGCATGGAGCTCATCCCTCACCTGGTGCCATCCATAAATAACATCACACAGAGTAACTGGTACGGATCACAGTATGGCGCTCGGCGACATTTCCAGCCTCTAGCGGCGTTTGAGTTTGTGTAAGAGTCGATGCGTATGGATGTTCTTTATAGGACGCTCGATACACTTTGAACGGACATCATACTGACATTTGAGCGCACCGAGTGTGTGTGTGTGTGTTTGCAAAGCTTATAACAACAAATATTCATTTTCCTGCAGCGTTTAGGAACATCTATTACATTAATGGAGTTCGGCAGACGCCTTCATCCAGAGCGGCTTTAGAGCCTTACTCAGGGGCCCAGGAGTGGCAGCTTGGTGTGGCTGGGATTTAATTTTACAACCTTCAGATCCAAAGTCCAACACCTAATTTCCCACCTCCCCATCACCCCACATCCAGCATATCCATGATACTGTAGATATTTTGTTGTGGACATTGTGTGGAATTCTGCAGAACGAACATCTTCACTAATGAATATTCAATTAATGACTAAACCGACCTGGAGTTTGAAAATGTGCGCATCCGAGCGTATCGTGGTTAGAAGTTCTGAATCATTAAGTATCAGATACTGCAGTAATTATTATTTAACGAATGATTAATAACCCCCGGGGTGTTCTTCAAGAACCTCTTCAGATCCATTTGGAATGAGTCATGATGGATACAAGTCTGAGAATCATTTGTGGAAGACAGAAGTAGATCCAAGACGGGACCCATCAACTTTAAAGCACACATTTTTATACTCATTCATACCAATGAGTAATTTAGCAAACCATTTCCTGGTGTAATGTGAGAAGATCCAGAAGAACCGAGAAACTTCTAACTGAGCCCCAAGCACAGAATACAACCAGAGATCTTAGAGATAGAATTATTTCACAAGGCAATGCAAGCAATGTTAAAAAAAAAAACCCATTAAAGTACATCTCACTGGTTCTCCACTAGGTTGTGTCCTGTCTCCCTTTGCTCTACATTCTGTGTAGAACATGTTGAAAGCTCAGGACCTCAGGACATGGAGATGAAACATGAAACTGTAGTTATAACTTATTTTTATATCATTCTTTTTGACTCTGTTTATATGCCTGAGATTGAAATGAAGTGATTAGGGAGGTGTTATCAGAGTCACACCACACTTCTCCATCCGTCTGAAGCCGGAATCAATCAGAACACAACATCAGTTCTCCACTGAATGAAAGAAACTCAGCTTCTACCCTTCACACCACAGGTATGAAGATCTGGCAGGGCCGTGAGCGATGGATACACGCATTCCTTTAAGTATTTTAATCAAAATTGTTATTTAAAAATCTTCTTTTGTGATTTAGTTATTTTATTAAACGTTGCTGGTCCTGTGAAAACGCTGAGATGTTTGTTGTTGCTGCAAAATCTAATTTCCCGTGTGGACAATAAAGAAAAAAACCCTGGCATGTGGAGACAGGAAGTGCATTTAGGTAATTTTAATCATCTGAATGAGTCAGGAGGAAAATGGAGTTAAACTCCAACCTTCAAGGCTGAATGTGGAGAACGTCTGAACTCACAGGTCCAGATCTGAATCCAGACTGAGCAAAATGTCTACATGCTTTAATGGGCTTTAAATGGAAACTCTCATCTATAGCACACAGTGAAACACTGATACACAACCAAACACACAACTAAACACAACCAAACACAACCAACCACACAACCACACACACAACCAAACACACCGCCAAACACACAACCAAACAAACAACTAAACACAACCAAACACACCACCAAACATACAACTAAACACAACCAAACATACAAGTAAACACACCACAAAACACACAACCAAACACATGACTAAACACACCACAAAACACACAACCAAACAACTTAACACACCACAAAACAGAACTAAACGCATAACTATAGACACAGCCAAAACACAACTATATACAACCAAACACATAACTATACACACAGCCAAAACGCACAACAAAACGCAACCGAACACAACACAAAACACGACTAAACACACAGCCAAACACAACTATACACGACCAAACACACAAATATACACACAGCCAAAACACACAACTATACACAACCAAACACAGCCAAAACACACAACAAAACGCAACCAAACACACCACAAAACACACGACTATACACGACCAAACACACAACTATACACACAGCCAAAAACACCATAAAACACAAAATCAAAACACAACCAAACACAACACACAGCCAAACACACAACTAAACACAACCAAACACACAACACAAACATTGGAGGAAACTCTGAACCCAGAATGAAGTACAGAAGCTATAATACAGGGTTAAAGGAGTTTACTGCTAACTTCTTTCTTTCTTTCTATCTATCTATCTATCTATCTATCTATCTATCTATCTATCTATCTATCTATCTATCTATCTATCTATCCTTTCTTTAGTTAATGAGTATGACATAAGTGGATCTTCAGACCAGTCCGTGGAGATTGTTTATCTAGAAGATCACGCCCAGCATTGATGGAACTATGAAGGCAGACGGAAAGTGATTCTTTTTGTTGTTGTTACTAGCCAGATGCTAGCGCTAATCTGTAGAAGTTCCTGCGCTGGATTTTTCAGGCCAACTTCCTTCATGCTTGACTTAATATCTCATCTAATTGAAACCAAAGCTGACGTGCTACGTTCCAGGCTAACGAGAAGAAAAAAAGGGAATAAAAAAAATCAACAGCTGTGTGTGTAAAAGAGTATTATCGCTTCAAGATGATAGAAGGATAATTTTGCGCTCTTCCTCTCCTCCTCCGTTCGATCTCTAGAGAAAAATCGCTCATTACTGGAGACGTACACCTCCTTTGTCTCGTTCCCTACGAGTCTCTGCACTCCATTGTTCAGCACTCGCTGCTTTTTATGAAGAGTCGCATGCACGCGAGTGTCCCCTCCTCTCGCAAACCCAGTTTTCATGCTAATGAAGGACACACAAAGCCAAGCTCTGTATCGCAAAAAAGCAGAGGAGCAAACATCTGTTCATCAGAAAGCACTAACAGGCTGAGTTTCCTCCTGAAGCTCCTGAAGCACTTCGGAATGTAATGAAGACACCACGACCTGGAACAGAGAGGAAGATCACGTGATTTTTACAACCAGGACGTGTAGACACCGGCTCCGCTTCGGTTCCGATCACTAAGACGGCTGCACATCAGATCCTGAGGAGATGATTCTCCAAGACATACATGCAGGACCAGGATGGAGACATCACTGTTCCATTACTTTTCCTTCCGTCTTTCTCAGACATTACACTCGCTTCGAGTCAAACATCACGATTATATTAGCATGACAAGAGCCTGTATACAGTTCTCAAACACACACACACACACACACACACACACACACACACACACACACACACACACACACACACACAAAGAATTTGTTTGTTTAACCATTATCCATCCATCCATCCATCCATCTCTCTTTTTTCTATCTCTGTATATCAAATGCTTCTTTTCTTTTTTCCTCTCTCTCTCTCTCTCTCTCTCTCTCTCTCACACGTTTTTTTTTCTGTAAATACTTTCTTTCCTTCTTCCAGCTGTCAGTGTTCCCTAATTAATTAATCATTTTATTCATCCATCTAATCATTGATTCTCATTCATTTATTAATTCATTTGTTCATATTTATTTTCTCTCTCGCTCTCATTTATTAACTAATTTATCAATTGATTTTTATTTGTACATATATTTATTCATGCACTCAAATTTTTTCAAATAATTTACTTATTATTATTATTATTATTATTATTATTATTATTATTATTATTATATAAAATCTGCTCGTATCTCAGTGTAAATCTTCCAGAAACAAATTTTTGACTGTAAATCTGAGTCACTTCAAGTTGCACAGTTCTTCCTAAAAAACGCTTTTTTTTTGTTTTTTTCTTCTCGCTCTTTTCCTTCCTGTGTCTGCAGGAAACTGCCAGATGATGAGGCGTAATTATCATCTTTAGGCAAACATTTAACAGAAAACCCCCATTGTGAAGCCACCTGCTTTAAAGCTCTGTACTGTAATGGGACTTCATGTGAACTCATTAGTCATCACAAGCAACTAAACCTCGATTCATGAACAAAATCAGTCGTGGGATCATTCGGAACAACAATTTATAAAGATTTGACCACCGAAATGTGCATCAGTGCAGCTTAAAGACATCCTGTTCAAATATCTTGCATGTAGTCAAAATTATGGAAAATTGGATCACAATAAACCAGAGATATTTATTATTCACAACCTTTTAATAGTTGACTTTATTCAATATACACGGTTTCGCCAAAAGTATTGGGACACCGGCCATAGGACGCATTTCGAAGTGTTCCTTTGACTTAAACTTGGAGACCCAAACCAGTTCCATTATGACAGTGTGCACAAAGCTAGCTCCATGAAGAGATGGAGTAGAAGATCTCCTGCTATAGAGCTCTGACTGTATTGAACCATGAATGTGATAACACTGAATGCACCCCAGGTCTTCTCACCTCACCTACATCAGTTCCTGAATTTACTAACACACTTACAGCACAATCAATCATCATCTTCCAAGAACATCTCCCTAAAGGAGTGGAGCTTAACATAAGAGCAAATTGGAACTCTGGAATTGGATGTTCCAAAAGGAGAAGCACGCACCAATCTTATGGTCAGGTGTCCACAAACATTTGTCCATATATTGTATTATATTACAATAAATGATGGTCAAACCTATACATTGTTTTTGTCACACAGTAATTACATAAGATCGGAAGCTCAGCTTTGATCTGTTCGGTAATTGATGTTTAAAGAACGCTGAGACTGGGCTGCCACGTTCCATCACTTCCTGTTTGATCCTCTTCTATACAATTATGCAGATTCAGCGATTGTAAAAGGAAGTGATATTAATCAAGTGATCGAGTCTGACTGGCTCAAGAGTGGCGCTTATTCTTACACTCACTGAACATGTTGTTAAACACACACACACACACGCCACCAAAAGCTTTGTTATCTGGGAAGTCAAGAGCCTATTTTAATGAGAGGCTTTCGGGTGCTGGAATGAGATGACCTTTACCTGAAGACGAGTTCAAACGTCATGCAAGTATTTTAAACAAACAACTTGAACTCCTCAGAGAGATCAGAACTTCAACAGCCAACCTCAAAAACCTTCAACACGTATTAAGTGTTTATTTGTATGTCTTTAGGTCTCTCAGTGGTTAAAACATCAGAGTTATATTCAGAAGGTTATGAGTTTAAATCCCAGCACCACCATGATGCCACTCCAAGGTCATTACTCCTCACGTGCCCAGTATTGTGCAGCCAGTGGGTTAAATGTACCCAAGCACTCTATCAATATGGGAACTGACTGATATGAACTGATATATAAAGCAGATTTCGAGTGGTCAGGATTATTTGATGTCAGGGAGCTGGCAGACAAACCAAGGCTGAAGATTTGATTTTGTGAGCTGAAGGTGTGTTCAGGGAATTACAAGTAGCAACGAATGCAGCATAAAGCATCTGGTAGATGTTTCACCACATTAAATATCACTATTAATAGAACAATGTGGTGTTCAACAATAAAAAAAAACATAGTCCGGTCCACTTCGTGGTGATAAAACCTCTCAAAACTCCATGTGGTGTTTTATTAGTTATTTATTGGATTTGTTCTAAAAGAAATTATGAATGATACAAAACCAATATATTTGCTGTAGAACTATTTTAGAAGTGTGCAGACTGGATGTATGGTTCCTGCAATGTGTGTTTCTTTTGCAGCATATAATCAAAATGAATATTAAAATTCCCACATTTCGCAATTTATTTGTTGCACCATATAAATGTTAAATATCCGCTGCATAGCAACACGTCAAACTTTCACTGTACTTCTACTGAGAAAAACATTGGATATGTAACGTTTGTTTGTTCCCAAATGTTGACACTCGTGGTATAAAAGGTGCAGCAAAGACATTTCTTGGTGATCTGGTTGGATAAGTAACTTATCAGTTAGAAAGTGAAAATGATCACAGCTTTAAACAGCAGACAGATTCGTGAACTGATGCTCTTTACCCTGTGTAATCTTCACGGGCAGACCTCGAAGGTAAAGGTTAGACAGGACTGTTAGATACAGACCAATTCATTATCATTATCTAAATAAGTGAAGAAGGGAGTGAAAAAGCAAGAAGCACAGTTTCAAAATGTAGTCGTGGAAAAGCTAACAAGACGAACGAAACCGATTAGAGACAAGATAAAGACCATTTCAAGGCCCAATTTTTTTGGATTGGACTCGTTCTACAAAGCTGTAGAAGGGTTTTATTGTGAAATACAAGTAGGTATTAAAGTACTTATATCCACGTTTCTTCTGGAATGTATCCTGGAAATCTTATTTTCAAAACGTTCTTCATCTTCGGGAAGAAGGTGCATGTATGGGTGAGATCTGGCGAGTAGGATTGGTGCGGTAGTGAGATTGCGTTGTTTCCGGCGAGAAACTCACGTGCGAGGAGGAGCTCAGTGACGTGGTAATGCACACTGACTTATGAGGGTCGGTGCGCCCTGTGACTGTGCAGTAAGTCATGATGTCATGCATGGCTGACGCCATCTGTTGGCGTGTTACAAAACTAGCTTTTAATACCACCTTGAAATACATGGGTATGAGGTCATAATTCTGCGAGCTCCTGTGATCCTGAACAGAAACCCGTGGGGGGGTAGGGGAAGGTCTGGAAAGGGACTACGATTATCTTATCATAAGGTGTATAATGGAGAGCCAGATTCACACCAGGTGACTTCATCCCATCGTACGTCATGCGGCTTCTTTTATCGTTCTGAGAGCAGACAGACCCAAATTCCCAGCATATACCAAGGTAGAATAGGAATTAAAATTCTTTAATAAGCTTGAGCAAAAAACAAAAGAGGTAGAAAAGGTAGAGAGAGAGAGAAAGAGATTTAGTGTGGGAGTCTCAAGTTGTTTTCCAAGCCACAATCCTCGAGTGAGACGCAGTCAAATAGAGGAGATTAGGTTAATTATTTTCCCCCCCTCGTTTTCCTCAAAACTGCCTTATTGTTTTATTATGTGCTCTTTAACACTGCCCCAAATCCCTATTATAGCGTGATTGCCTCCGTTGAAAAGAATTTGCAGTGCCCTGCCTCCCACTGAGAAGGAGTGCACATACAGGCGGCTTGAATTGTGGAGAAAAAAAAAGAAAAGAAAATAGCAGAATTATTGCGATGTTCTCACTCGAGTGTACAGGCATGCACGGCAATTACGAGCGTTAACGTGACTGGGTGTGTGGATGTGAGGCGGCAGGCTTCAGTCTGTGCTCGAACAACACGCGAGTGGATTAAGACGACTACGAAACACAAACACACATGAGAAACTAATGGCTAATCTCTGTTTTCATTTCCAAGCTATTGTTTGGTGCAAATCTTCAATTTTATCAACAGTCATGGGAAAAACATTTCGGTTTACTAAAAGTTGGGTGCCAGCACAATAAACAGACTGAAATAGGTGGAAATTGGTTCGCTAAATCCAAGATAATTGCACCATACGCAGGGTTTCTTGCTCTGTTCTTCATTCACCGAGTTCGACACTGAGTCTGGAGGCAATCCCAGGTAACTCGTGCACATCAACAGAGGGCAACCTGGAGAAGGTTCCAAGCTGCTGCAGGGGACAGTCACACAAACACATACATACATTTTAGAACTGCCAACTAACCAATGTTTGATGAAGAAACCTGGGGTACACAGAGGGAACCCTCGGGGAACATGTGGAGAACATGCAAACTCCAAACGGGATTTAAAAGCAAACCCCGGAGGCGCAAGAAAAACCTGCTAACATAACCAAGTATGCAACCGAAAAAGGGTGTAACCAGATCGACAGAATTTGGAACGAAACAGATAATCGTTTAATCAGAAATACAAACAGGAATAGGTGGAACCCTATTGTTATTTAGATTAATATCATCTCCTCTGGACTGGAACAAGATCCCATGTACTTTTTTTTTATGTTGGAGTGCAGCTGCTGGATACGTGTTGC
This sequence comes from Silurus asotus, assembly GCA_024362625.1. Taxonomy (NCBI): domain Eukaryota; kingdom Metazoa; phylum Chordata; class Actinopteri; order Siluriformes; family Siluridae; genus Silurus; species Silurus asotus. Next base: position 15,024,795 of record MU545793.1, on the reverse strand, counting down.
AGTGGGGGCGTGGTCGAGCCGTGGGCGGAGAAAGCAGGCGGCTTGAATTGTGGAGAAAAAAAAAGAAAAGAAAATAGCAGAATTATTGCGATGTTCTCACTCGAGTGTACAGGCATGCACGGCAATTACGAGCGTTAACGTGACTGGGTGTGTGGATGTGAGGCGGCAGGCTTCAGTCTGTGCTCGAACAACACGCGAGGGGATTAAGACGACTACGAAACACAAACACACATGAGAAACTAATGGCTAATCTCTGTTTTCATTTCCAAGCTATTGTTTGGTGCAAATCTTCAATTTTATCAACAGTCATGGGAAAAACATTTCGGTTTACTAAAAGTTGGGTGCCAGCACAATAAACAGACTGAAATAGGTGGAAATTGGTTCGCTAAATCCAAGATAATTGCACCATACGCAGGGTTTCTTGCTCTGTTCTTCATTCACCGAGTTCGACACTGAGTCTGGAGGCAATCCCAGGTAACTCGTGCACATCAACAGAGGGCAACCTGGAGAAGGTTCCAAGCTGCTGCAGGGGACAGTCACACAAACACATACATACATTTTAGAACTGCCAACTAACCAATGTTTGATGAAGAAACCTGGGGTACACAGAGGGAACCCTCGGGGAACATGGGGAGAACATGCAAACTCCAAACGGGATTTAAACGCAAACCCCGGAGGCGCAAGAAAAACCTGCTAACATAACCAAGTATGCAACCGAAAAAGGGTGTAACCAGATCGACAAAATTTGGAACGAAACAGATAATCGTTTAATCAGAAATACAAACAGGAATAGGTGGAACCCTATTGTTATTTTGATTAATATCATCTCCTCTGGACTGGAACAAGATCCCATGTACTTTTACTTTTATGTTGGAGTGCAGCTGCTGGATACGTGTTGCAGTGGGGGCGTGGTCGAGCCGTGGGCGGAGAAAGGGCGGGGCAAAACCTGTAGGTAGCACGTGGTTATTTTACCCCGAGGTTTGTTACGGTCAATTTATTTGTCGTAATATAATTTGTGTTGGATCGAAAAATAAAGCGAATTCCGGCTGTAATTATTTTTCATCTTTCATAGAAAACACAAGGCAAAAACCTTTATCTTGTTCAGGGAACATCAAATCTTAAAACATCAATTAAAACATTTCGATTTAAAAAATATTGCATTCAATTTAATTGGAAATCTCTCAGTGCCAGTCCTATAAGCTAATCCTACAATTTAGCATCAGAAAACACCCCTTTCTTAACGAAAAACTGAATGATTACATTCGTCTCACAGGGTTAGATTCCTTGGTGCATGTTTCCAGAGGAACGATTTATTTCCAGAAAGTTGTAAACTCAAAGTTTGGTGTAATCCACAGTATGAATCACTGCTGTTTGTACAGTTTAGTCTCTGGACTCGATCAGTGCCTCTCGGAGATGTCCAAAGTACACCCTGAATAAAACATGTTGACAAGAGATGATCCCAGGTCAAGCCCCGGTTTTGGTAACGTGAACGCAAGATGCAAACCTGGGGGGGAAACGTGACACATGATCCATGTCGTTTGGAGGAACTTGGAGCAAAAAAAACGTTTTACGGGATTTCGGTTTGCATGCTACATTTCACCGTTTATTAGACAAAAGTTGTGCTTTACATAAATTTTTTTCACTCCCTCATTCTCTTACTAGCGATTTCTCTCTGGGTTTATGTGGAGGCGTAGAAGTGCAGCACTACCGGCGCAACAAATCGTAAATTTTGTCTTTAAGGTGATGTGTGTTGGAGCGAATGGGCTCTGATTTACGCTCTTTCAGGAATGATGGACAATCAGCTTCGAGAAGAGAGACTGAGAGAGTGATTTAGAGAAGAGAGAAATGCAGGTATAAAGCTGCTAGTTCAACAAATAATGGTGGGATAAGCAGCTCACTATCAGCACTATGTGGCGGAGGAACCGACGCGGCTGAACAATGGCGCTCAGTGGAAGTCAGTCATCACAGGGAATCAAGGCGAGTCTAAGATTACAGCCTCGAGCGAATGCCTCACTTTGAACTGCAGTCCCATTCTCCAAAAAAAGCAGGAACACAAACCTTAAAGCTGTTAAGACTTTATCCGACAGTCTTTTGAAATGTTTTGGCATCACTATTTCTCCCTTGATTACAGAGAGAGGAGTTTGTGGAGCTTAAAAAACGTCCTACAGTGGAATTCGGTGGTTGAGTGTATGAACGGGGTTTTGAGATCATCTGCGCTCGGGAGATGTTCTTGTGTAACGGCTCAGGCTTTCGGAAAGGAATGAGATAGCCTCGTTATGTAGGTCTGGACGGGTTGATGAGTTAATCATCAAAATAAATAGCACAGTTTGAGAGTTCATGAAAGGTTAGCGATGAAGATAAGCGAATAGTTTTTAAAAGACCAATTATCCGTGACTCAGGATGGAATATTCTCCCAGACATTTTGCAATTGATTCATCTGGTGTTCAAGTTGCATACAATAGATCAGTTCATAATCATAATTAGATTTTCTCCACCAGCACGTGTCGAACAAACGTAAAAAATGATTCCGTTGGAGAACCGTGTGTCGTATGGAACCGTCTGTAGCGTAGATATCAGAATCTACATTCAATCTTCTTGCATCAGAGGTCATCAGAACTTGGATGATACTTTACCAAAGTGACGTACAGGCCTCAGGGGTGCCCAGATTAGAAAAGAAAAAGCTCGTTTAAATCTGCCAGTGAGCGCGAATGAGCTGCCACGGCTCGATCCCCCGGTGCGCCTGATGAATTATATTCACCCGAGAATGAAGATTCGGCTGAATATGGATTATGGAAATGGACATGGATATGAAATAGGGTGCTAATGTGCAGGACTGGCTTCGGGCCAGAAGGAATGATGAGCAGGGTGATAAGACAAGCAGAAGGAGAGAACGAGTGTGTGAGAGAGAAACAAATGCATTACTCATACTTGTCATATTCGGTAGAACGTCTTCGGAACGTTCTGTGGATCCAAACGTCCTGCTTTTGTTCCGAGTGGATTTTGGTTAGTGCTCTTATCATTCACACATCCTAGTTTAGATGCCATTTCTTCAATTCAAGTCTCAAGGAAATGAAAATAGGCCTTGGAGCTTTAAGAGAAACTCGGGTCAAAATCAACTATTTTGATTCGTTCTGTCGTTTTCCAGTTTGTTTCTCGTCAAAAACAAGACATTACACATTCTCTTGTATATAAACTCTGTGTCACTAGAGCAGCATCAAATGGCTCTGGTGAATGTGTACTTTCTCCTTCAGCTACCATGTTTTTAAGAAGATCACAATTGGTACCTTTTTAAACTGCTGCTCCAGCTGCATCACCTGGCAGTGGAACAGAACCATTTATAAGTAGCATCTGCCAAATTTCAAGTCCCTGCTGTTTATAATTGGGTTACAATTGTCTCGTGCTACTGGCTAATAAACAGCTAAATGATTAATTATGTTTCTAGTCCAGGGGTCTCCAACTGTTTTCAGTTCAAGAACCCATTAGGCGATACAGACGTGGGGCAGGGACCCCCTGATGCAGCCACTAAAAGCCATCAATAGAAACAATAATATTGCGCTAGTTACATTAAGACAATTAGAAAACTGTGTTGTTGTTCTACATGCATCATTGTTTGTATATTTTTGGATATCTTCAAATCTTTCAAAAAGATTTATGCATCATAACAAAAATATATTTTGCAATTAAAATCACTATTAAATTGTTGACAGTCTTATTTGAATAGATTTGCAGTTTCATACATTTTTTTTTGTGATTTAACATTAATTAACAGACCCCCTGCAGTACCGCAAGAGACCCCCTAGGGGTCATGGACCCCCGGTTGAAGACCCATGATCTAGACATTGAAGTAAATCGTGACCTGATGCATCATGAAGTAAGATATTGATGCACAGTGTTTGGACCACTGGAGAATCCGGTCCATGATCATTTTACTGAATGCTCACGTGACCAGCAGCTCTGGATCTGTAGGATCTTCATGAACTGCAGAGAGCTCTTTAATCTACAGTGCCCCAGAAAGAGGAAGCAGGGATTTAAGCCGACTTTGGAGCTCAATTCATGGTTAAAACAACACTTTAGGTGCTACAACAGAGCTCATTATGTTTCAATCAGTCACTTTCTCTGGGTTCGAGCTTTTATTTATCGAAACAATATTTTTTAGAAAATCCCATTTTTGGCTTTTTTATTATTTTTTTAAATACAATAAAACTGCAGTACATTTTGTCTACATGAACAGACCTCTGTGCTTCGTACATGTCTTACAACAGAATCAATAAAGATTCATTGTAAAAGAAATTAAATCACGGCTGGAATATGTTTCCCCAATACATTGAAACGGTTTAGATTCAGTGTAGTGTATTTAGAACGCTGTGCCTCCTTCACTTCCTGTTTCAACATATGGACTACAATCGCAGTTTATTCATGTTACAGTACAGACCCTGTTGTACAGTATGATCTCCGAATGGAAGAAATTCTTCACAAAAGACTGAGGAAAATTGAAGAAAACTGGCTCACTCCCTGCATGGAGTGGGTAAGCTCTGTGTGTGTGTGTGTGTGTGTGTGTGTGTGTGTGTACGCACCCTATCGGCTCACTTTTCATCTTAGCCTAGGGGGAGCTCTTGACTCATGCAATCAAAGCAACAGCAAGAGATAGAGACAGGGGTAGGTCTCGCTGAGCTGACAAGGCAGGGGATATGGTCTCTCGCTCACACACACACACACACACACACACAAACACACACGTACTATTGTTTTGATGAAGCTTTCCCATGGTGGGAGAGTAACGTAGAGGAGAACGCACTCCCCTGCATGAACACACAAACCCCTTCCTGACATTCACAACCTGTTCCTTCCTCCAGTCAAACAATCCAACACTACCTCGCTGTGTGTCCGTGTGGCGCTACGACAGAACGAGCCAGTAAACGAACTCCAGACTGAGTGGCTCCTGTTGTTCAAAGGCAGACAGATGAAGTGCCCACACACTTACTTTTACAGTAATTTAAGACAACTTTTTTTTTTTTCTTTCCAGATGAATTTTTTGAATTCTTTCCAAAACACCAGCTGATCGTAGTCATTCCGATTGTCCTATTAAACCCCGATTATAGATTATATCAAGCACAGTGAGGCGAGGAGGCCTGGGGTCCAGTCAGCATTCATAATCATCCCAAAAAGGTGTTTATTAATGTTTATAGAGATCTTTCACTTCAACCTATATAAAACAGATCTTCATGGAGCTGGATTTGTGCACAGGAGCATTGTTGTGCTGGAGCAGGATTTCGTCTTGTAGATTAAAGCATTCATCAACAATGGCTTGCTGAGGAGAAGAAAAACTTGAAAAACCTCAATTGCACAAATTTATCTGTTCTAAATTAATACAATTTTGTACGTTCTCGATTCTCGATTTAACATGCGCATAGACAAATATGGAGGTTTTTATGCAAATGTATGTTTAATATTAGTGAAACCAAACTCAACATAGAGCATGAAGACAAAATATTTATGTAAATCTTTTAAAGTAATGGTGGTGTTTTAAATTATCATCAGGACACCAAATGGGAACTTTTGCTATGTTTCCACACGGACGGATTAAATTGCCGGATTTGTGTGCAATGGAGGATTTTGGTGCAAATTTTTTTTCGGTAGAGTTAATTATTATTTGTTTTATATCTGAGTAACTAACGAACGTCGTGAATAAACGCTTAAATTTTGCCTATTCCATATTTATTTATTATATTCTTTTTATTTTTATTATACTTTTAATAAAAATTGTCAAATTAATTAATCAGATGGTAATACAATGAATGCCGTTATTAATTTGTGTGTACATTTCGACAGCCCTAATATGAGTCTATATATATATAACACTGCAGTGCAATAAAAGGGCAACAACAGTCCAGATTCATTAAAAAAAGTGATGTAATTCAGGTTTAAGTTACAGATTCCCCCACAGATAAAATACAACTTTATAGCTGCTTCATCTGTATTAATATGTTTTTGTTTTCAACATTGTTGATTGTTGAAAGTGCTATACACATACAAATGAATAAAAAATGCTCATAGTTCTTCAGCACCACAATGCTGCAATCTAATCTACAGAAATAGACAGCCGGCATTTGAACCGATTTTGGAGCTCTGTTTGTGGCTAAATCGACAGCTCGGCACTATTACAGATTTATTACGTCAATTCATTTATTATTTACAATTTAAACAATTAAATGCCTTTGTTTATTGAATTAAATGTTTGGGAAACTTTGGATGGTTAACTAAAAGATATGGTGAACCAGTAGCACATTTGGTTTACAATGTGAAACTTCTGATACTACAATTATTTAACAGGCAAAAATCCAAATTGTAAATTGAAAAGCCGGAATGGAATTGAAATGAAGAGAAGTTCAGTACAGTGTCGCACTGCTGCACTTGAGTCTGTTTCCATTGTGGGGTATTTTGAATGTTCTTGGCTGCTGTGGAAACCAGACAATGACATGAATCCTGAATTACTTTCTGTTCTAATATTCAAAACACACAACAAATACATACTCTAAATTGCGATCAGTTGTATAATTAAATTGAAACGTGACACACTCGCCATTACCAACATTTCTACATCGAACATGTTTAATAATTAAAACTTTGCCATCAGTGACCATAAACAGACTAGAAGTAGTTTCTAGGGCTTCAATTTCCCTTTTTCCAGTGGATATTTGCGAATTAATCCATTAAAACAAGCCAATTGTGATTCCTGGGAGGGACAAATACAATTATTTTATAGTGTAGAAGGTTAAACATGAGGACATGAGTAAAAGGTCTGTGCTAAGTGGGATGTGCGCATGATTCCGGTGTCGAGTTCTTTCCTGTCGTAGACAGACACGGGCCGATAGAGTGATATCACCACTTGGTTTGAGCTAAGTTTCTCTCCAGCGTCTCTTCTGGCACAGAGCCTGCAGGCCTGAACAAACATTCACCATCCTCTACCCTTTTCAAGAGCCCCCTATTTCTGCAAGGTCCGTAAGGCCGAGTCCCCTCGCTGACACATCAGGAAAAGTCTGTTGGGCATTTTTTCCCCCTAAACATTTATACCAACCGATCCAGAACTCTGCTCTGGCAAATCCTGGATTGGAGCCACAATCAACATGGAGCGCATTAAGGAGAAGCTTGTTCAAAGGGTGGGAGATGAGGCATTGAGTAAAGATTAGGTTATTTTTCCGTATGGTGTAAAATAAATCCAGTGCTCTTTTGAGTTTGTTCTGAGTAGCTGAGATTTAATAACTGAGCAATATTGAGCATTTTTTACTTTCTGATCTCAAAAAAAAGGAAGAAAGAAAAGGCTGCACATTCGATAAACTGCCTTTATTTTCTGAGAGGAAGCATTCTTCTTTTCTACCTCTTTTTCACCTTCTGGTAGCTCTGCCAGTTCTTTCCTGATTCTAAATTTACTCCATCAATAGCAGCGAGTTCAATTTTTGAAAACGTCACGAACGGTGGGAAAAAGTGTCAGTATTGTCGCTCACACTGAGCTGTTTAATGCGTTTAAAAAGACTTGAGCTCAGAGTTTAACACTCGATTCTGCTCAGATAACGTGCAGATGTGCTGGGGGGG
>MU545793.1:14999198-15017158 GCA_024362625.1 Silurus asotus | reverse complement strand
GGGGGGGGTGGACGACAGTTATTGTACAGTTTAATGCAGAAATTCTGGACCAGAACCAGAACTAGAAATGAGAGAATTTCTGTCCAGATATAATGAGCTTGTTATTTATTTCTTTATTTTTGGTAGGACGAACTTTTCAGAATGCACTTCTGCAGCTGTTGTGAATAGAGTTGAAAAAATAAAATGGTTTGCAGGCCAGACAAGCAGGAATGAATGATGATTGATGAAGCCCTGGAGAAAAATTAAGGCTGAATTAGTTAAACTGTCGCCATTTTCCCATTTTATTTGCAATAAATCTAATTTTCATCTGTTGACTGCACGTGGTTTCGGTTGCTAAAGGACAACTTTTAATTACATTTTTACATTCACTTGAACTAGGAGACCCAAAACCTGTTCCAGCATGAAGATGGTGCACAATGAGGTGGAAGATCTCCTGCTATAAAAACCCAATTAAACAACTTTAGGATGAACGTGATCGTTGACTGCACCCCAAACTTCCTCACCTTCTCACCTTCACACCAGTACCTGTCTTTACTAACACTCTTGTAGCTCCACAAATCTACAGTCTAGAGGAACATCTTCCCAGAAGTGTGGAGGGAATTATAACAGCAAATGGAGACGTAATGTGAAACGGGTTGTTCTGATAGACGTAACCTGATGTTCAAGTGTCCACAAACATTTGCCCATTTATTATTATATTATAACATACATAATTAATGTGCAAATAATTTAAACATTATTTTATTTGCCTTTCTTCATTTACAACAGTTAGAAAAGTAACAAATCAAATGTAGCCTTTATAAAAATTTTTTTTTTAAATCAACAATTAATCTATTATGCATACTAAAGATCATGCTTTTAATACACCATAAAAAACACAGGAAAATTAATGCACTCTGCTCTCAAAGTCAAACTAAAAATAAAAAAGCGATGAGCTCTCTAGACAATTTAATCGAAACCTCACGGCAATAAAGAAAGAAAGAAATGAAAAAAAATTTAAAAAATGACCGTCTGATTACAAAACTTAACTTCTTCCATCAATTAATTGAGGATTAATTTTGACCCAAGTCTTGTAATTACTAATTTCCCCTCTAACGATTCCTCCCTCGAGAAGGAAACCGATATCGTTCATTTCCACTGCATTATCTAAAAAGTGCAACCTTGACAAACTTTTCGGTTTCTTTTCCTAGCAATAAACCCCGAGCATTCTTCATGGTGAAGTGTTGATCATCTGTTTATCGACCCTCGGCGCGTAGCTGAGCGTTGGGTGGAGATCGGATTCGGAGCAGGCCGAGAGATAAGCACAAAGCCTGACGCATGCTCCAGTGCTTGAGTATATAACTGTTAATTAATGTCTGCTCTCATATTTTTTAAAGGTTGCACTCCCGAGTTCAGGATTTATTGGAGGACGCGATGAAGCTAATTGGGGCGTAACGGAAGACTGCGTTCGCTACGTTCACTCCCCCGAACGCTGTCTCCTGCCTCCGCATTCATGCTTTTTGCTCTCTTTTCTTGGCAAAACAGCGCACATGCATCGTTTATGGGCCAGAACAGTAAACGGAGGAGAAAAAAACAAAAGTGCTCCGAGTGAAGCTGAGGGTCTAAATAAATAATAGCGGTAAATTGATTCTAGCATGTGAGACCGAAGATTGAAGGCCCAGAGGTTTCGTGTTGAGTGAAAGGGAAGCAGCTCACTTGGCACGAAATGATCAAATGCAAATGATAACGAAACTACTGAGGAAAATAAACACCATTTCCTCAACATGGGGTTAGAAGAAGTCATTAATGATGTTTGAATGAATAAATAAGAAACAAATAGACTTTGGAAAAAAAAGCAACATAATTTCATTTATAGGCAGAACTTTTAATCAGTTGAGTGAAGAGACCTTGCTGGGAGAAAACATATAAACCATGAGAGAACGGTTTCCACTACAAGCACCATTACAAACCATCAGCTGCTCACCATAAAACCATCACCAAATGGTTTCCATAAAAAAAGTGTTTCCAGAGTGTTTGTGTGCACACATCATTACCTTATTAGCTTCACACCAAAGAAACTAGTACAGAAACCTATAGCAATCTAGATGTTTAGTGAATTCTAATGGTCCTAATGGTGTCCAGTATCCCAATATCATTCACTACATGCCACCAAAAAACCCACAAGGTCACACCATTACAATTCCGAGGTTACGATGGTGAAGGAAACACTTCCTGAAACTTCATCTTATCATCTTTATCATCTGAAGAAGACCTGAGCTCTTATAGTAAACTGTCCATATTAATTACACTCCAAGGTCATCTTCATGGTTCCTGAGTGGAAACATCTACCATTTTCAAACGATGAGAATTCTATCAGGGCATCAGGATGGAGCAGGCAGGTCTGGAGGGGTAGTAGGAGACTTGATTACTAGTATCTTGGGAGCAAATGGAGCTTGACAGAGAGAAAAAGGAAAGAGAGAGAGAGAAAGAGAGAGAGAGAGAGAGAGAGAGAGAGAGAGAGAGAGAGAGAGAGAGAGAATGGGCATCATTGGCAGATCCTTCAGAATATATCACTAATCACTTCTCATCATAAACCCTTCAACCTTTTCACTCTATTATCTGTCCCACTTTTATAACCTTGTGTATGTAAAATGACCTTGGTTATTAAATAGAGGTGCTAAATGAAGTAAATCTCTCGCTCACCCATAACCAGGAAATAAAGAAGTACAAATACACGGCGTATTTTCACCCGCTTTTGGGTAAAGCATTGTGACCTCAATGAGAAAACACTGTGGTTCTGTCTGACACACAGATACTACAAAGCTGCTTCAAGAATGTTATCATCACACAGGAATGGTTCTGGTTCAGGCCTCGGATACCTTGCAGGTGTTCTACAGTGGCATCCAGGAGCATCATTTCGTGAGGTCAAGGTCCATCTTTCCCGGCATGAAAAACATTCGAATGAAGACTGATGAAAAAAGAGTGTAATATTAGCAATCGCAAAATTGGGTAATAAAAACAGGACCCGTGTGTGAGGATGAGCTCAGTGTGTGTTTACAGTGATTCCATTTCCCTTCTCATGACTATTTAGAAAGCAGAACTGAAAGAGAATGGAAATGGATCTGGCCCCGAGGGCTAATCATGTTTCGGTCTGTGATGTGATGTGGTGATGAGAAACATTAACTGCAAACCGAAGCATCACATTTCACATTCGTTCACAAAAGACCTCACAATGCTAAAACACTGCAAGACCTTCAGAGCCCAGACGCTTTATAACAGGTCCTCAGATCGCTATTATGCATAATAAGTGAATTTATAGTGTCCATAACGACTAATACATATACTAATAAGACTATACAAACACTAACTGTTGCATCATACAAGGGTTGGACAATACCAAGTAAATTCAAGATCAGTATCACTGATATCTATAGCAATACAGTAAGTTCTCCAAGTTACAATAAAGATTCTTTTTGATGATGTCATCATAACATGAAAATGTCACGTAGACGTGGCCTTGCCTACCCAGGAATCTTGAAGAATGGTGATCAGTATGGGGTAGAATACTGTCATTTATTAATAAGGATCCAATTACAATACATAAGTGTAAAGCAGAGCAATTTACACTACCGTAATGCAGAAATTATACAGTATATATGCACGTGAACAAGCGCTGGTTTGCTAGTGGGGGGTGACACCAACTAAAACAGAGACAAGAGCTAAAACTGGGCTTTGAAACCCCCTCAAGATTTGCACATCCCGACAGTGTCCCAGCATATCCTACCGCATATACGCTGGTGCCTTTGCCTGTCCCGAAAAAATATTTATACAATTTTGTACAATTTTTATACAAAAATCTTAAATCAAACAATCTTAACTCAGGAACTAGCTGATCATATATTCTCCCCAAAATCATTAAAGCTTTTATTTTTCATATTAAATACACTAAAAACTTTTCGAAAAACCTCCAGGTCTTGATGATGCAATGTTTTGAAATTTTCTGGTTGAACAATTTCACCTTGAGGAAATTTGCAAACTCAATTGTTTAAAATTAAAAAAATTAATAAAAATCAGGAAGGATCAATATTTCAATGCAAAACTCGATTCTTTCTAGATTTCAAGAATATCGTTTGTCATGAACGTTTTACGCAAAATTCGACTCGATGAATGTAAATGTAACTATAAATGTAAAATATGGGAAAATATAATAAAAAAAAAATCTGAAAAATATATTAGATAAAAATACATTTACATTTAGATGTGAGAAAAAATGTAGAGTGAGAAAGTAGACACATTTTTCTAAAATATCAATTATACATTAAATGTAATCCTGTAGAATATCACTAGAGGTCGGTTTGCTTTCAGGACATTGGTGTGTAATTTCTCCTACACATCCTATGATTAAATGTGATGGTTACTTGGAAATATCATGACCTTACGTAACAGCCTTACAAATGACCCGCTGTCTACAAGCGTATCTCTGCAGAAGAATCCAAAAGGACATCGTTCCTTCAAGCACCGCACTTAAAGAGCATTAATAAAGATCTCTACACTCCCAGGCTTGAGCAAGGGGTGTTATTTATTCAGTGGGAGGGAAGTGTAACTCATTTCCACATAATGACAGACCTCATTCTCCTCCTTCTCCTTCATCTCTCTTTCTATCGCTCTCTTTTTCCAACACAATATACACACAAACACCTGACTTATCCCCATGAACCTCTGGCACCAAACTATCACTTTTACACCCCCTAATTTATTCTACCGTTCAGTCTCCTTCATCCGGTGTCTTTATCCTTTCTTCTGTCTTTCACAACCCCTGGACAGATGTAGGTCGTATTGCGGATGCAGGATGACGAGGAGAATAGATGAACTACACATTATCACGTTTGCACACGTGTGTGTGTGTGTGTGTGTTGCCCTGAAACGAATTTTCCCAACACACTTTTTATTGTCTAGAGAATAATGTAAATTGATATTCATTTGCAAAACCTTTCAATCAGTGAAAATCAAATCAAATGTTTCTTCCTTTTTGAACGTCCCGTTCCACATTTAGTCTCCATTTGCTGTTATAATGAGCTCTACTCTTCTGGGAAGATGTTCCACTAGATTTTGTGGAGATTCCTTCAGCTACAAAGGGTGTTAGTGAAGTCAGGTACTGATGTACTGTAGGTGAGAAAGTGAGGAAGCCTGGTGTGCAGTCCGTGTAAAAAATCTCATCGCAAAGTTGTTCAATAGGGTTGATGGTCTTAAGCAGGAGATCTTCCACATCGCCCAGACAGTCATGGAGCTAGCTTTGTGCATTGTCATGCTGGAACAGGTTTGGGTCTCCTAGTACAAGTGAAGGTGCCAAATGCATGCAACGACGTCCTGAACAATTGTTTGGCTCCAAGTTTGTTTTAACAGTTTGTGAAAGAACATCAAATAGCAGGAGAAGTCAGGTGTCCAAATACCTTTTTCCAGTATAGTGTATTAGCAATATATATATATATATCAGTGTCTGCACTGACCGTACTGAGACTGGTATAATCAAATGCTGCTTTTAATTGAGTTTTGACAGCATTAGACAAAGACCTGCTGGTCAAATTACACAAAACCTGACCCTAGTGCGTGTGAACGAGCCTGTCCAGAGTCAGCATGTGAAGTAAAGGCAGTTTTGCTCCTCATTGGGTGGTCTTCGGATTACTAACTGCCTCGAAGGTGAAATAAGAAAACAACAACCTGCCTTAAAGCAGAATTTTCAAAAGGTCTTGGATGAAAGAGGAGAAATTGGCAGTGAGGACTGACACAGAACAGTCGTTATAGGGACATGACCCAAACCTCGCACGCAGCATCAATAGGGAATGTTAGCATAGGGCTCTGGTTACGCTCTTGCGCAAGGCGGATGCCATGTCGTGTTTAGCCGCAGTGCCGCGCACTGATTAGACGTGTTTACGCAGGTCATATGATCTGGAGTGACAATGGAACCGAGTCCGGGTCTCAATCGGAATCAAAACAGCGGCCTAATGAGTACCAGGCTACACTTTTCTTCTCTTTCCCTCCTGCCTTCAAAAATGACAGGACTAATCACAATGCCTTCACCCGATTGAAAGAGGCTGCTCTTATTTCTTTTCCTTCTTTCTGCCGCTCATTTCCCTTTCAGATGCATGTCTGAGGAAGAAGGAAATGTCGAAGTGGGCCTACACGTTTGCGTTCCCATCACGGTGCCCCCCAGTGTTTACATAAAGCACAGGAGCTGTGATACAATGTAAAAATAATGCGCTGTATTAGCGTAGGCTAGCGTTACCAGCAAGCAATGATCCGCCGGCTTTCCAAAAAAACGGCTGTGTCATAATCCAAGGTGATTTGTTAAGAGCTATTCAATCTCCACATCACCCGGGATTTAACATCTGTTTCTTTTCAGCCGTTCGGCTTCGCCAGCGATCGCCAAGATCAGTACAGACTGACGGAAACCAAGAACGCTGGACTGCCGTTATTAAGCATACAGATGAACCTTCGATGGACAAAAACATTTTCAATGTCCCAAAAATTCCTCAAAAGCACAACTACAGAAGAGCCCATGTAATCACGAATCTATTTTCGTTTGAAAACGCATATTTTTTTCCCTCGGTTTTGGCCTTCCGTCCACACAGAGACGCCGTGTTCAGGCAACAAAAAGGGACCTTTTTCAAAACGTTCGTCAAAGTGGATACATTGGAAGATGGAGGTTTTTAGTAAACTATAACGCATTTGTAGTCATTGCCAGAATGTTTCAAACAGACAGAAAGTGGAAAAAAAAAACGTTGGAAATGACGGCAGTGGAAGCGTGTTCTGTTTGACTCATGCGTAGCGCTTAAAGCGTTTTAGTGTTGACGAGCAACTTCTGGGAAACGACTGAAAATCATAGCATGGACACAGAGCGTTTTCTAAACGAATTAAACCATTTATCCCGATTGGTGAAGGACCTAGTAGCCTCAGTCTTCAGCTAAATGAAGAATGGAGCTCAAGCAAACCAGGTGCTATGTATGCGCTGACCGAACGATATTCCGTATCTCCCATAACGACCATTAAAATGTAATGTTCTAACATCTAATGCACTGTAAATAATACATCCGCTCTATCAGCAGGTGAGCTGGTTCTCTCCGAGTGCACACTTGAACAAGAGAGCAGGCTTTCAGGTATCTGACAGAGGACTTGGCGGGGAGACAGAGAGGTCTTGATGAGGGCCGAGAGGAGATGTAGAGAGACACTGCAATCAGCAGAACTTGATCTTGTGTAAAAGACACGGCGTGGACGGTGATATACCGAGAACCTCTTTCCATTAAGCTTGGGTGGGGGGGGGTTGGGTTTTGGGGGGGGTTGGTTTGGACGGACAAAAACAACAGACAACATCTTAATGAAACATTACTGGGCTAAAACGTTGGCACGTGTATGGATTGGCAACACGCATCCACTGCAAAGCACCACTGCCAATTAGGTTATTAGTGCATTATGAAGCATCGAGAGGCAAAATCATAAAAGTGTGAGTGCTCGCTGGTAAAATACGAGGCGCTTAAATGATCGATTACCCCACGCACTCGCGTACATGATATGTTGGCTTTATTAAAACTTTGGAAAAGGGATAGTGATTATTAACCAAAGTCACGGGGTGTCGTCTTGTCTTGAGAAATAAAACCAATTCCCTAAGATGGCCGAGAACCAACCTGGGGAGAAAACAAAGATGTACCTCCTGCAGGGATGGAAGAATCATTAAGGCGCTTTGCTGTAATCAAACACACAATAAGGATTGATATCCATCCCCAGCCCAGTCTTTTCTTTGCCAATTAAGCTGTCAGGCCTGGACATGACTGAGGCTGTAGCGCTAGCTGCCACTGTGCTCTGTCTCCCCAGTGCAGCTAGCTCGCATGCTCGCAAACACCCTAATTACCTTGTTATTTTGCCATGCAAACTATTCACAGCATCTGCTAAAAAGCCATCCGAGTTCCATGCTTTTAGAATACGGCCAACCAGAGAGCGAGCGCGTTGCAGGGGGGAAGCCAATCAGCATCGCACAGAATGGCATTTTCAATAGCCTTTTCAGAAATGGCGCTCTAGCAATTATACCCCCTCCCCACCCCAACCTCAACCCCGCTCTACTTCCTGCCAAGCATCCTTTTTGTCCTGACCCATAATTCTAGGGCTGATTCAACACCCACCCTCCCCACCACCACCACAAAAAAAAAAAAACACCCCTCACTTCTCTTTTTTTCCCCATTTTTATTTTCTTCCTTTTTCTCACCATCTTGACAAGTCAAATTGTAGAGAAGGGTTTATCAGCACATATCTTGTGGCAATATCAGTACAGATAAAGTGGAGTCTTCTATTACCTTACGCGATGTTTCCATTAGACCTTCACACAGCATCCGATCAGCTCACTCTCTCCCTCCCTCTATCTTTCTGCCCTGGCCGGAGGGAGGCTCTTTGGCTGGTGGAATGATGAATGAGATTAAGCTAATGCAGGCACGGGGCACACCGAGGCACCTGAGGCATGCTCATGCATGGCGATTGGGCCTTTTTCTGATTAACTTCGCAAACTGATTGAAATCAAGTCCAAGAGGCGCTCTTTAAAAGGATAATCCCGCACAGACGCCGCTCTACATGTTCTCCAAACTAGCGGCCAGCTCATTGGTATGCAGAGTCTCTGTGCTACGGAGTGAGGGAAAATATAGCAGATGTTCAAACTTCAGATTATGGTGTAAATGATAACGATTTGTACAAAAAAATGCTCTCCCGAGACTAAGCCCTACTCCGAGAAACCCCCCCGAGGCTTGTTGGAACTCAACCTAATACGAGTTGTTCAACGTGCAATTTTTATCTCGGGCTAATGTGACAATAATCAGTTTGGGACTAATTCCAAAAATATGCCCTCGTCTGATCTGACAGAAGCTCAGAACAACAACAGTGCTAATAATACATGTTGTGTGACGTCTGTTTTAATTAGCTTATGATGTTTCTTTTGCCTCCTGCCCTCCTGACTGTGAAAACACACACACACACACAAAGTGATTGGATATTCTACACCCGTCCACCTTCCATTCTTTCCTCCTGCCATCCTCACTCTCATCTCCTGTCCTAGCAGGTGGACCAATAATGCAGTTTATTTTCTCTCATTACCTCTCCTTCTGTTTTCTCTCCACCTGCTTCACTAAGCGTAATTCAATCCTCTCGCTTTCTCGCTGGGTCTTAAGTCACTTCAACATTCTACGCACATTCCTCCTTTAGCTTTAAAAAAAAACACAAGAAGAGAAATCACTGCTGGGCCCTGTGGGGAGGTTAGCAGGTTAGCATAGTGCTGCAATGATTCAGTGAATTATCTGATTACTAAGCAGCGTGGTGGGAGAAAAAACAGTCCTCACCGCTCAGACAATTTGGCCACGATTGCTTTCTTTTGTTTACACGGCACAGGGGCAGATCTTTCCACAGACTCGGGTTTCCTTTACGCAAAGATGGCGAGAAAATTAAAGACTCGGATCGTCTAAAAAAAAAAAGTATAAAAAGTCGTGTGATTATTAAGGACGTTATAAATGCTAACGTTTAATTGTTAATGAAACTTTGCTTTTCGCTTTTAGCGAAACGCTCCAACAAATGACCTGAATAATAAAATCACAAATCAACCTTTTGACCATCGGATGAAAACATTTTTGTACCACGTGTGAGAATGTGAAAGAACGCAAAGGGCCGAGAACAAATATCAGGGCGATTAGAGAAATTAGGGACGTTTCCCCATTTTTTTGGCGAGGTCCCAAGAAGTCAATCCATTTTCCCCCTCTTCTCTCTCCCTCTCCCTCGGGGGGGATCCCGAGTAATTCTACATTTCTGTTTTTGAGAGGAATTCTAATGAATCCAATTAAATATTGGAAAGAGTAAAGTTGGCACCCACCACTAAACATCGCTTCTCTAGTGGAGTGGGCTCAGGTGCAGACGCCAACATTTTTTCTTTTTTTGAGCAAAACCAGGTTCTTGGAAGGCAGACGACTAGATTCACGTCTGCTCATGTTCCAGATAAGATTCTGTCCAACTGTCACTTGGACTCTATCTCTCCAAGTGTAGGGGTTGGAGGAAACAGACTTCCGAATTGAGTCTTTATCAATGAAATTCCTAGGAGGAACTGAGGTACTTTTCCAAAAACAGACCAAAAGTAATGTAGCCAGGCAGAAGGAGGTAAAACACCATATATTTAAAAATTATTACTCTTTTTATGCCCTAAAATAACGACAATGCTATAATAAATGGTATAATATGGTTTGCAAGCTATAGGCCTGTGTTGCACTCAGCATTCCACTTCAATTGAAGGAAAAATTTCATGCTACTGCATTCAAATACAAACATGCTAACAGTTAAATGATAAACCACAAATAGCTGGAACAGTCAGATTACCCCAATCATTATGTCTAATTCAGGGTTCGGTACATACCTCAGTTTTGAACTCATAGTTTGGTTAAATTCTGGGATAATTAGGTTGAGGCAATACATGCAAAACATAAAATTGCTTGTCATTTTTTATAAACGCCATTTTTAATTACTATTAACATTGGTGTACGTTAACTCTTGCTTTTTTTTTTTTAAAAACAAAATGAAAATTTTCAATAATTGATTTTTTATAAATTATCTGCTTGGTTGCAAATTAAAAATTAAATAAAAATAATATAGAATAAAGCTAATGAATACAGTACACATTTTAATTTGGATTAAATTTAGTAATTATTTAAATAGGCACAAATCAATTTGATAAAATATTTATTAATATAAAACAAATAAATGGAATAATTTAAGTTAAATATAGTCATTTGTTAGACCCTAGCTGGATAAAAGTTTTTTTTTTACATTATTGCATTTTCTAAAGATATATTCTACTTAACTCTTCTTATTTTAGCATTACAGCAGTGCAGATTTACTGTCCTCTAAATAAAACTCAATATACAGTCATTATTGTTTAAAGAACTGCCAACAAAAGTGAGTACACCCTCACTGATAACATCTGTATGTCCCTTAACCATGCAAGGTCATTATATATATATATATATATATATATATATATATATATATATATATATATATAGTCTATGAAAAACACAGACATACAGAATCTACTAGATGAAGAATGTTAAACACTAAAAAAAAAGATGGCACAAATAAGTAGTGAAACACTTAGAGCGATGAGCTCATGATATATTCATCGCAACTCGCTGATGAAGCACAATTTCTATGATTTAGATCTCTACTTGGGCATAAAAGATTTCAGCAACAAGCACGGCAAGTCTTATACAAGAAAAAAGTATTAGAGGAACCAAGATTTGCACTGGAACTTGGCACACACAGAAATGTAATACGAATAAAAACAAGAAGGTGAGACCGACTTCTGGCTCGTTCCATTCCAACTGGGTGGGTGGGTATTTTGGAGGTACACATAATCTCTCCATCTTGGCCTTGTTTTTATTTGGAGTCATTTCCAAGTCTGATGTAGCAAAAAAAAACAACATGATTTTCAGCAATCACATCAGCCATTGTGGCAGTCGATGGAAGCACTGGCTCGGCCCCGGCTCAATCCATCGACACAATCTATTCTCAGAAGCCGTGCTAAACTGGTCCAGCACAGACCTTCCAGGACTGAATCTTGCCAAGGTTTGTAAATGTATAAAGACAGTTGCTTGGAGAGGAAAAAGGGTGTCTGAATTGCCAAAGGATCATGCAGGTGTTATGATTACTCTGCCAAATTGTGGTCCAGCGTAACGATTTCTGTAGGCAGTAACAATGATATGTTTTGCCTTCAACATGACTGAGAAACTAAATATACAAACTGAATTTGTCACCCTTTCAGCCACAGTGCCATTTAGGATTTTCCAGGACAAAAACACACCAATAAAGGATTGGAGGATCCATCTTAAAGTTTCCATACTTTTCAATACTGGACGGATCAATGCTTATTTAAAAAATGCTCGCTCCTCCTAGTATTTTTTAAACAATTGAATTTCAATTGGTTCTGGTATCCGTATTCCCGATACGTTCTTGAAAGTACTTGGAATTGGAAAGAAAATGAACGGTGTCACCTGTTTCACATTCATACCTTCAAACTCAATCTCTAAGACACATCACAATCTACTGTTGTTGGGATTCATGTAACGATACACAGCTGTATCCAAAACGATCCCCACAGTGAAGCAAGGTGGTGGGAGTGTCAGGTTTTGCTGGGGTGCCTCAGGGTCTGAACAGCGTGCAATCATTGAAAGAAGCATCAATTATATGTTTTAAGAAAGAAAATGTCAGGAAAATTGCACGGTGCCTGAAGCTTAATAAAAGCTGTGCGAAACGAGAAACTCATCATTCTGTGGCAAATCGATAGAAAATGTTTTAGCAGGAACTTTTTTTTTTTCTCTCGAAATGGCTGTGTCAATATCCAGACCTTAACTCCAGCAAAAAAGCTGAGGGATTCTAAAAAAGTTCAGATGATTATATATTGGATATTTTGGAGAGAGGAGAACTTTGAGTTTTAGTGTATCTGTAGATCTGTAAATGTAGATAATGGTTAGCTTGCTGTATGATTTATTATGAACACCAGGCAAGGAACACAATCACTATTATTGTACAATGCTGCTCTGACGATCCAGTCAACATACATAAAGCATACGAGGGTTTGATAACATATCGGTGTAGCCACAAGGAAATAGGACAAGCATGAAGGATTTTTTTTTTATAGTATAACATCCTGATACGATCCACTTTAAATAAATGCATGATGATTAGAGATGAATAAACGTCATTGTGCCGCTGAAGGATCAGCAGTGACAAGCGATGATTGACTCGCATCTAATCAATATGGAAGCAAAATGCCACACAGTATATGAAATACAAAGCTTAGTTTTATTAGGTACGTAGATGCTATGCTCTGGGAGAAGTAATCCAAGCTCATTTCATCTAAAGTTCACCAGATTGCCCAGATGTTGGAAAAAAAAAATCACTAAATTGCAGTTGGTGATGACGACTCTGAGAAATGCCTCGCACTTAATATGACGGATGGATGTATTCGCCAGCATTATTACTTTCCCCCATCTCTCTTTCGTTCATCAACACGGCCGGCGAGCCAGCCAGCCCTTCATCACTCATTCCTCTATTTTCTCTCCATATCCATTACGCCACTCAATAGGTGCTCATCCAATCACGGATTATGAGGGTGTAGTTCCTCTGGTCATGGCTTAAAACCATAGCTTTGGTGAAAGGTGAAGGATAATGAAGAATAATAGTGCCTTATAAAACAACCAATTCCTTATTCAAGGGCACTGATTGATTTCTTATAAAATTTCAGGAGACTCCAATGGGTTCTTTTAGAGTCTTAGTAAACTAGAAAAGGATTCTTTTATTGATCCATTGGGGTAACCTATAAAGGTTCTGGTACAGAGATGATACCTGTATCAGAAAGCTAATTACTGAATGCTAAGAAGTTATAGCCTTATGTCATTACTACGTATTAATATATTATTAAGTCTGAAATCCTGGTCTTAAAAAAGCAGAGATCTTGCAAATAATGAACTTCTTTTTTTTTTTTTTTTAAGAAAGTGCATTTAAAAATCTGACCCTAGTGCTCTGTTCCCTGCTTTTCAGAGAGTTGGTTCTGAGTTCTGATTCATTCCTGTCTATATTCGTCCCACTAAATAACTGACATTGGGCTCTTCATCTCCTCGCCGTGTTCCGCTTCGAGCAATAATAAGGCACAACAGACTGTCTGCTTCTGCTGCCAAGCATATGGCTTGTGTGTATCGCACTTCAGCATATCGCCAAAAAGCCAATATATAGCCAGAAGCTGAAGCAGCCTACTGATCACGTTCCCAATCTCCTAATTACAAGCTTAAAATACGTTTTAAAGAATGAACCATCTTAACCTTCCTGTACTGGCCATTAATTAGAGCCAAAAAAAACAATCTGTCCACCCAAAATCTACTTCACCATCATACCGCTTTAGATCAGGGGTCTTCATACTACGGCCCAGCCCCACATTTGGAACATCTTTCTGAACGATGCCAGAGACATATTTTGAAAATAAAAATTTTAATATTTTACTCATATAAAATCTGTATTTGAAAATCAAGGTTTTCTTTCAAACTAAAACTTTTCTTAGTTATTATTAGAGCTTGAGGCACTGATAGTTGATCGCTGCAACAATTCCATAGAGATGTTTTTTCCAACTTCCGTTCTGCTGTCATAATGAGAGCGCCCTCTAGAGGCGGATTACTGATGCAATGTGCTGTTCGTTTTTACACGTGAGACTGCTTGCTGCATGGATGATTAAGTACTGTTTTATAGTTTTGCTCATCTGAGGGATAAATTCAAATCAATTTAAATATGTGAGGTTTTTAACATTCTCCAAAGCTTTTTTGAGATGATGCCCATTGTTAAAAGCGTTATGAAATAAACTTAAATTGAATCTTTGGGGCTGATTCAAAGATCTACTCAATCTACCCAGTGATCAACTGAGACAAGTGCCCCTGACTGCCATGACTCTCCAGGATGGGCCAGAAAGAAATCAGCTCCATCTTTGCTTCTTAACTCAACTATTTTACATGCTTTGTGTGCAGTTTACATAAGGCAAGAAGGCATCAGCACCAGGCTCCTTAAGACCTGTGCAGACCAGCTGTGTGGTATATTGTCGTACATGTTTGGTCCGAGCCTGAAGCTGGGGAAGGTGCCACAACTATGGAGAACATCCTATGTGGTAATTGCACCAAAGATGTCTTCCCCAAAGTCCATGGATGATGATCAACTCTCACATACCCAGGTTTATTCTTCAGAAGAGCAGAGATAAACCTGCGTACATGGGAGTGGATCATCATCGATCTACCTGGATGCTGAATTACCTCACAGACCGACCACAGTATATGAGTCTGACATGGTTATCTGCAACACCAGAGCCACACAGGGAGCAGTCCTGACCCTGTTCCTCTTCACCATCTACACTGCAGACTTCATGTTTAGCTCAGCAACCTGTCACCTGAGGAAGTCGATCCAGGACTTTGTGGACTGGTACCAATGGCGCTGAAGTGGAGAAAACCAAAAGAGCTGGTGCAGTTTACACAGATGCAACTTCCATGAAAGGGCAGAGCAGAATCTTTCTGGGAAGGAGATTAAGGTCTTTTGGAGAGCAGGGAGAGCTACTGAAGACCTTTTCTGACTCTGTGGTGGCCTCTGCCATCTTCTATTAAGTGGTCTGCTGGTGCAGCAATATTTTTACTGCAGACAGGAAGAGACTGGGCAAGCAGATCAGGAAGTGCAGCTCAGTCCTGGGGATTCCCCTGGATACTGTACAGAAGGTGGGAGAAGGAGGATGGGAGATAAACTATCATCATTGCTGGAGAACGTCTCTCACCTACTGTATGGAACAGTTGCATCAATGACTAGATCCTTCAGTGACACACTGTTACATCCTGAGAGTCTGAAGGAACGATACAGAAGGTCTTTTCTTCCTGCTGCTATCAGACTTTACAATCAGAGCTGCTCACCAAAATACACACTGTTATTACTGTTTAACTGCGCAATAACAATAACTTACATTTTTGTGCAATAACACCGTTTTTAACTGTGCAATATTACCTCGTGCAAACGGATTTATTGACAGTGTAACTACTATATTGTTTGTTTCTTTTGTATTTATATTCTGTACTGTATATATTAGTTTTTTTGCACATTTTTTTCTTTGCTGCTGTAACACATTTCCTCACTGTGGGATGAATAAAGGAAGATTTGATCTTCTCTTATCTTTATCTTCAAAAAATACTAAATATCCCACCTTATGTTCAATATTTAATATGACGATATCTGAAAGCCAGAGGAGGGGAAATCCTGCTAGCTCGTTCATACCACGTCGACGTCCCGTCAGAGCCCGTCAGAGTCTTTTCCATCATCATGGACCCTCTCCAAATGAATATTTGTGGATATTTTCACTTTGTTCAAAACAATATATCAGTAGAACTTTAAGTGAGCCTTCACGAGATATCCGAGTATAGATAAGACTTAAAGATTTCAAAGAAAAGGAAGCAGATTGCACATCAGCGTAGTACTGACACATTCCAACAGGAACAGGTGGAGCATTCCCCTGAGAGATCTTTCTGATTCTCTGTATGTGAGAACACAATTACTAGTGAAGGAAATTGCATGGAACTGTCACATTCTGCACATTTTACACTAAACATGACATTTTTCATAAAAATACAACTTATGTATAAATACATACATACATATACACATGGACACATGGACACATGATCTTAAGTATGTCATGTTCTTTTTGGGCATCACATTCCACATTTAGTCCCAAATTACTTTTATAATAACCTTCGCTCTTCTGGGAAGATGTTCCACTGGATTTCAAGTGTGTTTGTGGACATTTGTGTTTATCAGCTACAAGGGGGTTAGTAAAGTAGTGATGGAGGTGAGAAGGTGCATTCATCCCAATGGTGTTCGGTAGGATTGAGATCAAAGCTCTATAGCAGGAGATCTTCCTCTCTAAACTATATGAAGCAGATCTTCATGGAGCTCGCTTTGTGAACAGGGCAGGAAATATGGCAGGAAAAGGTCAGGTGTCCCAATACTTTTGCTATATAGTGCATATGGACAAACATTGTTACACCTGATTTTTTCACGCATATGTTCATCCTCAAACTGTTTCCACAAAGTTGGCGCTCCACTAGGAGACCCAAACCTGTTCCAGCTGTTTGTAATAACAAAGCCAGCTCCATGAAGATCCGCTTTTTATGAGTTGGAGTGAAAGATCTCCAGCTATAGATCACCAAACCCTACTGAACATGAGAAATGTGAACGCTGACTGCACCCCAGACCTCCTCACCTACATCACGACCAAAAAACACAGACTGAACATAAGTTTAATAATTGAATGTCAAATAAACCTGCACTCCATTCCATCATAAGTTTTCACTCCTATTTTTCTTCTCTCTGGTTCTCCTCTTTACTGTTTAAATTTACCAGGTGCTTCTATCAGTCGTTCCAACACCAATAAATACGCCATTATTTCATTCGAACCTGTGAGCAGCATCGATTTGATTAAGATTCACCAAAAAAACGTCCAGATTGCATAAGAAACAGGGTGTAACGTGAAAAAGACCGATTGTGTTTCAGTGCATCACGAAGGAACGTCGATAGGCCATCGGTTTCTGTTTCGTCATTCGCGCTCGGAAAGATCGACGTATCCTGAGATATTCTGCTGAAAGAATACGCGTTCCATGTGGATGAGATCATATAATTAGGGTTATGTCATATGAAATGCTACTGACATGTGGCAGATGGTTTACATCCTCATCTCATTCAAATTTGCACACACACACATACACACACATACACACACACACACCGTAAACAAACGTGTTTCCTTTTTTTCCCCTTCCGAGTCAGTTCTGGTTCTCTGGGTTCACTTATTCGCCTTGGACCAGTTGGCCACCTGGGAGAGCAGCACTGATTACTCAGGCCTGATGGATGGATCGATGAATCCTTAGCAACAGATATAATGCACACCACATTGACGCTGGCCAACAGAAAAAGAAGCAGGATATATATTATATATTATATATTATATATATATATATATATTGCAGGTCTAAAGCTCTCCTGGACATTGCAATATATGCTTTAAGTAGTAGAGGAGGAAAAGGAGGAGGAGGAAACATTGGAGAAATTTGAAAGCTGGCTGTATTTTGGTCTAATTAGGCCATTTCCATCATGAAAGCATTCCCGGGGTCTTGTAAAGGGAATTAGAGTCGTGCTCTGTGTAAATCTGGACCCTCGAGCCATCCTGAGTCGTTGAATTGAGCCCAGACCAGACCTCAAGCTAATTCAATCAGCGATACTACGAGTCGCACTGATGGCCGGCTCTTTTCTTTACACATCCGCGTTACTCTCTACTCTTATTTCTATGCCTTTTTAATACTAATAAAAAAAAGAAACAAAAAGAAAATGCGTAAAAAAGC